>JANRMT010061414.1:9072810-9095068 GCA_026402145.1 Polypterus bichir lapradei | reverse complement strand
GAACTTGAAAAGAAATATTTTTTGGAATGTGATCGCGCAAGTCAGTACATCGAGCCCGCGTGCTATTGTGGTTTTGCTTGTGTGCTTCAGTAAGTTACCGTCCCCTCGCTCTTACTTTTTTACCGTTCATCTAATGAATACACTGAGTATGGCTTTACCAAAACAATCATTGATCGCGAATAAAGTATTCATTATTCATGAAGCTTCAATAGGTGAATAGGTGATCTGTCTTTCTGCGTTAACCGCATGCGTTTTCATACGTCTCAAACTAAGGGGATGCGAGGTTAAAATAAATCGAGAAGCGCGCGTACATACTTAGTGCATCCCCTCTCGGGAATCGAACCTCGGACGTGGGCGCTACAGGCGAATGCTTTACCATCGCGCCACTGCGTGTGGTTTATCTATTCGAGCGTAGCAGTGTAATTAGGTTTTTGTTCATCTGCGCACTGCGTCAGTTCACGTGAGCTGCTGAATATGGTTTTATATATATGTCACTCGCTCGCTTCTAATTGTTTCGCTGCCTTCTTAATTATATAATGCATGTTTTCTAAAGCGCGTTTTGTAGCTCTTCCTGGCTTTCTACGTAATGCGTGATTACGTGAGAGGCGTGATGATGTCATACGAACTCCGCCCCTCCAGCTCAACTCCATTACAGTAAATGGAGAAAAACAGCTTCCAGTTATGACCATTACGCGTAGAATTTCGAAATGAAACCTGCCCAACTTTTGTAAGGAAGCTGTAAGGAATAAGCCTGTCAAATTTCAGCCTTCTACCTACACGGGAAGTTGGAGAATTAGTGATGAGTGAGTGAGTGAGTGAGTGAGTGAGTGAGTGAATGAGTGAGTGAGGGCTTTGCCTTTTATTAGTATAGATATATAATATATAATCCTTTTTGGTTTATCAGCAGTTTTCTGTAAACGTTACTCCTGACCAGTGCTGACAGGTTCAATTTGACCTAGTTAGAGGAAGACTTCCCAAACTAATGATGGTTATGGGGGTGGAGTGGTGGTCTTTATGGAATCCAAACCTAGATTTTTTTTTTTTTTTTCCTAATGTTTGGCTGTAGTTTTTGCCACCAAGATTTCATATTTTTCTAATGGAAGAACTAAGGTAATTCAAGTACCATTTCAAATATTGGAAAGATTTTAAGTAGCAAAACTGAATTATAATATCAGCTTCGTAAAACAAAGGCAGCCTCAACATGCATATCCTAACAGAAGAGATTTAGTTTCTGAAAAGGTATTAGGACCTCTTAGTAAAATATATGATCTTTATTTAAGGGAGGAGGCAAGATTTAACTTTGATTTAGAAAACAGAGCAAATTATAGTTACAGTCCCATAATGTAAAAAAAAAAAAAAAAATGAACATCACAGTAATGGGAACCAGTTACAAAGCAAGTGATTGTTCATTCAGTTGCCCTCACAATGTCAATCCTTGGTTTCTTGTGCAGTTTTAGACATGTTTCCTTCTTGGATGTCTCTTCCTCCTGCCAGTCTGCTTTCCCCCGGATTCAAGTGGCATGGGGTCAAAAGGGCTTTTTCGGTCCCTACCAGAAAGTTCCAAGGCTTCGTGGGTTAAAAAAAGAACAAGGGAGCTCCCGGTAGAACCTCTGCTAGCAGCCCCAAGTGTCCCTGCAGTCTTAAATCCAAATCTTTTAATACAGTCTAATCTCCAGGGCACTTGAACATCATAGTGTAGAACAGAAAGATGTGTGTGTGTGTATTACACTGCATGTGCCAAATAACACAAAGAGTGCATGATACGTGTTTCGGCCTTATTGGGGCTCATCAGTTGTATGCAGTTTTGCATCACTTTATCACGTAACATCTGAGGCTCAATCCCCGTAACAATAGAGTTTCTTAACCTTCTTAGCATTACATTTTTTCTCAAAATGACACGTAGAAAACATTGCATTTTTTGGTTTGAAAAAGGACATTTTTCTTAAATCTAATCTTTCTACTGTAAAACGTGGAAAACACTATAAGTACAAACTCAGAAGTGTAGAAAATAATACAAATAAGGATAATAATGATGAACAATAATAATATGAGCAGCACACGGTACATGTGCGAGTGTCACTTTCAGATTCCCAGAATCACTTCCTATTTCACTGACCGTTTTACAGATTCGCCTCGTTATCACTGCTGGTAAGAGGCATTTGTTACGAGACACTATTGTGAGGCTAAGATGAAAACGCGTCTACACCATTGTCTGGGTAACGCTCGGGCCCAATGTTTACGCTAGACACAACTATACCATTGCCCGTGTAACACTTGGCACTAACGCTGCTGGTACTTTTACAGCCCAAGTAAACCTCGGGCCTTATGTGAGGCGCATCTATACCGTTGCCCAAGTGACACTCGGGACTAATGCTTTTAAAACTGTTTCAGCAGCTCCAGTGAGGCTGTTTCAGTGCAATTGATGCATCATGGAGAACTTTAGTTTCTGCACCATGAAATATAAATTTTCCTCAACTCCCATCTTACAACCTCTTAAAATGCCAGTCTGAGAAGACTGACAGCAAAGGCGCATATTAGAAAAGAGTAACTGACAGATTTGCTCATGAGCTGAAGAGATTGTGGCACTTAGAAAAATGAAAATAATAGGTGGGGTACAAGGAATTGACGACTTTCGGGGTGCTATGAAGGGCAAGTGAATTGGGTGAGAGTATAAACACGGCAATGAACAATTCCTCTGTGGCTCATTGCATGTTCGCTCTTATGGCATACATTGAATCCATATCTGTAGCAGAGGCGCAAAGAACATTTTTACGATAAAATTTAACGTGTGTCGGCGAAGAGGAATTATTTATTGTCACACAATATGAAGGTGGTCCGATAACCACTGAGAACCCATAAGAAAACCAGAAAAATATGAAAAAGTTCAGACATAGTAGTAGACATTCCAAAATGGTGTCACACAAACGTGACTGGGAAACAAGGGTTGGTGCTGCCTTATAACTCTTGTTCTGTGTGTGTGTTTACTGTGTGATTGACTGGTGCCCCATGATTCCTGGGATAGGCACCAGCTAGCCCATGATCCTGCACAGGACACGCAGGGTTGGATGAGTGGAGTATTGTTTTAACAATGTATTTGTTTCCCACAACAGCTCTAACTGAGGCTCACTGTCTAAGAAAATGGATAAAAGCTTCCCCTTCTGCCCCCTAATGGCATGCCGGACTTCATGTATGGCCACAGTAGTACTAACGACACCCTGGACGTACAGTGCTGCCATTTGTTCCAGGGCTTCTCATACAGTACAATATTAGGGCATAGTGCCCCCCGTCGACAGTTGTTGGCCATTTGTCACCAGCTGTGTACCTGTCACACTCCGCCTCCTGTCCAGCACTAGGGAAGTATTACTGTAAATGCAGTCCCACACTGCCCCCCACTACGTGCGTTACATAACTGTACACAACTCAAATACCAGGACATAACATCGACAAGGATCAGCAAAGTACACTCGATAAAAGTTCATTCCTGACCATTTGAAAGTGTTTATGTTGCGCAACACTGCATGCTTTGTTTCTTCTGCTCTATCAGAGTGCTGCACAGAAGGATCACTCATACTTGGCGCTTAAGCAGAAACAGGACATTCTTAAGGCTCGATTACTAAATTTGCAATGCAAAAGACCTGACATGCAAAACATGAGCTTGTGGGACCTGCGTTGTAAAGTAAGCACTGGCAGACAAGACCAGACCTGAAGAGAGACATTGAATAGCAGTCACCGACCCCCCTAGTGCCTCTTGCTCAAATAAGGGTAACGGCACAGTCGACACTTCAATTTAAACGCTACAAATGAGTTTTAAAACGCTCTACTTAGAGATACCCGAGTGCTGCAGTAAGACGATACCTAATACACAATAAATAAACAAATGTGCAAAATAAGCAGCATGTCAAGTGAAGCGTGTATTTGCAGAAAAGGCTTTTGGTACTGAAGAAAGAGATTATGAGTTCTTCATTATTAGATGATAAAAAGAAGGCTTTTATAAAAGAACAACTTTCTGATTGTGTTCATAATTTAAGTTAAAGGCCAACGCTGGGGCAATCCCTTTTCATGCAGATGAGGCCGTGTGGTGCTGGGATGAATATGCAGTTTTCATGTTTGGTATCTTCACAGATGTTAGAAGTTGTCATTCAGCAAGTTAGCGGGTGGGTGCAAAAGAAAACTAAACAATTACATCCCGGGTGACAAAGTAAGTACACCCCATGGAAATTGTTGCCTCTTTCTACATATTTGAGCAGCCAAACAGTACAGCAGATCTCCATGCAAATAGTGCTTACAGATAAACGTGATCTACGTGTACAGATGGCACATAAAATGAACAAGGTGTCTTTAGTCTCATACTCTAAATCAGGTGGGCAGTGTCGGTCCTGGAGAGCCGCGGTGGCTACAGGTTTTCATTCCAACCCAATTGCTTCATTAGAAACCAATCCTTGTCAATCTCATACCTTATTTAACTTTATGGCTCGTTAGCCTGCACAATGTAAAGTTCTTATATCACAGATTTTTTTCCTTTGTAAGGTTACCATAAAAATAATTTGAAGCCTAAAACAGATCATTTTCAGTCTGTCACATTTTTCTGTTAAGTGTTTTATTAAATCAAACAGTGCATGATGAACACACACAGCTGTAAATGGAAACAAGCTAGATGAAGAACTGCTGACTGCTTTGTCATTTACATCTTATTAGTAATAAGGAGCCATTAAAACAGTGAATGCAGCAGTTTTAAGATTGAAATAAGCAATTAAGGATGGGGGAACCTTAACAAACGAGACCATTAAAATGAAGCATCATAATGTCACTTAAGCCATAAGGGCTTCATCAGCAGTAATTGACTTCTCATTAAGAAACAACAACCTGCAGCCACTGTGCCTCTCCAGGAATGACATTTCCCAGCCCTGCTCTAAATGAATAAAAATTCGGAAAAAGTCCATCCACCCTTACATGTATCACCACTTCAAATCAGTGACATTAGAATCGGAGGAATTGCCAATGATTAGCAGCTCCTTAGGGAGTCTGCATGTGGACCTGACCATCTTATTTAAGCCATGAATATCGAGGGTCTGGTGTTCTCCATGCTATTGACATGTGTGGCGATCGTGCCAAGGCCCTCAGAAAGAAGGTTGTGGACGCCTAGGAGTCTGATGAGGGATGTCAAGTGATTTGAAATCAATCACTCCACTGTAAGTAGTGTGGAATTCACAACTGCTGATTTGTCCAGGACTGACCAGCCCAGCAAATTTAGCCCAAGGCCCGACTGTTTGATACTAAGAGAAGTCTGCAAGAAACCCAAAATGTCATTGCTGGATTTGCAGGTAAATTTTGGAAAGCTGGTGTCAATGTATAAATGTAAAGAATTATTATTGTTTGTTGCTCAGAAAGAAACATTAGTGCAAGATGAAAATTTACCATTGAACATCTAAGCAAAGAACAGGCCTTCTGGAACATCTGCTGTGGACAATTGAGTCAAAGGTAGAGGTGTTTGGTCACAGGAACACTAGACATGTTTGGAGCAAACCCAAGACAGCATTTCAGAACCACCACCTCAGACCAACTGCAAAGCATGAAATGTCCTGGTTTGGGAGTTGCTTTGCTGCCTCAGGGCCTGGGAAAGCTTGTGGTCATTGAGTCAGCTATGAATTCTGCATCAAATTTAAGTGCTTGTGGAGAATGTAAGGCCATCTCTCTGAAAGGTGAACTGGAAATGAACTCAACACAAGAATGGTCTGAAGAACACTAGCAGATCCACCAAGGAATGGCTCAGAAAGAAGAAAACAGGGGGCGTTATGGACTGGCCTGGTCAAGGACCCTGATTTGAATCTCATTAGAATGTAGAGGCAACTTAAAACTTGCAAGAAAATATATAAACCTTTCCTGTGGTAATACTGAGATAGATTTTATGCTAGTTGTGTGTTAATAGTTATTTTTTATTTGCTAATTACTGGGTACTATTGTATTGGGTAGACAACAAGCAAGAGGTCAAAACCAAAAGTGATACGTGAGAAGTTGTGCCCAAGTCTTTGAGAGTTTTGGAATCCCGCAGATCGGATAAGGAAGTGGCATCCCAGCCAACCTTTTATCCTGTCACATTGACTATTTGGAGGTCAAGCCCCTAGAACGCGGTAAAGTAGACCTAACGATGGGATTACAAAATAGCGGCGACTGAGGACCTAAATTGATGTCTTAAGACATTATAAAACAAAACACAACATTTGAATAATAACAAAATGGCAAATAATGAAAGGAACAGAATCCTCGACCTCCCTAACCCCTAATACAAAAGTATAATAAACAATCAGCGTAACACCCAATCATGACAGAAACCATACAGAATACCTCTACAGTATACATACATTCATAACACTTTACACACTGATGGCGCAGAGATCGCTTTTCACTTTGTCAGGAAAGTGTCGACTTCTACTGATCAATGTCAGAAAAGACAAATGAAATGCTGCTGAACATTAAAATGTGAAAACTTTCATGGGGGTGAGCACTCTTTACAGACCCTGTACGTATTGTTGTGATGCTTTTGAACCAATCGATTTCATTCTAAACACATCTGACAGTGTGGTTAAAACATGATAAAGACCCCTCAGAGTCTCAGTGAGGGCGAGACAACAAAAATCCTCGGGAGTTTCACCACTAGAGCGGCCATCCCTGTACTGAATAAAATGGGCTCACGTTTAACACAACAAGGTATGACACAAAAACCTGACGACAGACGGCACAAAACAAGAAAAGTAAATCTCTTTGAAAAAGGAAAACAAACACCGACTTTCTTCCTGAGGTGCATGTTATCAAAACAAACGCGACGGAGGGAAAAATATTGCCAGCTTCTAAATTGCCATGCTACAGGACTCGAAAAACAGGAATTACCAGAAGCACGAAGAAGAACTTGTCTGATTGCTGTTAGCATCACTTCATGAGTAATCGTCACGGCAGAAAGAGGCCCTTCGATATACCAGAATGAAAACAAAGGAAGGGAAAACTCATTTGGGTGGGCTTCTAGGCTATTTGCCTCTCAGTCCCCCTAAATGAATAAAAACAAAAAAAAAAGTACGAATGTGTCAACACCATTTTGCAAATATAACACTTTAAAATTTAGTGCAGGGCCTATTTTAAAATTAATATGCAGAATATTTATCTGTAATTTGTCTATATTTTACCCTATTTATATATAATAGTATATATATTTTTTGTTTGTTTCAGCTCTGGCCGTCTCCTAGCTCCTCAGGCCCGGGTTTGACTCCATCTCCAATCACTGTTCTCCTTGTGCATGTCGTGTCGCTTCTCTCCACTGTGTGCATGGTGGGCTGGACTGCAACTCTAAATCATCTCAGTATGAATGAATTTGGTGGTTGAGTATACATCGCCTTCAGACGGTATTCAGACCAGTTTACTTTATTAAAATTTTGTGATTTTGCAGCCTTGTACTAAAATTGTTTCATTTTTTCCCTCATCAGGCCACACTCCAGAATGACAAAACAAAAACAGGATTTTAGGGACTAATGAAATTTGGCCCATTCTATTGTTCACCATTGAGATGTTTTTTACACCTTGTTTTGGGGTCCACCTGTGATCAATTCAACCGATTGCACAGGAGTAGGAAAGGCACCCAACCTGCCTATAGATGGTCCCACAGTTGAGGAGAAACCAAGCTATCAGGTCAAGGTAATTTCCTAAAGAGCTCAGAGACAGGATTCTGGTTGAAACACAGATCTGGAAAAGGCGAGAAAAAAAAATCTGCAACAAGTTCCCAAAAGTACAGTGGCCTTCATAATTCTTCAATGGAAGATGTTTGGAACCACCATGACTCTTCCTAAAGCTGAATGCCCGGCCAACACTGAGAGGAGAAGTGAATCGATAAGAGAGGCAGCCAAGAACATGATGATCAGCCTAGGTGAGCCCCAGAGAACCCATGTGCAGGTGGGAGAAACTTCCAGAAGGATAGTCATCACTTCAACGCTCAGACGATTTGGCTTTTAAGATAGAGTGGCCAGACAAGCCTATGGGGTCACCAATTCATTTAAGAAATGTCAGAATCAATCGTGAGTTAACGTAAGGTTACTTCCAGCAAGATGGAGCAACGTGTCACACATCAGCAAGGAGCATGGCAGAAATTTGAGTCTTTCTTCGGCAACAGGGTAATTTCACCAGATCTGACACCAACAGACTTCTTCCTTTGGGGTATCCTCAAATGAAAAAAGTCTATCGGTACAAGCCTCACACTGTGGAAGATTTGAAGGAAAACCTCCAACGTGAAATTGCTGCTATTCCCTAACCACCCCGAGACACTAGCCAATACGTTCAGGAACATGGAGCGCCGCGTCGAAATGTGTCTGGTAGAAAACGGAAACCACTTCCAGCATTGCATGTAATGCAACCGATTACACATACGTCAAGGTATAGAGCATATTTGTTTGGTTCAGATTGCTTCATCCTAACGGGAGTTACAACAGAATATTCGGGGCCTCTTTCGAGTGACTCTCTCGGTATTTTTGTTTTGTCATTTTGGGGGTGTTGAGTGTTGTCTGATGTGTTGGGGGGAGGTGGGAATAAATTTAAATGATTTTAGCAGAAGGCTGCAACATCACAAAATCTGAAAAAAATAAAGGGGTCTGAAGACTGAAGGAGCTGTATGTGTAGCAACTGAATGACATGCCATTCCGGGCTGATCCCAGCATTGCACCTAATCCTGTCGGGATCTGCTCCAGCATTGTGTAACCCTGTGATAGAAAGGCTGATTAAAGAACACGGACAAATGGAAGTACAGGGGATAAGAAACCGGAGAGCCTGAAGAGGAGGTGGACGGATAGAGCAATGGAGGACTTGAAGGGAAAGGGTCTGACTGCAAAGGAGGAGGGTACAGGACCAAAACATACGGAGAAGGTTAGTCAAAAACAGTCACCCCACATAGAAGTTAAAAAAAGATGAAGAAGATGACGATGGAGAATCTACTGATCTAACATACACCCCACAGTGTCCAGTATTACTGAATAAAACTGACATCACTAATGAAAGAAGCAGGGGTTAACCAGAAGAAGCTGCTTTCTCTTTAGGAAGCCCTGATGGCTGTACCATGTGGATGAGAAACATGTCTAGTCTCGCTCCGACCTTATTTATAAGCATTGTGCTATTTGCGTGACAATATATGAAAAAAAGGATACAGGACCGGTTTTGCAGTTTTTGCAGACATTTGCCAAACAACTCGTAGGGCGAGGTTTAAAAAAAGATTGGAAAAGGAGCTCCACCATGTCAGGAACACTCCTGGGAATCTCCACCCAGTTACCCCTTTGCTTTTAAAGCTGAATAACCTCAGCTGTCTTTTAGTCAGAGTCAGCATTAGATGACTTATAAGGCGTGGGGAGAGCTCATCCCAGTGCCACCCTGTGCTGGAACAAAAGCCAGGGAGACTGCAGAACACATCAGGCAAGAGCTGATCAAACATACACACACACACACACACAAAGTGAGGAAGAGCAACAGAAGAAACATCAAAATAGAAAGGGGCTCAGGCCCAGCGTCATCGACTTTCCAGTGCGGTGTCAAACTTGAACAAAGCATAGGCCGCATTTCTCAATCAGTACTCATGCATATTTTTTATTCATAATAAACACACACAAAGTCTTCAGACCCCTTCACTTTATTCACATTTTGTTATGTGGCAGTCTTGTGGTAAATATCGGTCTATTTTTTTCCTTCATCAAGCAACTGTCAATTCCCCTTAATGACAAAACGAAAACAAGATTGTAGAAATTTTTCATATTTATCGAAAAATAATAAATAGGAGAATCCCATTGACACAAACGTTCAGGCCCTTTGCTAGGACACTTGAAATGTTACTCAAGTGCTTTCCATTCAGTTGATCATCACTGACATGTTTCCGCACCTTGTTTGGAGTCCACTGGTAGACAATTCAGTTCATTCGACTTACTAGGGAAGGCACACAAGCTGTGTATAGAAGATCCCACAGTTGAGCAAAAATACCAAGTCATAAGGTCAAAGAAATTGCCTGCTAAGCTTAAAGACCAAATTGTGTCAAGGCACAGATCTAAAAACAATTTTGGCAGCTTTGAAAAGTTCCCAAGAGTACACTGGCCACCATAAATGGAAGATGTGTGGAACGACGACGACTCTTCCTAGAGCTGGCCATTGGTCTGAACTGAGCTGTCTGGGGAGACAGCTGACCAGGAAACTGATGGTCACTCTGACTGAGCTCCAGAGATCCTGTGTGGAGATGGGAGAAACCTTCAGAAGGACAACCATAACTGCAACACTCCGCCAATCCTGGCTTTATGACAGAGTAGCTAGGAGTTTGTCAGTAAAAAGGCACATGAAAACACACTTGGAATTTGAAAAAAGGCACCTAAAGGAGTCTCAGTTTGTGAGAAACAAGATTTTGTGGTCTGATGACCAAGATTAGCATCATGTCTGAAGGTAACCAGGCACTGCTCATCACCAGCACAATATACTCCAAAGGTGAAGCATGATGGTGGCAGCATCATGCTGTGGGGCACTGGGAGACTAGATGGGGTCAAGGGAAGGCTGATTGGAGCAAAGTGCAGAGCTGTCCTTAAGACCTGCTTCAGACACTCTGTACCCGAGACTGAGCTAAAGGTTCACTTTCCAACAGGGCACAAAGAAAACACAGCACAGGAGTGGCTTGAAATTAACTCTGAGAATGTTCTTGTGTGGCTGAGCCAGAGCCCGGACCCCTGACTATAGCTATCCACCAATGATCTCAATCCAAATTGGCAGAGGTTGAGAAGACCTGCAGTGAAGAATGACAGGAAAATCCTCACATCCCAGGGTGTGAAGCTTCTCACTTCAGACCCGAGGAGACCTCTGGCTGGAATGGCTGCCACAGGGGCTTTAACTCTGCAAAAAGTAAAGGATCTGAATAATTCAGTCAATGGGATATTTCAGTTTTTTTATTGTTAATAAATTTGCAAAAGAATTCTAAAATCGTGTTTTCATTTTGTCTTTCTGAGGTATTGACTGTTTTTTGATGAGTGAAAAAATCAATTTAAAATGAGCCGCGACGCAGTAAAATGTGAAAAAAGCAAAAGGTCTGATAGCAACGTATGATTAAACACGGTGATCCCAGACAGTCCAGAAGAGCACTGTGGACTATGCTCTGGGAATTCAACATGTCTAGGTGTAGGAATTATGAACTAGGAGTCCCAAAACACTCAAGTTCAAAAAGCCATCCTGAAAATGCCCACTAGAGAGAGAAATTCCATCAGAAACCCTGGCAAAACACAATCAGGCCTTGTAGAATCTTTATAAAAGATTTATTCTTCATAAAACAAGCTCCTCAATAACAGTTAAACTCCACAGAGCGGAAAGACACAAAATGGAATGGGAAAGCAGGAATTCTCAAAGTGGGTCCTCAGGGCCCACCGTAGCTTCAGGGTTTTGTTCCAACCAGATTTATAATCGGTGACAACAACTGGTAACCCTGATCTCATTCATAAAAACACACAAGCATGATTGTTGCATTTACAGTATAAGACAACATATAGAAATATTTCTGCTTTTGCTATACTGTAGATTTAAATGCTTTACTCTCTTTTGTCGATTTTATATTTTGCCCTCTCTCTCTCTCTGTGCAATTTTCTCCCTTCATTGTATCATAATAATGTCAATTAAAAATGAGCCGAGCTGACACCCAGGCAAACAACACTGAATCATGAAAGGCTGCAACTACTTTAGCATCAGACCCACTAATCTGCAAATAATGGAATAATTAAACAATTAATATTAATAAATGAAACAATTAATAAAAAATAAAATTGTTAAAAAGAAAAAAAATACATTATTCCCATATAAGTTCTTAGTACATTCCAACTGTTCCAGTGTGGTGCTGAGGTGTCACCCACTGCACTCGAGTCCCAATCCAGGTGGTTCGTTGTGTGTTGGGTGAGACAATACACTATCAGCACATGTTCCCAAAACACAGAATCTGGGAAATAACAGTTCAATCAATAAGCCCAGAAGCTGGTTGGAACAAAAACCTGCAGCCACAGAGGGCGACCCGGGACCGACCTTGAGAACTCCTGGTCTAAAGTAATAAATGTAAACAAAGTCACAAAACAAGAATCCAAACTGTGGTCAAAAGGCAGAAGAAAGAGGTCAAAAATCCAATAATTCACAATAAACACAGAAGAAACTCAAAAAAAGCACATTCAAAATGAGCCGCCTGCAACTGCGGGAGACCCTCCAGATTTATAGTGTGGAGTGCAGTGATTGGCAGATGGCCCCATTACTTAGGGCATCACCCACAAAAAACATGGAATATAACAACGGCCACCTATATAAACACGCAAAATCAAAAACAAAGGATGGTTGATTCACACAAAAACATAAATAAAAGAATCAAGAATTAATAAAAAAGACTTGAAACATGGATTTGAACCCGCAGCCCTGGCTGAGATGGGACAGTAGGAGGGAACTTTGGAGCAGAAGCTTGAAGGCAGAGCCACTAAAAGTTCAGAAATACAAGTTTTTGAACCCTTTAAAATGTTCTGCATGAATGGCTTGTAGCACAGAAACAGAGTTCTACATCATCATAATCTTTGTCAAGTCTGAAATATTTGAGGTAAAGGATAGAAAACAAATACGATTAGGGTAAAAGGGTATTTAATCAGTAAGGTGACACTGAGGTGTGGGACCAAAGAGTCCTACGCCTTCAAACTAAATGACTCAGTTTTGGTCTCTGGTTCTTCCCAACAGAGATGTGTTAAGATACAACAGAAAAGATTTGAGAGAAATTCAAAAGGAGAGTTTTAAAGATCAGAAAAAGGAATAACGAGCTACAAACACATTAAGACCCTAGCCCGTCTCAGTCAGTCTGCTGGTACAAATCTTAGAAATGTATTATGACTAACTCTAGGACATTCATTACTGTAGCTTTTCTAACTTCTGTAAGATTATGTTGTAGAATATTAAACAAGATGGTAAAGAAACACAAGGAAACTATAACTGATCTGCTGGAATGTCTTCTGCTTGATCAAGTCAGGCAGGTAACCACAAAAAGAAAGAAGAAAGCCATTCAAGCTAAAGACTACAAGAATGTCCCAGAACACCACTGGAGCCACACTACTATGGATTACCAGATAACCAAACGTTTCACCTTCTGGTTTAGCATACACAATGCAGCTTTATGATTCAAGAAAAACAAAACACTACATTCCAATGCCAACAGCTCATTCCAACCATAAGGCACTGGTCAAAGCAGCATCACAGACTTTCAATCACTGAAGGGGAAATTCCAGTTCTAGTGGATAACATCAAGGCATCTGTATATGCTGTGAAGCTCATGCAGAATGAAAAATGATCCCGAGCACAGGAATAAGTCGAGCGCCATGTGGCTTAAAGACAGTCCTGCCCTTTAGAACAGTGGAGTCCTGATTGCAGTCCTATTGATGTGCGGTCTGATCTGAAGCAAGCTGTGCATGCAACACATCTGAGAAATGTACGTGAACTTCAACAGCTCTATAATGAGGAAATAAGCTCAGTCCAAGAAGCCTTAGGAGTTTACATTCTCTTCCCATTCTTGAACCGGAACGTTCAAATATTGTGCTCCTGTATAAACATGACAATGGCGAATTTGGTAAGACTGTGTTCATCTCTCAAGGTTACATATATAGGATCACAGAGTCCCTAGCCGAAGTACCCAACATTACCTGGATACACAGATAGAGTTGGGAAATTTTTTTATTTGGCCACAGTTGGGCTGTAGTCAAGTTCTGGACACATCTCAAGGAGAATTAAATCAAACAGGATGCACCTGAGCACAATCTGGAGTGTCACAGCAAAGATTCTGAATGCTTAAAGGTATTAGAGAGATTTCAGTTATTGAGCGGGCACATCAGGGCCGATCTGAGAACCTCACCAAACCATCCAAATCAGTAGTAGCGACAGTCAGTGTATACAAAGGCAGGGACTTAACCGGTGCAAGTTTATGACCATCAATTACTGGTAATTTCTCCTTTGTGTGGAACAATTGCAAGCCCTGATCTCCATTCCAAATGAGTTTCAACAGCTTACTTGCACTTCTTGGCACCAGATACGCACACACTGATTAACTCAGTGTGGTACACATGCAGACCTAGGCATCTAAGGGCATCACAGACCTGTTTTTGCTAAATCTTACATTTTGCTGCTGTGGGTCAGACCTCTCCAAAATGTTTTTTTGTGAAAGGGCACGATTAGCCTGTGGATAAGTGAAATGCGTTACAATTTTGAAACAGCAAGTAACCAAATCCGTGGATAGCAAGAATTTACTGTAATTCAGGATATTTCAATTTAGACAAAGTCTTTAAAGCTGTTTCTATAACAACACAAATTTAAAATCTGCTTTTTGAGACACTCCGTTAGGTTTGTAACATTTGCTATTGTAAGATTTAACTTTGTATCAATAGCTGGTTTAAAAAAAAAATTAACTATTACTAAATACAGTAGTAACCTTTAATATCACTAGGGTCCACGATTTACCGCGGCAAGAAATGGTAAATTCCGCGGCGTACCGCAGCGCGGCAAATGCAGTACCAGAACTCTATAAGACTAATTCGTAACCCAAGCAAAATAAATGCAATTTTTCTTATTCTTAATCCCTAATAATAATAAATCATAATTCGTAATACTAATCAAATAGGTATATCAAAACGTTCACATCCGCACATTTTAATCCACAGATTTGCTTTAGGCAAATGATGCTGAAATATATGTAGGCGTAATATTATTCTCAACAAACGATCGAATAATGTTTTAAAAGTCATTGTTTATTTATTGTTGAAGAAAACGGCACCGTAAGCTCATAGGTTTTCTTGTGACAGAGAATATCGCAGTGGTGACAACACCGATCCATATTTTGAAAACGAATGTTCCACATCAACAGAAGAGATCAGCAACGCAATGTAAACTTTAGCAAGAGCCGCTAAGTGAGGCAGTCTTTCCTCTAAGGCATGCCAAAAAGCAGTGATATCAGCTGGAATGACTTCATGAGATGCTATGTCCAGATAAGCTTGCCATTCATCTACTGCGGCCATCATTGTTGGCACTGATGGTGCATGATCAGCAAAATTCTTCAATAAGAGTGGTAGCTGTCGTGGATCAAATATTCTCACAGATCTGAATAGGTCTATTGCCAGCTGTTTGGTTCCCACAAAATATTCTTCAAGTTTAGCAGCAGCATTGTGCTTTGCATCTTCACAGCTGCTGGTTGCAATTGGAAATCCAGACGATTTCAGGCAAGACAGTAAGGCAGACACTTTGTTGTAGACATCGACAGCCATTAATGACTGTGCCTCAAAAGAAGTCAGATTGTTCATAATTGGTTGGCAGTGAACAGATACAAATTCAAGTTAAGCTCTCAGCTCTTAAAGTTTATCAGTATGTTGTAGCAGTGCCGACAGCTTCTTTAACTGGACTGTAGCTCCACTGCGTTCGATTTCAGTAGCAACAAATGAGATATTAATGAGATGATGCAATAGGCTAAAGAAAGAACTTAAAGAAGTAACCAAAACTAATCATACTAATATCAATATAACTCAAATAGTGAGATTTCATTCAGATTTGGTATTTTCCGCGGCAGTTAGGTTAATTCCGCGGCGTGGCATTTTACCGCTGCAAAACCCTAAATTCCGCGGGCCACGGTAAATCGTGGGCCCTAAATATCACACACTCCTGGTGCTTTAATTTACCAAAATCTCTCACCTCCACTTTTACATTTTTGTCCCAACTTTAAAGCTTCATGTGTAAAATCAAACTTGGCACTTTTACATGAGTCTATTATTTGAGACCGTGTTGTGCGGTTTTCGAGATGTCTTACGTGAGTGATCAGAATCTGCGATTGCTTATACTGGCATACAATTTCAGAATTTGACGTTACCTGTATCCAACATATGGGCTTTCACTCACGGGTTATACTCATGAACTTCGTTAGTCTTCAAAAACCAAATGAATGAAACCAGTTTAGTGTTGGCATATTCACATTCAATAATGAAGTAGTACGCTGTTTCACCCGTATTGCTAACTGCGTGTCTGCTTTCATGTGTTACTGTTAACACGGTACATGTTGTGTTAATAGGGAAATGTGATTTGTGTTTTGAAGAATTTAAACTTAAAAAAAAATGTTATTGTGGTGTGGAGCAGTCAAACAGGCACTTTGTTTGAATCTCATTTCACCACCGCTGTGAGCCATTTTCACATGGCGTCTTTACTTGTGTTATTTTCACGTATTATTGTGTCTGTCAAAGCAATTTGTCAGCTTGCAGTCATGAATGAGTGTGATGTCAAGCACTACCAATATAGAAAGAAAAAAAAAATACATTTTCTAGATTTTTGGTATCAAATTGGTACCGAAGTATCAGTTCTTATGATAGCTCTAGTTTCATCTTTGTAATTAATTCAGATCACTTTTTTGTTTCTAAGAGATCTGTTTTCACTTTGACATTATGACACTATGATTCAGTATTGTTAAATAATAAAATATGAAACCATTCAATGGGTGAATGAATTTTATAAGTACACCATTTCAAAATTTTGAAGACAAAGACAACGACATTGCATTTACAGTATATAGCGCTTTGCATAGACTAGGGGAGCCGCTTCAACAACCACCAATGTGCAGCATCCATCCGGATGATGTGACAGCAGCTGTTTTGCACCAGTACATTGCGCTCACCATACTTTCTGGTATTCCATCAATGGCTGGCTGCTGCCTCGGGCCCAGTGTTGCCAGGATAGGAATGTGCTCACCATAACTCTCAACTGGATAAACTGTTTAGAAGACAGACAGGCGGTTTTGAAATGAAGCTGTGGTTGAGTGCTATGGCAGTCTATCACAGCATCATGAGCAGGTTTCTAAATCGGCTTGTGATCTAATTTTAGGGATATACATTTTCCGTCATGATTTACACCTAAAACATTTTGGAAGAGCCATAACCATGGAATGTGCAGTATAATGATGACGGATTGAGTGAGTGAGCGACTGATTGAGCCTGAAAGCCTGCCAACTGATGACAGAAGCAGGAAAAAACCAAAATGTGCTCTTGTAATTATGATGAGGGAAGGTGCCTTGGGAAGACAATGGAGAACTGGTTACGTTACTCATAATGCCTCCCAGCTCTCATGAGAACTTAGTTTGGACAATTGCATATTAGAAACCAAAAACAAGGTCCTGGTGCAGAGAGCTGAAAGAGGAGCTGGGCTGGTTATTCAGGTGGAGCAGGCAGAAGTCACCCACCATAAACAAAGTGCTTTGGTGACTGATAAGCACGGAGTCATATGCCTGACTATTTTTTCCCATTTCTTTTCCTTAAATCAGTGCAGACGGAGCCTGTAAAAGTATTCACCCCTAGGTGGTTTTCACATTTTACTGTTACACAACATACAATCACTCTGGATTTAGCTTTTCTTTGCTGACGTGGATCAAAAGAAAAAGACTTGTTAACTTCAAAGTGAAACTGCATCTCTGCAAAGTGGTCCAAAGTAACTACAAATTCACTTTGATTACAAATTCACCCAATTTAATAAGACCCACCTTGACCATCACTGGTGCAGCCCAGTGGTTTTTAGCATTTCCCTTATTAGTTCAATGGAGGTCACCTGTCTGGGGTTCACCTTGATTGTGATCTAAACGCTCCTCAGTGTGGAAGGTCCAAGCTGTGGTGAGTCAGTATGGTGGCCTAAACTTCACAATAAAGAGAAAAACACACCCTGAGCAGCTCTGTGAAAAGCCCAAATCAGAGAATGGAAACGAGAAAAATCTCCACGTCACTGAATATCCAGCTAAATCAGCCAAGAAGAAATGGAAGGAGTGTGGCTAAAGCAGGTTGTCCATAAAAAGTGAGTGATCGTGCAAGAAGACGACAAGAAGGAGGCCACCAAGAGAGCTCTGAAGGAATGACAGGCTACAGTGGCTAATATTAGAGAGCTTATGCAGAAAAACGACTGTGTCTAGGTACTTCACCAATCCCAGTTTTATGGGAGAAGACACACGGGAGACTGAAATCCACTGGAAGAAGGTTTCTATGGTCTGATGAGACCAAAATGAATCTTTTTGGCCATCAGAATAAACACCATGTTAGAACACGGCAGTATTATGCTGTGGGGATTCTCCTGTGCAGCAGGTGCTGGAAGGCTTGTGAGGGTAAAATAAATGCAGCAAAACATTGAGAAACCATGGAGGAAAAGCTGACGGGAGTCTGCAAGAAACCTGAACCTTTGGACAATGTTTGTTTTCATGAAAGACAAATACCCCAAGCGTAAAGCCAAAGCTATGAAGGAACGGCTTCTAAACAACAACATGAACGTCATGGAGTGGCCGAGTCGAAGTCCACAGAGGAGTTGTGGCTGGACGTGACAAAGGCTGTTCACTCACGACCTCCATGACATCTGACAGAGTGGAGCTGCTTTGGTAAAGCAGAATGGAGAGAAGTGGGAGAAGCTGGCAGAGAAAGAGACCCAAGCACACAGACACAAGGCTGGTATGGCTGCAACATTCTAATCATTGGCCTGAAGTGGGTGAATACTTACAGATGTGATTAGCTATTTGGGGTTTTAGATTTGGAATTAATTTAGCTCAAAGTTCAGAGATCTGAATGACATTAAAGATTCTGAGAGTCAAAAAAGGCAAATTAAAGCCACTGGGATTTAATGTTGTATAACCAAAAAACAAAATGAGAAAACTTCCAAGGGGGTCAAGACTTTCTATACGCCCTGTAGTTCACAACTTCCAAAAACCCCCTGAAGCCATTGAACTTTGATAATTTAACAGTTAAAGTCTTTTTATTTGTAAATAAATAAATGGAATAAATAAAATGCTGTGCCTGCTCAAAGCAGGCCTAATTACTACTAGTGATTAACGCAGAAGGCATTTCTTTGAACTCCAGGCGGAATGGAGCGATGCCTTCATAATTGTTTATCTGGCAAACGCCTTAACCCAAGGTGACTTGTGCGATCAGCACACATTACCACTGTTTACATTTTTTTTTTTTTTTTTTTACAACTGGAGCAAAGGCCAACCAAGAGATTGGTGAGATGTCATGCAGTGCATCAGGGATGGCAATTCAGTTGGCTTCCAGCACCTTAACCACTAGGCCATATCATCAGCCTTTTATATAAAAAATATAAAACTGAATTATGCCAATGTGATTTACAATAGATATTAAAGTCAATAAATATACATACACTGAGCAAATTCTTCAGACCACTATACTCATTCAGTTCTTTATGACATGGACTCCAGAAGACTGAGATGCTGGCCCACGTTGGCATGATTGCATCACACGGATTCTGCAGATTTGTCAGCTGCCAATCTCCGGTACTGTCACATCCTGAAAATGGTCCCATTGTCTTCAGATCCGGTGGCTGGGAAGGCCACTGAAGAACACTGAACTCCTTGGCACGTTCATGAAAACAGTTTGAGATTACTTTTGCTTTGTGACATGGTGCATTGCCATACTGAATTCAGCCATTAGAAGATGATGCACATGGTCAGCACCAACACTCAAATGGGTCGTGACATTCAAACACCGATTGACTGGTATTAATGGGCCCAAAGTGTGCCTAGAAAACATTCTGGTCACCATTATACCACCACCAGCCTGGACCATTAACACAGGGCAGGTTGGTTGCATGGAATCATCCTGTTGGTATCAACCATCTGTGTCCCTCAGCAGAAGTGAAGTTTCCTCAGACCAGGGTCAGTTTTTCCAGTCTGTCCAGTTTTGTTTCACCTGTACCCACTGTGGCCACAGATTTCTGTTCTTGGCTGACAGGAGTGGAAGCTGATGTGGCCTTCTGCTGTTGTAGCCTATCGGCCTCAAGGTTCAACATGTGCATTCTGAGATGCTTTTCTTCTCACCACAGTTGTATAGAGCGGCTGTTGGAGTTACTGTGGTGGTTCTCTCAGCTCTGGTCATTCTCCTATGACCGCTCTCATCCACAAGGGTTTCTGTCCACAGAACTGCTGCTCACTGGGTGTTTTTTTGTTTTTCACACCATTCTGATTAAACTCTAAAGACTGTTGTGTGTTAAAATCCCAGGAGATCAACAGTTGCAGAAATCATCAAACCAGCCACCAACAATCATACAATGCGGACCCTAGTAGTGGGTGGTATGTTGGATCAGCCCCTATACCTGATAAAATTCTGCTTCCACCATGGATTTCATAAGAACTATATTACCACTATGCTAAAAATGAGCATAAAACTTGCAAATGCATTAAACCCAAATCAGTGAAATCGCATTTTTTTGATGTGAACATTAACTGAAGAACCTGACCTGCATCTGCAGGATTTTATGCCACATGATTGGCTGATTAGATAACTGCATGGATAAGCAGCTGCATGGGTGTTTCTAATAACTTGTTCAACAAGTGTATTCTGCATAGCCGAGGCTTGGCTCAAACGTGACAGTTTATAAAACACGTAACCTTCAACCAAGTGAGTTTGTCAAGTAAAGTACAATGCTAATTCAAAAACAGGTGCCAAGAAGTGCAGCAGGTGACATCACAGTCCATGTCAGCTCACTTAAGGGGGATATCTGATATAGTAGAGTAGAGGATCGCTTAACCCACACCCACTCAACCAGACAGATGGTGCTTTTCCTTCAACACAACCCACGCCAACATCTGCCGCTTCTCACCAAGCTCATTCTCGGCTGCAAATGCATCACCTCTTCATTTATTTAACAATTCGGGAACTTTGGAGTTCCCAGTTCTCCCTTTTGTTTACCTTGATTCACACAGTGACTGCTAACTTCCCTTAACTTTCCTTGGGAAGTTTTACAATTTTCTTCTTTTATTAAGCAAATATAAAAACAATACTGCTAGTGCTAGGGATGTAAAATACACAAGATTAAGCTCAATTATTTGCA
Organism: Polypterus bichir lapradei; assembly: GCA_026402145.1. Taxonomy (NCBI): domain Eukaryota; kingdom Metazoa; phylum Chordata; class Cladistia; order Polypteriformes; family Polypteridae; genus Polypterus; species Polypterus bichir. Next base: position 9,074,173 of record JANRMT010061414.1, on the reverse strand, counting down.
TCTTCCATGTGTACATTATGTATATGCATATACAATCACACACATAAAAGAGGCTTCATTATCCCCAAGGTAAATTTAAAAAAAAAGAAAAATCCTGCAGAAGTGAGCTCATTGTTCAGACAAGCAGACTTCCTTAAAAGTACACAATGCACTTGTACCTACGGAGTGGCTTTTAAGAAAAAAGGGAACAGCCAGGCACAGGACACCACCATTAATGTCCAACTCTGTTGTTCATTTCGTATTTACTGAATATAATGAGCACTTCTTAACGAACGGACTCTGGACATGTCTTACATGCAGTGGCACGGTGGCCAAGTGGTTCACAGGATTACTTGTGTTCTGTTTGTTTGTTGTACAGTGGAACCTCGGTTTGCAAAACACTCGCAGACTAAGTTACTTGCAATCCAAAGTTTTACTGCACACCCAACCTACATGGAAGGGGGTCTTCTCTCTGACTTGCCTTTTCCAAAATTTCTTCCCTTTTTTTTTTGGTCCTATGAGGTTTTTCTTGTCTTCTTTGAGAGTCAAGGCTTGGGGGGTGTTTGTCAAAAAAAAAAAAAAACAAGACCCCGATTTTGGGCCATACAAGAAATAAACTGGTGGTGGTTTTGTTCACAGTTTCTGAGCCATGATCCTGGGTGCTGTCATTCTGGTGGTCACACATTCTCTTTGTGTCTATCGCCATTGTTTTCTCCAGGTACTTGATATCCCAAAGATGTACAATAGAGTTGATCGGCGAAATTCGCCAAACAGTTTTTTCACTGTGTTCTCCTGTGACTTTGTTTGCAGAATAATTTCCTGGAAATCTGCTAGGCAGCCAGCTTAGAGAAACTTTTATTTCCCAGTGCGACACCACAGAGTTGTAGCAAACATTGTTGGATGGGACAACCCAGTGAGTATAGAATGCTGATTCTAGCAGTGGGCAAGTATGCTGGATCAACTTCAATACCAGATCAAATTATTCTACCAGTATGGATTTAATAGTATACTAAAAATTAGCAGAAAACTTTCAAATGCATTTAAACACAAGACACGTATGCAGAAGGCAAATGGAGCTTTGCCAAAATACAGGGTGGGCCATTTATATGGATATACCTTAATAAAATGGGAATGGTTGGTGATATTAACTTCCTGTTTGTGGCACATTAGTATATGTGAGGGGGAAAACTTTTCAAGATGGGTGGTGACCATGGTGGCCATTTTGAAGTCGGCCATTTTGGATCCAACTTTTGTTTTTTCAATAGGAAGAGGGTCATGTGACACATCAAACTTATTGTGAATTTCACAAGAAAAACAATGGTGTGCTTGGTTTTAATGTAACTTTATTCTTTCATGAGTTATTTACAAGTTTCTGACCACTTAT
>JANRMT010061414.1:9031606-9067810 GCA_026402145.1 Polypterus bichir lapradei | reverse complement strand
ATATACATATATATATATACATATACATATATATATCACTTAATAAATTAATTAAGGTAAACCAATACCTTACAACCAAATTTCAGATCCTGGTTCAAAAATGGCCAAACTGAAAGTTTTCTCAAGAAAACTTTTTTTTTTGCAGAATGAAGGTTATCCATGTAACAGATTGTAACAAAACTGACAATTTCACACAAAAGTGTCTTTTACTGTCTTAGAGAGAGGATGGCACACGTAGAGCTGACCAGGATAAAAAAAAAAGAAGGGGAAGGCCCACATGGACTACTGAGGGACATCAGAGTGTGTGGTGTGACAAATAAACGCCTTACACGTCCTCAGTTGTCTTCTTCCTTAAACACAAGCCAAGTCTTAGTGTCGTCTGCAACAAAGGAAAGTTGACTCCGGGATACTGACCACCATCCAAAGTCTTTTGCCCATTTTTGCCTCTTGTTTTGATTTGCCACTTTCGTCTATGTTTTTATTTTTTTAAACTTTTATGCCAGCAATGAGGGTCATCTTTTCTCTGTTGCAGATGACACTGGGACCTAGCATGTATTTAAGGAAGAAGCCAACTGAAATCGAGAGAATGACGATGATCCTCAAGAGTAATGCATACTATTGCAAGGCACTAAACTTTATCTAGCCTTTAAATACAACAAGTGGGAATTCTATGAAATATTTCTGAAAAATGCTCAAAAGTAAAATAGTTCAAATATTTAATGACGATTAATACAAGTATTAATACAGTTTAGTGTGTTGTTAATTTTAAAAATAGTAAGAAATAAAGATTTTCATTGAGTGTATTAAAAGAACGCTAAAAGCTGTAAAGAATGAACAGGATAACAAAATGACTTATTTACCTACTGCAGGAAGAATAACTAGAATAGAGCAGCATTCAGTACCACAAAGTACTTTCTTTATCACAGCACACGTTTCAGGCATTAGTATTTGATTTTGCATAATTTGCACTTAACAGATCTTTTCCCAGTCTCTACAGATAATTCAGTGACTGTTGATGTGGAATATATATAATTTTTGCCCACTGGTAAATCTTTAAAACACATAGTATCTGCCACTTCAGCAGCTAATGGCTGATAATTCTTATCATGGTTAGGATGTTTTATGCAACCATAAGCTGTTCAGATAATTTTATGAAAAAAAGGTTCCATTTCAGCAAGTCAGTCACTTGTACAGTAGTTTGTTCCTCTAAAGGCACCTTACAAACAGCTCTCCGGTTAACCAAGATTAGCACAGCAGCTAAAACAACTGTCACAGGATAATTTCATGTAATTAACTGAGCTACGAGCTGCTTCATGGGAAGAAGATATAAAGTATGAATACAAAAAGAGAACTATTCACTTTCGGTGTAGGCCATCAGTGGAATCCTTGAGTTTTTCGACTTCATATTAATAACACTCCATAATGTGTGGGACAAAACACATTTTCTTAATTTCCAACTCTGCTCCAGTTTCACAGAAATACTTCAGATGTGATTAAATGGCACATTGCAGACTGTCATGTAAGAGGATTTGCCAACTTTTTGGTCTTGCCACACTTTTTCTACACAGTCCCCTCGTTTCAGGACACCATAATATTTGGGACAATTGGTGTCTCAGGTGTTTGTAATTCCTCAGGTGTGTTTCATGGCTTCATAAGTTAACTCGGCTTGCTTCTACCATCTGGAGTCTGTGGTTGCAATTGCTCAACAAGAAGACAAGAGCTGTGCCAATGATAGTCAAAGAAGCCACTAGGAGGCTGAAAAACAAGAATAAAACCATTGTAGATGTCGGTAAAACCATAGGAATGACCGAAATCAACTGTCTGGAATATCATGAAGAAGAAAGAACACACTGGTGGGCTCAGTAGTCACGAAGGGACTGGTAGGCCAAGGAAGACCACCATTGCCGAGGACAGAAGAATCCTCACTCTGGTAAGGAAAAAGCCCCAAACGCCTGTCCAACAGATCAGACACAGTCTTCAGGGGACCAATGTGTGTGTGTCAGAGACAACTATCAGCAGAAGACTTCATGAACAGAAACACACAGGAGGCCACAATGCAAGATTCAGACTGCTAGTTAGCCACAAAAGCAGGATGGACAGATAACAGTTTGGGAAAAAGGACTTCAAAGAGCCTAAAGAATTCTGGAAAAAGGTCTTGTGGACAGATGAGACAAAGATGAACCTCATCAGAGTGATGGCTGAGAACAAAGTGTGGAGACGACCAAGAACTGCGAGATACAAAGCAGACCACTTCATCTGTTAAACGTGGCGGCTTGGGCATGTATGGCTGCCACAGGCCCTGGCACACTTTTCTTCATTGATGATGGAACTGCTGACGGCACAATGAATTCTGAAGTGTGTAGAAACATCTGATCTGCTCAAGTTCAGTAAATGACAACTCACTCACTAGACGGCATTTCATCCTATAACAAGATAACAAGCCAAACAGGCTGCTGAGGTGACACAGGAGTTTATCAAAGCTAAAAAATTCACAAATGGCCAAGCCAGTCACCCAATTTAAATGCAGTTGTGCAGGCCTTTCAAATCAATGTCAGCTTATGGTCTTTCAAACAGGGGAAGCACATTTTAGGCCTACATCATAAAATTAATTAATTATTAATCACGTTTGAAATGTTTGGTTTGTAATTGTAAACTGTGGAGCACAGGTGGAAATCAAGGAAAAATGGGTCTTGGTCCCAAACATTATATAGGGCTCTGTGGATGTACTGTAGATGCAGTGAGTGTATTTTTAAAAATTCCCAGGTTACCAAAATACCAATCCCAGTAAATACTAAGCATACCACAGGCAATAATTAAGAATGTCCTGAAGAATCTTTAAAAACAACGCTGAACTACAGTTTGACAATGCTGAACTACAAGAAGCAATTTCCAAAGATGTTTTAACGGTATACTCTGACACAATATTCACATCTTAAAGGAAATTAAATGCAAGAGAATATCATAAAAGTAACTGAACATAACAATGAAGACACTTTAAACTCAGATGCGTAATGAAAATCTAAATCTGATTTGATGTTCGTTTTCTGGCAAAGATATATCTTTTAAATCAATCTACTTCATAATAAAACACTAGGCTCTGTGTGTCCAGTCTGTCTGCAATCTGATTGGACAGTCTGGCTTTGGTGACGCTACAAGAAAGGAAGTGAGAGTGTAAGACATACGAGGAGGGGTACAGACGCACACTGAGAGTGTCGCCTTCAGAGACGGAAAGGAGGCAAGAAGGTAATGAGAGGATGAGCTCAATGAGGGGAGAACCGGTGAAGAGACACTCAGACACACACAAATACAGAGGAAAGGCACTGAAGGTACAAGCAGTGCAAGAGATAGAATAGTTGAAAAATACTTGCTATTACCTGTCTTCAACATGTACCCTGATATTTCATAAAAGAAGTACTTAAGGGATGTATTTATTTATTAGAGAGAAAACATGTTTAAACTTTCATGGACACTTGGATACATACCAAAGCAAACAGGATTAGAAAATAATTGATTAATCAAATGAAGACTTAATCCAAGGTTAAACAAGGTACAAATGTGATGCTCCTTTACCTTATTATGGATTCTAAAAGGACATCCTGGTCAAGCAAGCAAGCAAGCAAAGCAAGAAAGCAGGAAAGAAAGGTGTTAGGTGTGTTCTGAAGTTCCTGAATAGAAAAGGGAACAAGACAATGAAAGGCACAGGAGAAAGTACATTAGGAGGCACAAAAGGGAAGCAGAATGTTCTGGAATTGGCAAACAGGCTGTGGTACGGGCATTACAGGGCAGCTTCCTGCTGTGTTTTTGTAACCGTTGTGAATATCCTTAGCATTAAGTTGAATTTTATGTACTGTGCCGCATCAAATAAAGTCAAGCCGTCAACAAGGCGTTTTAATACACACCTGACAAGTGAATTCCATATACATGATAAACATTAATGTCACCTTTAAAGAAACCAGAGACAAGAAAGTGCTTTGCCCACCTGGTTTCATGCGCTTTTTTTTTTTTTTTTTTTGAACTGGCATTGAGATTTTGGATTAAATAATGCTGAAGTATTTGCTGGATTATTTTCCTTGGCATTTATATAATTTAAAAACAAATTCTAAAAAAACTTCAATAGGTTTGAAAACATTCTTTTTCCCCGTACACTTTACCACCATTCTGGGTCAAAGGCATCTTAGTGCTTGTCCTATCTGTCTGGGTGGGTCTCAAGGGGCCATGCTGCTTGATCCATCCAATAACAATTACTGTTTTATATTTAAAAAATATGTTAAAATTATATCCAGTGTGCCTTCAGAAAATATTCAGACCCCTTTCACTTTATTCCCATTTTGCTAGTTTGAAGCCTTGTGCTAAAATCATGTACATTCTCTGAATACCCCAGAATGAGAAAGCAAAAACAGAATTTTAGGACTTTTTACAACTTCATTAAAAATAAGAAACTGGAATATCCCATTGGTAGACACACTCAGACCAATTCTTCCAGTTCTTTGTTGAAGCCCCTTTAGTAGCAATACTGCCTGGAGTCTTCTTGGGTTTGACTCAATAAGCCTCCCACACCGGAATTTGGGGATTTTCTGCCATTCTTCACTGCGCATCCTCTTAAGCTCTGTAAAGTTGGATGGAGACCAACCTGATGTTTGGAACAACCACAACTCTCCCTTGAATTGGATGCCTATTTTCAGGTCTCTCCATTTGGATTCAACTCTGGACTCTGGTTGGACTGTTCAAGAACATTCCCAGAGTTGACCCTAAGCTACTCCTGTGTTGTCTTTGCTTTGTCATGTTCGAAGATGAACCTTTAGTCCAGTCTGAGGTCCAGAGCACCCTTGAGCAGGTCTTCATTAAGAACATCTCTGTACTTTACTCTGTTCAGCTTTCCCTCAACCTTGTTTAGTTTCCAAGTCCCTTCACTGAAGAAGCAACCCCAGATTATCATGCTGCCATCACCATGCTTCAATGTTGGAATGATATTGCACAGGTGATGAGCAGTGCCTAGATTCCTTTAGACATGATGCTTGGAACTTGAGTCCAAACAGGTCAATCTTGGTTTCATCTGACCACAGAATCTTGTTTTTCATCAGTGGAGTGTCTTTTAGGTACTTTTTTTTTTTTTTTTTTTACAAAGCCCAAATAGGTCTGAACACTCTGCCGTAAACTACAGATCAGAGGAGTATTACAGTGGTGGTTGTGCTTCTGGAATTTTCTCCCATCTCCACACGGGTTCAGCCAGTGTGACCATTGGGTTCATGGTTACCTCTCTTGCCAAAGCTTGCTTCAATTGCTCAATCTGGCCAGGAACCCAGCTCTAGGAAAAGTTGTGGTTGTTCCAAAACTTCTTCCATTTAAGAATTATGGAGGCTACTGTGCTCTTCGAAACCCTCAGTGCTACAGAATTTTCTTTGTAGCTTTTCCCTCAACACAATACAGTCTTTCGGCTCTGTAGGGCATTCCTTCAACCTCAAGCCTCAGTTTTTTGTTCAACTGTGGGACCTGTTATAGACGGGTGTGTGCCTTTCCTAATCCTGTGCAATCAATTGAATTGACCACAGGTAGATTGCAAACAGTAGAATAGAATAGAATGGGATGCACCAGAGTCAAATTTCAAGTGCCAGAGCAAAGGGTCTGGATACTTATATCAATGGGATATTTCTCCTCTTTCCTCTTTTGACAAAATTCCTAAAATCCAGTTTTCATTTCATCATTCAAGGGTTATTGAGTGTTGCTTGATGTGGGGAAAAAATGAATGTAAATGATTTTAGTGCAAGGCTGCAACATAACAAAATGTGAAAAAAGTAAAGGGTTCTGAATACTTTCTTTTTTAAATATATATAAACAGACACACACACTCACACGTTACGCTCCTAACTCTTTATGACATTACTCATTACTAAAAAAAAAAAAGATTAAACAAAAATGTTATATAGTCACTCATTATAAAATGTAATGCATTATAAACACTGTGTTACGTTTGTGTTACTTTTGTTTTTTCTTTTGTATTAAAAACTGCACGTTCGACTGGCTAGCATTTATTCTTAAACCCCATATATAAAATTTCATGAAACTGACCAGAAACTCACCCAAATGTGATAATTTTTTTGTTTTATAAAGATGTTTAGTCATTTGTGTGCTGTGAAGTAAACGGCAGTATGAACACTGGTCGCTGTGTCATCTGATCACACGGTTTCAACACATCAATTGTAAATAGCTGGATGAAAACTACACTGACATTGTATTCATAGGTTTCTCTTACTGGATTACATGCTGCACACTCTTTTCCGCATGACTGTGCGACTGAGCCCTGTAAAGAAGCAGCATACCTGTACGTGTGCTTCTTGTCTTACACCCAGTGCTGCTAGGATAACAACACAGGTGTTTTTACTTCGATAACATAAGTATTGTGTTAGGTTACCTGTCACTTTAAGAAGTAATCAGACTAAGTAATACATGATGCTTTTAACTTGCTATCCACAACACTTTTTCTAAGATTGAGCGGCTGTGCACTGTACATTCAGCTCATCAACATAAGTTCAGCAATTTCTGAAATACTGACACATATTATTTCAACCAGGAGAAGGTATATTGCGATTGCCTGAAATTTGCCTCAGAAAATTGAAACTTTCTGGACACCTCCATCGTTTTCTACATGTGCAACCTGGAAGTGCATCCAAAGCATAGACATGCGTTGGCTAACAGAGTGCAATGGACATGTGCAGACCACAAAATCCTTAGGAGTAAGAGTTTACATGCATTATAGTGCTTTCTCAGAGACTAATATCAAAGTTTCTGTAACCAGAAAAAAAGGGCTTACATGTCATTTTAGAAACCAGGTTTCTGTGATTAACAGGTTATTAAAGCAAATATAAACACACCCAATGTCAGTTTACATGGCTGGCAGTCACTGGAGTCTACCGCAACTGCTCCAAATTTGCCAAGATTACAAATACGAAATCTGCAACTGAAAACTGCTGTAAAAGCTGGGTAGCATGACAGAGCTTTACTCATTACATTTTTGACATATGGATTGTATCACATAAATGAAGAAACAGCTAAACAAAACTGTGAATGATAGCCTAGTTAGAAAATGTCCTTTCTGGTTACAGCAGCATCAAATATGTCATCAAAGCTATCAATGTTTCCTCACAGATTATAAGGCACATACTTAAAATGAGTCCCATCAGCAATAGAAAAATGACGCCCTCGTATTAATAATAGGTCTTGACAAATAAAATAAAGTTGCAAAATATGTGCTTTAAGAAAAAAAAATCATCAAGAAATCTTTTGCATGAACTAATATAGAATATAACACTAAATCAAAATGTATTCTTCTTTAAAATTATATTTTAATATACACTTGTTTTATGACGATTCTCTCTCTCTAACAGTTTAACAGCTTTATAAAGATAAATAATAATATATAATATATGAGAAGATGGGAAGCACCTGCTCCTCCCATACATTGTGCGTTTAACCAATGCAGTCCTTAATCAATCAGTATAATGGTGGCCTACTTTTAGATAAGCTATCCTGCAGATAGGAAATCTGCACAGTCTTGTTCCTTGGAGTTTTAACTCTCTAGATAAACATCCTAACAAAACTTGGACATTGACCCCGAGGTGTCAGTCCTACACAAACCCACCCATTTACTACACCTACCAGCAAACAATGATTTTATAACAAAGCAGCAACATGAACTTTACAAATTGTATGCAAATACGGTGCTTACAAACTCAAGACGAGAAGCAGAGCACAGCAGTATACAGTGCAGAAGTAGCATTTTCACTATAATCATTATTTTGAATGAATGCACTGAAAGTGTTTTTGGACGTTCGCCATTTGTTAGCATTAAAGATTCCGGTGAGTAGTAGGGTGTTTGTCGGATATGGGAGGCCTTAATCTAAGCATTTCAAGAGTATGGCTTGTGTTGTCTTTGATCCCATGTTCTCTGGTATAATTTTAAAAAGTCTAGTGCATACTACCCAGTAAGTTAATGGCTTACACATTACATCTGTAATAAACAGAATAATTCTTGCAGCTTTCAGAAGCCCACATCAGTATATTAATGTCTATTGTCATTACAGTATTACACCTATCCATACCCTGCAGACATGTTTCCACCAACAAGACAGAAAAGGTTTCTGTTGCCCCAAACTTTTAAAATTTGTAGATATCAACAAAAACTGAAGTTTCTCTGTCTCCCTCTACTTTATAAAAGGTTTAAAAAAAATGTGTGTAGACAGTTCTAAATTGACCATCACTCCAAGTCTTTGATTTTAACTGCTCATGAAACTGTGGCAAACATGCTTCCATTTACTTAACCCGCTTAAGCAGAGTAGGTTCACGTGGCAGCTGGCACAATCATAGGATGCAAGGCCGTTAGACACCACCTGGACTGGGTGCCCTTTTTTAATGTTAAAACAGGAACTGTCAAAATGCTTTCCATAATTTTCTCAGGTGGATGCTTTTATTTGCCTACCCAACATGCTCTCTAAAACTTTACTTCTTTCGTTGGCCCTTGTTCCTTGTCTTCAGTCATAGCCCATGCTCTCTGCCTCTTACAACAGCATGATGTCATCTACGTGGTTGAAAAGTTCCACTCTGTCTGGATCTTTGCGACTGGCGATGTCTCTTGTTGCAATGCAATGGTGCACACTTGTGCTGTGTAGATACCCTTGAAGTAATCAACACTTAGAAAGTGTGCTGTCTGTGCAGCCCATCACAGGGCAAACACCTAATCAGCCTCAGTCAGGCCAACTTGGCAATGTCAGATCACCAAACCTGCATGTCTGTGGACTGTGAGAGGAAACCGGACCACCAACAGTATACAGTATTACAATCTTTAATATTTCTCCTTGGTAATCAAGATAATAATCACTGTTCCCCCCCAAAAAAGGGGGAGGGGGGGTTAGAGAATAGGGGCTTGACTAATAGTGCAAAGATCTCCATTCATGACGGAAAATAACTTGAAAAGGTTTTTCAATACGCTTCATTATGATAAGCTGTTTAAAATTACATGTACCTCAAACTAGAACACATATTCTCTGTTTAAAAACACACAGGTCTTAGAAGATCTAAGAGTTCTAACTGGACGCTATATTTAAACATGATATGCTAAAAATGCAATTGAGTGTAAAACTGAACACACTGACATTTCATTTCATTATAAAGGCTTAAAACAGGTCCGCACTCACCTTTTTGTATTTGGCTTTGTTTAAATTCAAAGGATCATTTTTAAGTACATACAGCTGTCTGCAAAAAAATCCATCCCAAAAATCTAAAGGTTCTTCTACTTTGGCAAACATTTAAATTATTGTGAAGGAGAAATGCTACCAACACATTCAAAAAGGAAATGAACTGACGTTTCCATATTTAAATAGCAAGAGCTGTGATCTTTTTCCCCCCCGATATCTTTATGTGCTGTACACATTTGTTACATTTCAGTAGAGTATGTTAAAAGCATCCCTGTAAACTGATCAATAACGTAACTTAAGCTTAGGCACACAGCAGTGAGAGACATAGATTAATTCTGTGTGAACATGAAGCTTGTCTCCTTACCTGTATGTAAATGGTCAGACCACAGGATAAAGCAGGGAACTGGCAGGCTTACAATGTATGTCAGAAAGCAAAACTCCCAGCTAAATGTAAAAAAAAAAAAACCCAGTGAATTAGGATGATGTACTCACCACTGTGCGAGGTCAGGGACTGCGGAGCAATCAGCTGAGTGCCAAATGAACTGGGAAGTCTTAGTTTGGAGTGTGGCGAGAGCAAAGATGGAGCAGGAAGCGAAACATTTGAGCTGACCTGTTAAAAGGGAAGGCAAATAAGAAACAAAGTGTAATTTCCTGGGTTACAGGCTGATGCAATACAGGGAAAATGTAGCAGCTGCTTACTCTCAATGGACACTTTAAAGAAAAAGGTCAGTCATGAAATGAGCATTTCTGGATGGACATCTCATATATTCAATTTGATGCCTAAATATTTTCCCCTTAATTACCATGGAACACAATTGTTCTACAAAGAAAATCTGTTTTATCATCAACACCTCAAAAAAGTGATTGTGATGTCACTAATAAAGTAAAGAAAAGCAGTGGTTAATTGCTGGAAGTAAAATGCCAGACTGATGTAATCCAATTAATACAATTCTCTTTTTCTTAAATGTAATTTGTGAACAGAAGCAGTACTTTTCATTTTGTTTCGTCAGTATGAATTACTGCATTTTCTCTTTTTTTTTTTTTAACTAATCACTTAATCTCATGTGTTTCAAACTTACAGTGAAATCAGAAAGTCGTCAGACCCCTTCACTTTCTGCATACTTTATTACTTCCCATAAATCTACACTCAAAAATCCATAATGACAGAGTGAAAATATGACTTCAGAAAGATCTGCAAATTTGTTCTCCAAATTGTACTCAGGTGCCTCCCATTTGCTTTAATTATCCTTGAAACATTTCCAGAACTTGGAAGTCCACCTGTGGCAAACTAATAATAATAACAATAGTAATAATCTATTATGTTTATATAGCATTTTTCTCATTACTCAAAGTGCTCTGCACAGTGAGTGAGGAGACACTTCAGCTACCACTGATGGGCAGCATCCACCTGGATGCGACGGTGCCCATTTTGCACCAGTACACTCACCACATGTTAGCTGTTAGACAGGGGATGATTAAAGGGCCAGAATGTCCAGGCTGTGGTGGCCAATTTAGCCAAAATATCAGGATATACTCTACTCTTTATGAAGGATGCCCAGGGATCTTTAATGACCACAGAGAGTCAGGACCTTGGTTTTATAGCACAGTGTCCCAGTCACTACAATGGTGCATTGGGATCCACATTCAGACCACAGGGTAGATGCCCCCTGCAGGCCTCACCAACATCTCTTCCATCAGTAACCCAAGTTTTTTCCTGGTTGATCTCCTATCCAAGTACTGGCCGGGTCTGAACAAGCTTAGCTTTGGGTGGATGACCTGATGTGCATGTGGTATGGCCACTGACTGCAACTAACTGACTGTGTACCTGTGTACAGAAGGCCCCACAATTCAGACGGCATGGCAGGAGACAAACCAAGCCATGGTGCCCAAGGAACTCTATGTAAACCTCTGCAATCAAATTGTGGTGAGGAAGAGATCTGCACAAAAGGGAATAATACCATTTCTAAAGTTTTGAGTTTTTCCAGGAGTACAGTGACCTCAATAATTGTGAAAAGGAAGAAGTTTGGAACCAGCTGGACAATTCCTAAATTTGGCTGTTCTGCCAAATTATTAATGGGACAAGAAGGGCCTTGGACAGGGAGGTGACCAAGAATCCAGTGGTCACTCTAATAGTGATGTCTTCTGCTAAGATGAGAGAACCTGTCAGGAGGATGACCATCTCAGCAGCACTCCATCAATCAGGTGTTTATGGTACAAGTGGCTATCTCGTGATTAGAGTTTGCCAAACAGCATTTACAGGACACTGAGAAGAGGAGGAAAAAGATTCTCTGTTTTGATGAGACAAAAAATGAACTTTTTGAGTAGAACTCCAAGCACTATATCTGGCAAAGACAGGCGCTACTCATAACTTGCCTAATACCATCACTACAGTTAAGCGTAATGGTTGCAGCATCATGCTATGTGGGCAATTCTCAGTAGTAGGGACAGGGAGACTGGTCAGAACACAGAAGCATAAAGGCCCAAAGCATAAAGGCAAGACAAAGCTGGAATGGCCTCAGAAGAAGTCTTTGACTGCCCTTGAATGGCTCAACCAAAGCCCAGATGTAAAACCCGTAGAGTTTAGTTTATATTTTGGGTTTGGAGTGGCACTGTAAGTAGAATGACCCTTATACAGTGCGACAGTGAATTTGGTCCATATGTGTATTGGTTCAGTATTTAGTACCGTAAATCTCCAATGAAAAGACGCCCCATTCTGTAAGCTGCAGAAAATGCTCATTTATATTTTAAAACTCTAAGATAAGCCGCCTCATGTTATTAGCTGCGGCGTTACTGAATTTACCAATCTGAAGTAAAAGCATCTAATTTGGCACGCCTCTGTAGGCATTTGCAGCTGTATAGTGACAATATAGTTGAGCATGAACAATTAAATTGATAACATTTTGCACTTACAAATATCATGTACTGTTGAAGTAAACAGTACATTTAAATTCAACGAATCATTTGAATATGTTGTCTTTTTGTGCACTGAATTATACTTTTACTGAATGTTTTTAGATAGGCCGCCCCATTTAAGCAAGCCGCACCCAATACGCATTTTGTAAAATTAATGTATAAGCCGCAGCCTTTCATTGGGGAAATACGGTAATTAATATAATCCATACTTGTATTTTAACTGAGAATTTTGCACAGCACACTGCGCCTGCATTCAATTTTTTATTTTTTTTACTCTGTATGTAAAGCGACCTTGAGTTTGCAAAAGGCACTCTATAAATCCAACTTTTTCTTCTTCTTCTATTATTAATGCATTGTATTTGTGGAGCCTTTCTTCTGTATTCACGTGTCTAATCATCTCTTCACTGGTGCTCCCCTTCTCAAGCGTGTTCTTGTAAAGCCTGCCTCTCTTTGAAGGCGACTCTTTCAGCGTGTACCTTTACTCCTCCTTTTACGTTTCACACTCACACTTCCTCTTTTGTCACGTCAAAGTTAAATTGACCACTCAGATTGCATTGAGGGAATGGACACACAGACCTTAGTATTTTATTATAGCGTACATGGATAACAGAAATTAGAACAATATTTAATTATTTTAAGAATATGTAAAGTTGTAAGAAAATTGGAACACCAAATAAGCTCATGTCGATTGAATAAAATTAACTAGAAAAGGATGATAGGAATTTATATAAATTCAGGTCTATAAATATTTGGACAGTGACAGTTTTCATAATTTTGGCTCCACACACCACCATAATGTATTTGAAACAAAGCAATCAAGATGTAATTGAAGTATAGGCTTTAATTCAAGGGGTTTAACAAAAATATTGCATGAGTCATTTACGAATCGCAGACATTTTTAAGGGGCTCAAAGCTAATTAACATGATCATGAATATAATGATCATTATTTAATATTTGGTTGAATATCCTTTACAGTAGACCCCCGCAAAGTTATGGTTCAGGGTTCGCGGACTCAGTCGTTCGCGGATTTTTCCTTAGAACCTAACTATTAAATTGTTAGCGGAAAGCGCAAATATCCTCTGCAATTTTTTATGCCTTTTTTGAGGCAATACTGTGCTGTAGAGAGAACTGGAAGCAACCGTTGAGGAAAACATGGTTTGGGATTGTGAAAGTAGCCAATCCAAGAGCGCTATTCGTTTCTTCTTGCTGCTGATTGATTGCTGCCCTGTGACGCGACTCCAGCCGAGCGTCCTCATGTTTTTCCATTTTGTTATTCTTAAACGCACAAGATGTCGCCAAATCGCCCTACACCTTCTAAGGCTTCTAGCACTGAGCGTAAGTGCCAGAAGAAGTTTAAAATACTCCAGGAGAAGGCTGCACTACTGGATTTGCTCTGGGAACTAAAAAGTTATGTTGCAGTAGCGCGCCATCAACTATGGCATTAACGAAAGGACCGCACGCTACATAAAGAAGAACGAAGCAACGATCTGGAGTACAGTATCTGTACGTTTCTGTGATAGTGCCAAAAAGGTAACGACCGTAAGGAATAAAAATATCGTCAGGATGGAATCTGCCTTGGCATTGTGGATCACCGACTGCAGGAAGAAGAACATCCCTTGGACAGTAACATCCATGAGAAAGCACGGAAATTGTACCAGCAGTTCGCTACAGGAGACAATGTAGAAACTTCCCATCACAATGTTCCTGAAACCTATAAAGAAAACGAAACTAAACCCCACGAGAAGAAGACCCGTCCAAAGATACAACTCCTCCTGAAGAAGAGTCGCCACCAAAGGAGTTTTAAATCCTCTGCATCGTACTGCACAGCTACTTCATCATCATCAATATTATTCATCATTGGTGAGTACCCATACATTTTACTGTATTTTAATTAAATGAAATTATTATGTATTTACTCTACTTAAAACAAAGAAAATGATAGCGCATACCAAAGAAAATGTGCTTGCATGAATTACAGTACATATAGGGGTAACATCGGTATTTTACATTCTAGCACCGCGGGAGACATAGCAGTACAGTACTGTACAGTATACGGGTTCACCTTTAAATTCTGTTTTTTAGGTAATGTATTAATGTATTAAGCTGAGTTTGCAAAGAAATTAAAATACTTTGGGGGCATACTGTATTTAAACTATAAAAATAGGCATTTAAAAGGCATTTTTTAACCACATCCAAAAGTCATGGTTTTTCACAATTCACGGGTGTTCTAGGAACGTAACCCCCGCGAATTTTGGGGGTGTACTGTACAGTCAATGGCTGCCATAGCCATGCTGGGTTTCCACCTTACTGATGTTTTGCCAGGCTTTTACTGCAGTGGTCCTCAGATACTGCATGTTTGTTAGATTTTCTGCCTTCAGTGTTGTCTTCAGCAAGTGAAATGCATGATCATCTGGTTTGCGGTCAGTTGATTGACTCTGCCTTTGAATATCCCACTCCTTTGTCTTGAAAAGCACTTGGTTTGTTTTCGTAGTATGTTTTGGCTCATTGTCTACCTGTACTGTGAAGTGTTGTGCTATCAGTTCTGCAGCATTTGTCTGAATTTGAGCTGACGGTATAGCCCTGTACACTTCAGAATTCATCCTTCCACTTCGGCCAGCAGTCATATCATCAATAAACACCAGTGATCCACTTCCTTTGGCAGTCAGCAATGCCCATGCCATAACAACAAGATGTGGCATTCACAGGATCATGAGCAGTTTCTTTTCTTCTCCATACTCTTCTCTTTCCATCTTTCTGGTACATATTGATCTTGTTTCGTTTGTCCAAAGAAAATTGTTCCAAAACTGGACAGGCTTTTAAAAATATTTTCTTACAAAGTCTAATCTGTCCTTCCGATGCTTGAGGGTTACCATTGGTTTGCACTTTTGTGGTAAACCCCACATCTTTACTTCTCTGAAGTCTTCTCTTGATTGTTGACTTTGGCAATGATAGGTCCACCTTCCTGACAGCATTCTTGGTTTGGCTAAATGTTGAGAAGCAGTTCTTCATCACCAAGCACAGAATTCTGCAATCATTCAGAACAGTTGTCTTCTGTGGTTTTCCAGACCTTCTGGTATTGCCGAGTTTACCAGTGTGTTCCTTCTTTTTAAGAATGTACCAGATGGTTGATTTGACCACTCGTGGCATTTCTGCTGTCTCTCTAAAGGGTTTGTTTCATTTTCAAAGCCTAATGATGGAATGTTTTTATTTGCATGGAAAGCTCTTTGGACCTCATATTTAGAGTTCACAATGACAGAGCTTCCAAATGCAAATACCACACTTGGAATCAATTCCAGGCCTTCTACTTGCTTAATAGTTAATGAAATAATGAGGGAACTTCTCCCACTTGGCTACTGAACATCTTGTCAGTCAAATGTCCATATACTTTTAAGCCCCTGGATATTGAGGGGGCTATGGAGAAAAATGGCTGACATTCCTAAATGGCTCATATGATATTTTTGGTAGACCCTTAATTTAAAGTTGAAAGCACACACTTCAATCACATCATGATTGCTTTATTTCAAATCTGTTGTGGAGGCACACAGAGACAAAATTATGAAAATTTTGTCACTGTCCTAATACTTACAGGCCATATTGTACTATACCTTCAGCTAATCTTAAACCATGAAATCTTCTCCAATTTCTCTATTCCCTTTTTAAAGGGACTTAAAAGAGAAAAAAAAGCAATGCATCATCATCATAAAGCAGTACTTTGGGTTCAGATTCATCCTTCGCACTTATCTGAATGAACGACAAGCAATTTAACCTAAATTGTAAAAAGAATTGTATTACCTCCTGTATCAGTTAAGTATATATTTTATTGGTTACAAAAAACATTCTCAAAATAACTTCACCCAGATCAGGGTGGTGGGGAGCCATGGCCTATCCTAGTAGCACTGCACATATGGCAAGAAACAATCCAGAAAAACAAAAAATTATATTCATTCTGCTATATGCCAGTCCTTCATCAATGGTGTCCTTAGTTATCATTCTCTGTAAAGTAAAGACAGCATTAGCTGCAAGCCGCGTAATTACTGCATCCCTCCAGCCATCTGCTGTTTTTTTTTTTTTTTTTTTTTGCCTTTTCTTACTGATCGCTTCTGGGGGGGGGGGTTTGACTGTGACTGCTAGATAATATATGCAAGTGTGAATGTATTTATACTGTTGTATTGATACTTTGTAACCAATAAAATATATACTTCAAAATGAGTACTAAATTATGGTAGCATTTAAAGACAAGAGTACATGCAAAAACATTCAAACATTCAAAAACACGTTTGGTGTTATGAATCAATGCACTCAAAATGATGAAAAGGGGTCTAAAAAAAGATCCATAAGCCAGACCAGAGTGTTCCCTAGCCTGTCCAGCAATTGGCCTCCCCCCAAACAGCCTGACCTCAAACTGTACCAGTAGGCTTCAGCCTACACAGGCCCAAAACAGGGATAAGGCTTCAATAATTCAATAATAATAATAATAATAATAATAATAATAATAATTCATTGCATTTATATAACTTGTTACTGTCCCAAAAAACATTAAAGCTAAAATGGTAACCAAAAACCTCTTCCAAAAGAGACAAATCCAACAAGGCGTCTTTATAAATGAAAAATGTATTCTAAGTAAGCCAAAGCAGAACAAACAATGGCAAAAAAAACTTAAAAGGCATACCTAAAAAGGCAACTCGCAGTCAGGGGAGCCATTGCATGTCTGGGCCCAGGACAGAACTGTACTAATGGGTCATGCCTCACCCACTTTACGGGTGCTAACCAAATATTACCAAAATGTAATTTCTAACATTAACAACCAAAGGCAAAACATTTTGAACACCTATTATGTAACATCTCAACTCAGATGTAAAACATTACCAGTATGAATTTTTATTTTATTACCCCCCCCCCCCCCCATTTCAAACAAAATCAAACACAAATCATTTTTAATACTGCAAACCAAAAGCAATAAAATATCATGTAAAAAATCTAGTAAATGATTAACTTTTACACAATCCACCTCCCAGCTTTCACAGTTATGAAGTCATTATTGACATTCACAAAATTCACTTGATGTGCAAGCTCCCATTCAATGGACAAGACAATCCAGTCTTCCTTGGTATGAATTTCAGTCTACGATCTTGAGAAGGACCACTCAAGTCAGCCACTGTGGATACAAATGAAATCTGGCTGAAGTGGGAGGCTGCTTTTGTCCTGTGGTGGGCAGTAGAGCACTACTTGCAAGGAGTGGGTTCGTTTTATGCTCTGCTTGATTCAAGTCATTATGCATTCCTATCTTCTGTAGCCCTGTGCAGTTGTTACCATTTCTGCTCTTGCCCATATTGTAACTGATGGTGCGGTTACAAAACTGCTGAATTTCTGCATCCAGAGCCCTCAACAAGCCCATTTATCCACCCTGTCTGTACCCCTACCCAGCAAACAATTCCAAGTCCGCAATATCGAAACTTAAAAAGCAAAAGTAACAAATCCAGAACCGGAAAACACTACTCAATGAAAAAGACACTCCTTGAATGACAACGAACCACTACAGGATCTGCTCCCCAGCCTCACGATATAACGGCTCAGGACAGTCCTTCAGTCATGATGTCAGAGTGGCCCCGTCTATTGGAGTTCCACCCACAAAACACAAGCAACGCAGGTGGACACATTAATACCTGAAAAATAATACATCACAACAAACAAAGACAAAACTGAAAAGAAAAACAAACATAAGCCAGCAAACACACCCTGGATGAAACATGACACTTAGTTTAGCTGTTAGGTATTTGATACAATACAATCAAACAACATAATAAAGAGAAAGGACCTACAAAAATCTCTCATTTGCATTTCAGCGCACATCAATTTTTATTATTTTTTTTACCACTTTTTGTGAATTCCATATTACGAATTATAAACACATTCTTCATTCTGTCACCTTCACGTACTAGGTTTCATTATTAATACTAAAGGTCATGTCACATTAGATGACTTTTCCACAGATTTTCAGTCATAGACTCTACTTACATAATCTTACAGAGTCAGAAGTAATCGGTGACGTGCTCCTGTTAAGGTCTGACATACCCAGTGACTTACTCCAACGTGTCTGCCGCTCACCCTGACGAAATCCAGCAGGTCTGATTTTGTCTTTAGTTATAAGGGTGGTTCTGTGTGCATAAGAGCCGACAGCCAATGAAATACAATGCCTATAATGCAGTGTTGAGGAATAAGGAACACAGGTGTTTTGAACTTTACAAACACAAAAAAGCATTTCTGTTCAATATCTTATGTTTTACATACTAAAGCAGAATGGGGGGAGAAAAAAAAAAAAAAAAAAAAACAGAAAAGGGGAGAACTTCTGCGGTGGGCTTGCGCCCTGCCCATGGTTTGTTTCCTGCCTTACACCCTGTGTTGGCTGGGATTAGCTCCAGCAGACCCCCGTGACCCTGTAGTTAGGATATAGCGGGTTGGATGATGGATGGATGGATGGGAGAACTTACAGATGAACTTGCTGAACCTAATAATCCTTTTGTTGGAATTATTGGAAGGACCCATCAGAAAGCAAGAAACTGGGGTGAGCATAACTGTGTTGGAAAGTCAGCATGAAGCCGCTAAATTTTAAATTCCCAGTGATTTTTCAGTTGTGTAAACTGACATGGATGAGATCAGCAACTGCAGCTGGCAAGTCCGATATACCCTACAATTACAAGTCACCACATTTGACATCAGCTTAAGATTTGCAGAATGAATGGTTGCTTATGGGTGGCCATGCATATTGGAATAAATAACATTTTAAAATGTACATGAATGCTTTCACGTAGCCTTTATTAGGTGCATTTCTTCTACAGATGCATTTTGTAGATAAAAAAGGCACAACTGCTTTTGCAACAACAGCTTGCGGTGTTTCAAAATTAAAGGTAAATTGGTAACCTTTGTATTATGTATCTACAGTCTCAATTGTGCTGTTGAGTTTTAAAAACATAAAAGGATGTCCCCTCAAAATGAAACAAAAAACAACAAAAAAAAAAAAAAACACCCACAAGTGACAAGGCTGGCAGGAGTTACTAAGGGGCAGGCAGATATTTCAGGAGGGAACTGGGACCACCCTCTGCTGGCCTAAGTGTAAAGTTCATTTTATTTTTTGGTTATCAACATTGTTTAACAGAAACAAAACAAAAATTAATCTGTTCCATGGAACCAAAAAAAGACCATTAAATTGTAAAGGCTTCCCTTTTCATGTCTATCTCAGTGTGCAACCTATTCCTTTTAAAAAAACATCAGGTAGTTTAGTTTGTAGGGAAATGAAACTAACGTCTGTCATAAAAAATGTACACAAATAAATACAAAAGCGTGCATATAGTAAAAAAAAAAAAAAAAAAAAAAAAAACCAGTATTGACAGTAAATCCTCAACATTTACATTTTGCTTACAAATAATCCAGATGGTATCAAATGTACCTCATTTAAAGGAATAAATAAAATAAATGAAAATAGGCAATTGGTTCTGGTGCCTCAGAGCACCCGAGAATGGCGTCCGACTCCCAGTTCATTCAGTGCTAGTGAGGAGTTCACCCCTTCTTCCCAAGCACCCTTGGATTTTCTCCAGATAGCCTAATATGCATATGTGATAGGAGACCAGGCTATCTGGCACCCAGCCTGGTATGAGTAAATGTGGGTGTGACAGCACACTATAATGGTCTGACTTGTGACTCAAAATGCTGGCATAAGCCTTAGCCCTCTGATCTTGTCATGTAAAATAGATGTTCAGAAAATGGATGATGATAATAAGAATAATAAAGTAGGCATACAAGCAATACAGAAACTTACACACAGGATTCATTGGCTGTAGAAAAGCATATGACATTGTCCCACACATGTGGCTAGTCCAAAAATTACACTTCTTCAAGATGCACCCCATACTCATACACAAACACTACTGGGATACTGGACAGGAACACTACTTGTATATACCATCAACACATCAATACACACAGACTGAACACAGATAAGATGAGGCATCTTCCAGGGAGACTCGCTTACACTTCTCTGGTGCTTTGTCATGCCTAACCCATCAAACAGATTCAACAACACACAATATGGATACAAAGTCAAAAACCAAAAGTAACAGTTCACCGTATCACATCTATTCTATATGGACCATGGCTGGTCCTGGACAATAGGAGTCCTCTTGCGGTAAGATCACCTGGACCCACTGCAATTTGCCTACTGGACAAAGATTAGAGTGGAAGATGTAATTATTGGTCTGCTCCATAAGGCTTATTCTCACCTGGACAAAGTGGGCAGCACTGTGAGGATTCTGTTTTTTTTTATTATTATTATTTCTCAAGTGCATTCAGAGCCATCCAGCCATCCCTGTTAAGGGGTGAACTCGGAGGTATGCAGGTGGATGAGCCTGTGGTGTCCTGGATAATGGTAATATCCGTCAGGAAGACCACAGTTTGTGAGACTCAAGGACTGTGTGAGCAACACTGGAGCACCACAAGGAACAGGCCTGTCTCCTTTTCTCTTCACTCTATACACCATACACCTATAAATATAACAGCAGGTCATGTCACTTGCAGAAATTGTCAGCTGACTCAGCGCCTATGAGGTGTATTGATAAGGAGGATGAGACAGAGGAGTGGAGCCAGGTAGAAAATTTTGAGAATTGTCTGCAACTTAACAAGAAACATAGCTGGAACTCCTTTATACCAACAGCAATACATCTGTATTGTAGCTCACTGGCACCGACTAATCAAACTCATGTCCACATACAACACTACCATTGTTGGGTTGAGTGACCACATCGAGTTTGGCAAATCAAGAGAAAGTACTTGTCAGTGTGGCCTGTCAAACAATCTGCAATGAAGCTGAACTCAAGACAGAGAAGATCAACTTGCTGAAGAAAGCCACTTCACAGCCGATACTACCATAGGCTTTACAGACCATTTGTGGACAAAGGTGCAAAAGTGGCATGGCTGAACAGCCCCAGTATCGAAAACCTATTCTCATTGCATCTCAGGACCAGGCCCTCAACAGGAGGTACCACCAGAGCAGCATCTTAAGGCAGCAGGTTCAAAGCAAGTGCAGAAAGTGTAGCAAGCCTAAGGAGATGATTATCCACATCATCGTTGTGTACACCATGCTGGCTTCTAATGAACACATAAACCAGTACAAGGTTGCCAGCTATCTGCACTGGTTGATCTATGGTGCACTAGATGGACAATTGCCTGAGAAATTACACCAGGACCTGCTGGAGGCTGTAGTCACCATTGGAGAAACTACCATCATTGGGACATGGTAATGCAAGCCGATTGTACCAATCCAGCTCACCATCCTCATATAATCATCCATCACAAGATGAAGCAATGCCTGCTGATCAATATAGCAGTAGTAGACGACAATGACATCTTACACAAAGAAGCTGAAAATCAAACCATATATAAAGACCTGGAGATTGATCTCAATTAGCTGTGGGACACTAAGATTAGAGCTGTGTTGCAGTTGGTCAGGGCTCTCAGTACCTGACTTAAACCTTAGGACACTGGTTGGGATAGATTTCACAGCAGCTGCCCGAAATTTCTCATCATAAATTAATATTAATAATTTGTATTTATTTACACCTATTGTATGTCCTCAGTGCTACAATTATGGAAGTATATGAGTTTTTTTTAAACTAAGCAAAAGTTATACATGACAATATTAACAAACTGTAGATCTAAATATGTCCTACATGGAGTTGTGTGATTCGAGAATGGAGTAAACAAATAGTCTAGTGAGGAACATAAATTATTTTACTACAAGCTCTGGCCCTGACATTTTTACAACTTCCTCAAATAACTCTGTTTCAAACCCTCTGATGAATGAAATGAAGCAATCACAGTTTCAAAAATATAGTTTGTGGAAAAAATATTGCGTTAAGAAATGGAGGTGTGGGGGGTGGTAATCTAGTTTCACAACAGAGGCAGCAAAATAAAAAGACAAACTGACCACAACTCTCCCTGTTTACCACAGCTCCCAGCATTAAGCAACAAGAAAGTAAGTACAATGAACCTTTAATAACAATAAAAGGGAACAAACTAGTGAAAATACCTAATCCGTGCCAAATGCTACTTTGCATTCATTTTCTTAAACATTCCAATCCCAGGCAAATTATGCAAATTTCTAGAAATTTTTTAGATAAAAAATTTTCATAACACAACAATCATTAAATTTTAAAAGAAAAAAAAATGAAGATGGGCATAGCTTAGCAAGCATATAGGCAGTACACTTGCGGATTTAACTTAAAACACAAACTTAGTGTCCAATCCTACGGAGGATATTTGCATAAATCATTTGCAAGCCAAATAGCTCACTGTTTCACATCACTTATCAATTCATCAAGGTTCACTTTGCAGCTCAGGCTACCTGCCTTCAGGGCATTCCTCATTCAAATAAGGTGTCTTTTTTTTTTTTTAAAGTACATTCCTAGATTTAAACAAAAAGCCTCTACAGCTAAACAGATAGGAAAAAAGTGCTGATCCCTAATATTTATTTTTATATGTTTTTAGTGGTTGCAAAGAGTGACAAGCATACATATGAACAGCTAGGTCCACCCCCACAAATCAATATGTTACTGTCCTTAAGGACTCAAAGTATTTTGCATATTAAATTAGTATTTACAGATAAAGTATATATATATATATATATATATATATATATATATACATACATATACACACTTCATCTCAGTACACTATATGGACAAAAGTATTGGGATGCCTGACCATTACACGAACAGGGATTTTAATGACATTGCATTGAAATACATAGACTGTAGTATGGAGTTGCCCCCCTCCCTTTGCAGCTGTAACAGCTTCCACTCTTCTTGGAAGGCTTTCCACAAGCTTCTGGAGTGTTTTTATGGGAATTTGTGCCCATTCATTCTGTAGAGCATTTATGAGGTCAAGCATTAATGCTGGACGGGAAGGCCTGGCTCACAATCTCCAACCCAGTTCATCCCAAAGATGTTTGATGGAGTTGAGGTCAGGGCTATGTGCAGGCCAGTTAAGTTCTTCCTCACCTAGCTCATCTAACCATGTCTTTATGGACTTTGCTTTGTGCACTGAGGCACATTTGTTCTAGAATAGAAAAGGGCCTTCCCCATATATGCTGAAGCATTAACCCATCATTGCCAAAGTCTGCAATCAAGGGAAGACTTCATGAAAGTAAATACAGAGCATTTACCACAAGGTGCAAACCACTGTTAAACCTCAGGCATAGGAAGGACAGATTAGACTTTGCCAGAAAACATTCTTTTTAAAAAAAAAAAAAAAAACAGTCCAGTTTTGGAACAGTTTTCTTTGGACAAATGAAATTAAAATCAATATGTACCAGAACAATGGATAGAGAAGGGTATGGAGAAGAGAAGGAACGGCTTATGATCTGTAGCATACCACAAACATGGTGGAGGCAGTGTTATGGCATGGGCATGCATGGCTGAGAATAGAAGTGAGTCACTTGTGTTTCTTATTAATTGGACTATTGACAAAAGTAGTAGGATGAATTCTGAAGTGTTTAGGGCTCTATACTATCTTCTCAGTTTCAGACAAATACTGCAAAACGGAGATGACGACACATCACAGTACAGATGGACAATGAGTCAAAACATAGTGTGACAGCAAACCAAGGCAAAGAAGTTGAATATTCTTCAATGGCCAAGTCAATCAACTGACCTCAACCCAACTGGACATGTATTTCATTTGCTGAAGACAAAACGCAATGCAGGAAGTCCAACAAACAAGCAGCAATTGAAGACAGTGTGGAGGCTGGCCCAGACACAGACAGGCGGACACGTTCATTTCACCCACAAACACGTTTATTTACAATATGTACAGTCACAAAGTGCACCACAAAACCCCAAAGTCCCCAAAGTCCTGGCCACACAATGCCTTACTTCCTTCAGGCCGCCTCCTTGCCTCCTTACATCCAGCTCAGTCCTCTCCGCTACCGACTCTCGCCTCGAATGAAGGGAGGCGGCCCCTTTTATTATCACCCGGATGTGCTCCAGGTGGGTTCCGGCAATCTTCCACGGACACACCCCCATGTAGCGGAAGTGCCGGCTGCATCCACTGAAGCACTCTGGGTGTCCCTGCTGCTCTTCCCCCCAGCACTTCCTGGTGTGGCAGAAGTGCGGAGGTCCAGGGCTCCAAAGGCATGGGGGTGCCCCCTGGAGGCGACCACGGGCCCCTACAGGGTGGAGCTTCAAAGCTCTGTACTCGTGGCCCCCAAAGGAACCAGGGCGGTCGCCCCCAGATGGTCTGGGGAAGGCGCAAGCCCTCCTCCGGTCCTCCTGGGCGTCCCAGCCGGGTCGCCACCCCAGCCACCTCTGACAACAGCTGCAGTAAAGGCCTGGCTAAGCATCAGTAGGGTGGAAACTCAGCACTTGGAGAAGGCCATGAGTTTGGACTTCAGGCAGTCATTGACTGGAAAGTATTTTCAACTAAGCATGATTATGCTAGTCTGTCCAAATACCCTGAAAATGGGGAGACCATGTACTGTATAAAAATGGCTCTATTTAGAATATTTGTGTTAAACCCTTGAATTAAAACTTTAAGTCTACACTTCAATCACATCCTGCTTGCTTCATTTCAACTCTGTTGTGGTGAAACAAAGAGCCAAAATTTTAAAAATTGTATCACTGTCCAAATGCTTTGGTTCTGGTTCAGTCTATAGCTGGGTAGACCTTTTGTGAAGTTTGCATATATCCATTTGTTTAGACATCATACTCTTTCAAAAACACTCCATCACATACTTTACTTGTAGAAAGGAACAATCATGAATGTGCAGCAGTGTTTTTTGTGCCCAGCAATAAACAGGGATCCAGTACAGAGGTTAATTTTTGCCTTGTTCTCATTGCTGCAGAGACAGGCTCCAAGTAGCCTAAACTTAAATTAGTGCGTAACAGGTTTGGCATGTATTCAATGTATTTGGCCTGATACTTACCGTTTGAAAGTAGGTACTGCTTACAGGACTCCTGATACTGTTGTCATTAATGAAACCTCCTGACATAGCAGAAATCATGCCTGTGGAGTACAAAAAATTAAAAGAAAGAAAAATGGTAACAATGCAATTCAACTCTATTAGTTGACTTTAATGAAAACACATTAGTTGTGCTCAATGAAGCAACAATTTGATTAAATAACGGAGAGTTGGTTTGCAGTGAAAACAGCATAATCTACCAAACAATACATGAATGTGGGAGAGGTCAAAGCAAAAGGAATGGAAAGTCCATTTAAAAGTGGCCATTTGGCTAACATCTGCATTTTTGTAATTATGTAGATGCATTAACTGTGGCATGTGCAAAGTAAGGTATAACTATCAAACAAATGTTCATATGCTAAACAAAAATATGTACAAAGCACTAGTAACTCGTCCCTCAAGTAGCAATGGGCAGAGCAGACTCGTTTTTTGTTTAGGACACTGCGTTCCTTTAATGTGGGTAGCGACATCTTTTTCTTTTTCTATAACTCAGATGGCCAGTGCGATCTACTATGCTGTGGTGAGAGGGGCCAAGCAAATCAGTAATCTGACTAAGATGTCAGGCTCAGTTATGGGAAGCCCTCTGGACTTGCTGGTGGTAGTAGCAGAGCAGAGAAGAGAATGAAGATGAAACTGATGGCCATTATGAACAATGCTGCATGTCTTCTCTATGACACACTAACAAAGAGAACTATCATCCAAATCGCTATTGGGCGATTAATTAAATTGTTTAATTCTAACAAATATGAGAAACACGTTTATTTTACAGTGGACTCTACAATATAATGGTCTGGTTCCCTTTCTATTTTGCATTACTCTCTTACACCTGATCCAGCTCCTGGGACCCGAGTTAAGTGGACAAGAAGAGGCACAGAATGAGGTACAGATAGGACATACCTGAATTTTCATACATGTAGTCAGTCGCAGAGACGTTATGTTGCAACGGTTCCTAAAAAATAAATATGAAATATACTATTGTAAATAGAATAAAAGTCAAAACACACTACTCAGAATACAAGTCTAAAGAAACCTAAGTAAACATAAGTAAAATAATAATGAGTCACCCAACACATTATCGTTAATGATATTTAAAAATTAGTAATCTTTGCTCACCACTACCTGATACAAGTAATAAAACACCTATCATTTCAAAAGTGTACATCATTTTTATTATGGTAATAAAAAAAGCCACAGACAGTACCTGGCTTTACATCAACTTTTGTAAATGGACGCATGATAAACGCAATGTGAAATGAAGTCATTTTATTGTCCAGTTTATAGATTCTACCAATTGTTTCAAGGTCAGTAAACAGAAATGCAAAATGCAAATATCTCTCTCTCATATATACAATGTATACACACACACACACACACACACAAATACATAAATGCATATGACTGGCCTTCACTAGAGTGTACTGCTGACTGCCTCTGACTAACTAAGATTATGTAAATGAAGGCTATGACTGAAAAAATGCAGGAAAAGTCGTCTAATGTGACAGGGCCTTGAGGAAGAATGTGCAGTGGGGACTGGGTGGTCTTTTGGCCTTAAAACCTTTACACATTTTTTTCTCTTCTGGATTTTTTTTATTTTTGCGACCCTCCCTGGCCATCTGACCACAGCATCAGATTTATAATTATGAGAGATTTAAAAATGAATCCATAATTAAGGACTATTTATTACTTGCATATCTGTATTAGTTAACTACAGTATGTACTGATTTATTTTCATTTACTGTATTTTGTATTGCATTTTTTCCATTCCTATACTTATTTGTAATTGTTCTTTTTTTTTTTCCATTTTTTTCTTTAACTACTTTTAAAGAACTTTGAGCTACATGCTTTGCATAAAAATGCAATACTGAAATAAATGGTATTTTCAAAAACTTCATGTAAACAGATACCGTTTGATGGAGACATGGGTGCAAATGAGAATAGGTTAGCTTGTCATATGCTGCACCTTATTACAGTTTGGTTACTGACAAAGGAAAAAGGAAACAATTAAGGGTTCTGAATTTTAGAAATAGTCAATTAAAAGTAAGGCAAAATTAAAAAATATATATGTTTTGTTAGCAGTAGTGACTGATTATTAATTAAGAAAGTGGCTCAAATGAAAACCTGCAGCCAGTGCAGTCCTCCAGGATCTGAGTTATTATGACAGGTTGCCGCACCAACCACATGACAAAACAGCTTAGAATTATAGTTGGCAACCACCCAGGCAGATACATGGTCCAGACCCACCCCCCGGAAATGACTGTCTGCCGCAGCCAAGTGTTATGTGGGCATCCCCTTGGCCTGGTATAGCCACTCGGGGAATCATGCCATATGGCCATAGTGCCATAGCTGACACTCTCTCCCTCACAATGCAGGTAATGTGCCTCATTCGGGATTCCACGAGCAACTGCTCATTCAAAACAAAGTCAAACCAGTTGTGCCCAAGGATTCTCTGAAGAGACACAGTACCAAAGGAGTCCAGTCTTCATCTTAAGTCACTGGATAGTCTCTATGTTGAAACCATAGAGTAAAACAGGAAGAACTAGAACTCTAAAGACTTGGACCTTTGTCATTTTGCAGAGATACCAAGAATACCGCACACCCCTTTCCGGTGACCTCATGACTCCCCGTGCTGTCCCAATTCATCTACTGACTTCATAGGAAGAGTCACCAGAGACATGAATGTTGCTGCCGAGGTAAGTAAACATCTTGACAAGGTAGACACTCTCTCCGCAGACAGACACACTGCTGATCGCTGTGCCCAAGAGGTCATTAAAGGCCTGGATCTTAGTTTTACTCCAGGACACTCGCAAGCCCAGACACTCAGACTTCTTGCTCAGTCGTTTGAGAGCCCCAATGACAGCCTCTATGGACTCCGCAAAGATCACAGCATCATCAGCAAAGTCAAGATCAGTGAATCTCTCTTCACCAAAAGATGCCCCACAGCTGCTACACTGCACAAACCTGCCCAACACCCAGTCCATGTAAGCATTGAACAGAGTAGGAGCACAAAAACTCCCCTGACAAACCCCAGAATCAACTGGGAAAAATGCAGAGGTTCTGCCTCCACTCTGAGTAGCACTCAGAGTACTGGCCAGCCATGTTATGCAATCCAGGCAATCACCCTTCCCTTTCCAGGCATTAACAATATGTCCCATTTCCCAAGTCAGTTGGGATTACGCCTGTCTTCCAAATGGAAGCAAAGATTGCTTGTAATGCAAGGAGGCCAGCCTTACCACCAGCCTGGAGAAGTTCACCCCAGATACCACAGATCTCTGTAGTCTTTTCCTACTTTCAGCTGATTCACCACCTGTGCAATCACAGTGAGACTGGGTGATTCACAGCTATAGTAATTGGAGGATCAGCCTCAAGAACCATGGACTCAGAGATGTCCAACGTCCTAGCCAGAGGATCAGCTTTAAACAGCTGCTCAAAGAAGCCAATCCAGCAGGACACAACAGCAGCGTCATCCGTAAGGACCGTTCCATCACCCATCCTGACTGTGACTCTCTGAGGAACAGATTCGGATATGCGCAGTGCTTCGATTCCTCTGTAAGCAGGATGTGGGTCACTAGACCATAGATGGTGTGTCACCTATTCACAGATTCCTCTAACTAACGCCACCTTATCTGCCCTCAGAGCCCTCGCAGCCATCCTTCTCAGTTCCCGATACAGACCAGAGTTGCCATCAAGCCATGCACTATGACTCTTCTTGATAATATCCAGGGTGCCCTGCGAGATTAAACACCTCCTTCTGGGAACACCCACTCCACCATCACAAACCTCAGCAACATTCAAGGTCTTGTCACCAAAGGTCTCATACATCACATTAGGATCAGCAGTCACACCCAAGTCTGTAAATTCCTTACAAGAACCTGAGTGCAAAATCATTAGAAACAGCCTGACCAGGTCCAGCCTCATTCTCCTAGTAGGTGGTAGCCTACTGGAAGTAAGCTGGATCTTCAGAGTAGCAACAACAAGTCTGTGGTTGGAATTCACAAACTAGGCACTTCTGTAGACCCTACAGTTTTGTAAGAGCCTCCAGCACTTTCAGGTTTAATGGCTTGAAAACCATGAAGCCTGCTAGATTATAACTTCATGTCTGCTCCTTAGCCTTTAAGCCCCATTGTAAGCAGAACATGTGCTGCAAAACATTTGACTATAGTCAGCTCCTTTAAAAACACAAAGTCTGCTATCTCTTCATTTTACAAGCTGTAGGCTGCATGTCTCTCTGATAAGTAACAAAAGAATAATCTGCTCATTCCAGCTCCTTCTGTTTTCAATTCCTACTACCCACTCCTTTTGTTACCCTAGCAGTCGCACAAAAGCCTTCTCTCCATTGTATGTGTGCTTATTGAAAGTGTTTGATAATTTTTGTGCCAATGGTTTTACTTGGCAGTCTTCCTCCAATTACAACCAGAGCAGCATGGCACCTGTGCAAAGACATCCTGAATCAGTAACACCTGTCCCTGACCCACCCACAAAAAAACTTTCAGCAAAAAAAAAAAAAAAAAAAACAATAGCATACTGTCTATTTTTTATTCATTATGTCATGCCAACATTATATAAAATACTGAAAAACATAAAACCAGATGGGTGTCCTATAATTGCATAAAGTTAAATTGATCTGAGTTGTTGTATGCTTCTTTTTAACAAGGGTTTCTGTTTATTCAAATTCTCATTACTTAGTACTTAATTCAGACATGAAACGTATATTCAGTTAATAAGAATGCTGCTCAATGCAAAACAAAACCTAAATAGACAGAAGATTCTGTATTTCTTAAAAGAAAACACTTTGTGTCCATATTGTTTCTAAGTCCACAAGAGGTTGTAATGCTTTCTGGCTTTTGGTGCAGATTCCAAATTAAAACAACATCTCAGCCAAAGACAACTAGTAGTAACATACTGTAACTCTGTGCTTAAAGACACACATGAAGAGGGTGTGCTTATAAACACACGAAAAAGACAAATGTATCCCACTGTCCCACTACTGTCAAGGTGATAGAATCTTAATTATTGTGGGCAACATGCCTCTAATGTTGCAGAGAAAATGAAAATTCACCGGACCATGATATGGTCCATAAAAACTACCGCAATTTTAAAACATTACCAAGCCAAAAGCAGCATTTTCCACACTAATATAAAACTCCTGTCCTTCCATTATTGTCTATCTATCTCACTCACCTCTTCGCCACCTAATAGCTAATGTGTGGTGAGCATACTGGTACAAGAATGGCTGCCATTACATCATCCAGGTGGATGCTACACACCTGTAGTAGGTGAAGGTGGTTCACCACTGTCTATGTAAAGCACTTTGAGTATATTAGAAACACGCTATATAAATGTAAATAATAATGATGATCTGCGGTGGGCTGGCCCCCTGCCCGGGTTTGTTTCTGCCTTGCGCCCTGTGCTGGCTGGGATTGGCTCCAGCAGACCCCGTGACCTTGTGTTAGGATATTGCGGGTTGGAAAATGACTGACTGACTGACTACTAATGATGATAATAATTATTACTATTATACTATGATGATGAGAGTGAAAGGAATTTCATTCAAGTGCCTGCAGAAACTTAGCACAGGTCAAGTTCAAGATGGGCCCAAAAATTATTAGACTCCAGGCTCTTTCATGGGTCACTGTTTTGCAAAGGACCTGTAAGTGCAAAAGCAGGAAAAAAAATTGAAGACGAATGCTTGTGTCAGGGTTTGAAGTCTGAACACATTAGAACATTGGAAAAATGAGGGAATAACCCTAAATCAAGTATTTGTTACACTTTTTTTTTGCTCTCTATCAGTATTTGTTTTTCTATCTTCTTATTCCTTCAGAATAGCCAAAAACGTATATTTGGAAGGTTAAAGGATGCCTCTTATTGTCCCGAAGACATAAAGTTATTGTTTTTAATTGGTTTTATACAGATATGCCAGGTCAGGTTGAGACAGCCATTGTCTTGACTAGGTAACATGTAAGCAAATGGTAAAAGGATGTGGCAGAACAAGAGCATGAGTTTGTGTGATGCAATCATGTCAACTTGGACCAGAATCTCAAAGAAGAACTGGGGCAATTTTGAGGGCAAAAGGAAGCCCTACTCAGTATTAGCACAGTGGCCCTAAGAATTTGCTCAGCAAGTATAGGTTTATGGGGAACCACTCTGGGATCACTTGTCATGTGATGGAGTTGTTTTGGAAAAAAATGCTTCAATGTTTAAAGAGTATATCCTTGATTGGACTGTTTGCTATTGAAAATGTTTTGTTGTCTAAAATAAAAAAAAAACACTCAAAATCCACATTTTCTCTTAAAATAATTAAAAACAAATCTTAGTCCACCTAAGATACTAACTGATTAGGAGACAGAGGAGACCATACTAGCAATGTGACAAAAGGATTGGTGTCAGCTAGAAATAAATCATACAACAGGATCCCCCCTAAAGCTCTGTTGTAAACGGGTCAAGAAAAGTTATGCAAATACCAACTGTTTCTTCTTCCCGGTACAGTTGCTGGGAGTGGGGAAAATTTGATTAAAATTAAACTCTTTGGAACTGAACATTTCCTGAAATACTAAAGAGAAATCTGGTTTCAAAATAAATAGGGAAATTGTTTCATTAAATAGAGAAGAGGTTTAACAAAGCCACAGGGAATGCACAAACCAGTGTGTTTCTTCGTGCCGGTCCCAAGCCCAGATAAATGGGAAGGGTTACGTCAGGAAAGGCATCTGGTGTAAAATTTTGCCAAATCAATATGCAGACAACAATACAAACTTCCATGCCCCGGTCAAGCCCCGGGTTAACAACGACCGCCACCAGTACTGTTAGCCAACAGGGTTCTACCGGAAATTAGGCTACTGTTGGCCGAAGAAGGAGAAGAAGAGGGGGGAAGACGTGTCAGGAGGCAAGAGGAGAGTAGGAAGGTAAAGAGAGTGGAACAGAGTAGAAACTTTGAATGTTGGCAGTATGACTGGTAAGGGGAGAGAGTTAGTCGATATGATGGAGAGAAGGAAGATTGATATATTGTGTGTGCAAGAGACTAAATGGAAGGGGAGTAAGGCCTGGTGGATCAGAGGAGGATTCAAACTGTTCTATCATGGTGTGGATAGGAGGAGAAATGGAGTAGGGGTTGTTCTGAAGGAACATTATGTCAAGAGTGTTTTGGAGGTGAAAAGAGTGTCAGACAGAGTAATGATTATGAAGCTGGAAATTGGAGGTGTGATGATGAATGTTGTTAGTGCATATGCCCCACAAGTTGGGTGTGCGATGGATGAGAAAGAAGATTTTTGCAGTGAATTGGATGAAGTGATAAACAGTGTACCCAAGGGACAGAAAGTGGTGATTGAAGCGGATTTCGATGGACATGTTGGTGAAGGGAATAGAGGAGACAAGTTTGTGATGGGTACATATGGTGTCAAGGAGAGGAATGAAGAAGGTCAGATGATAGTGGATTTTGCCAAAAGTATGGACATGGCTGGGGTGAATACATATTTTAAGAAGAGGAAGGAACATAGGGCTACGTACAAGAGTGGATGAAGATGCAAACAGGTAGATTACATCCTATGCAGAAGAGTCGATCTGAAGGAGATTGAAGACTGCAAAGTGGTGGCAGGGGAAAGTGTAGTTAAGCAGCATAAATGGTGGTCTGTAGGATGATGTTGGAGATCAAGAAGAGGAAGAGAGTGAGGGCAGAGCCAAGGATCAAATGGTGGAAATTGAAAAAGGAAGACTGCAAGGTGGAGTTTAGGGAGAAGGTGAGACAGGCACTGGGTGGCAGTGAAGAGTTACCAGACAGCTGGGAAACTACAGCAGATGTAGTAAGAGTGACAGCAAGAAGGGTGCTTGGCGTGACATCTGGAGAGAGGAAGGAGGAAAAGGAAACCTGGTGGTGGAATGGGGAAGTACAGGAGAGTATACAGAGGAAGAGGAAGGCAAAGAAGAAGTGGGATACTCAGAGAGATGCAGAAAGTAGACGAGAGTACAAGGAGATAAGGTGCAAGGTGAAGAGAGAGGTGGCGAAGGCTAAAGAAAAAGCATATGATTAGTTGTATGAGAAGTTGGACATTAAGGAGGGAGAAAAGGAGCGGTGGTCTACAGTGAGGGGCTGAGCTGGGAAAGATTGTGCAGCAGGTTAGGATGATAAAGGATAAAGATGGAAACGTACTTACAAGCAAGGAGAGTGTGTTGAGCAGATGGAAAGAGTACTTAGAGAGGCTGATGAATAAAGAGAACGAGAGAGAGAAGAGGTTGGATGATGTGGAGACAGTGAATCAGGAAGTGCAACAGATTAGCAAGGAGGAAGTAAAGACAGCTATGAAGAGGATGACGAATGGAAAAGCCATTGGTCCAGATGACTTACCTGTGGAAGCATGGAGGTGTTTTGGAGAGATGGCAGTGGAGTTTTCAACCAGATTGTTTAATGGAATCTTGGAAAGTGAGAGGATGCCTGAGGAGTTGAGAAGAAGTGTACTGGTGCTGATATTTAAGAATAAGGGCGGTGTGCAGGACTGCAGTAACTACAGGGGGACAAAATTGATGAGCCACAGCATCAAGTTATGGGAAAGAGTAGCGGAAGCTTAGTTAAGAAGTGAGGTGATGATTAATGGGCAGCAGGATGATTTCATGCCAAGAAAGCCCCACAGATGCGATGTTTGCTCTGAGGATGATGATGGAGAAGTATAGAGAAGGCCAGAAGGAGTTCAGTTGCATCTTTGTGGACCTGAAGAAAACATATGACAGGGTGCCTTGAGGGGAGTTGTGGTATTGTATGAGGAAGTCGGGAGTGGCAGAGAAGTATGTAAGAATTGTACAGGATATGTACGAGAGAAGTGTGACAGTGGTGAGGTCTGCGGTAGGAGTGACAGAGGTGGGATTACATCATGGATCGGCTATGAGCCCTTTATTTGCAATGGTGATGGACAAGTTGACAGACAAGAATAGACAGGAGTCCCTGCAGACTATGATGTTTGCTGATGACATTGTGATCTGTAGCGATAGTGGGGAGCAGGTTCAGGAGACCCTGGAGAAATGGAGATATGCTCTAAAGAGGAGGGGAATAAAAGTCAGTAGGAACAAGAAAGAATACATGTTTGTAAATGAGAGGGAGGTCAGAGAAATGGTGAGGATGCAAGGAGTAGAGTTGGCGAAGGTGGATGAGTTTAAATACTTGGGATCAACAGTACAAAGTAATGGGGACTGCAGAAGAGAAAGTGAAAAAGAGAGTGCAGGCAGGGTGGAATGGGTGGAGAAGAGTGTCAGGAGTAATTTTTGACAGCTGGGTATAAGCAAGAGTGAAAGGGAAGGTCTACAGGACGGTAGTGAGACCAGCTATGTTATATGGGTTAGAGACGGTGGCATTAACCAGAAAGCAAGTGACAGAGCTGGAGGTAACAGAGTTAAAGATGCTAAGATTTGTACTGAGTGTGACAAGGATGGATAGGATTAGAAATGAGTATATTAGAGGGTCAGCTCAAGTTGGATGGTTGGAAGAAAAAGTCAGAGCGGTGAGATTGCGTTGGTTTGGACATGTGCAGAGGAGAAATGCTGAGTATATTGGGAGAAGGATGCTAAGGATAGAGGTGCTAGGGAATAGGAAAAGAGGAAGGCCTAAGAGAAGGTTTATGGATGTGGTGAGAGAGGACATGCAGGTGGTGGGTGTAACAGAACAAGATGCAGAGATAGAAAGATATGGAAGAAGATGATCCACTGTGGCAACCCCTAACAGAAGCAGTCAAAGAAATAGGGAAGAAGTTTATCCATCTATTTTCTGAACCTGCTTCTTCTAATGCAGAGTCCTGTGGAACTTATATCCACAACTAAGGGTACTGTATAATAACAAGGGATCCCTCCATCTTAAGAAACTGTGTTCCTTCTTGAAGATAAACCCTAGAACAAAGAGGGCAACATGTGGGCAGAATTTCATTTTTATTTTTTTTTTTTAAGTGAAGCGAAGATGCGTATTTGGTGCTTTCTTGTTGATCATAGCACCAGAAAATATTGGCATGTTGTGTGTTGGTTGGACATGCAGGTAAAGGCTATGTCACATTTGACGACTTTTCTAGCGATTTTTAGTCTCAGCTTTTGTTTTACATAATCTTACCTCGGAGGCAGTCAGAGGCATGCTCCAGTGAGGCAGAGTACCTTAATGCGACATACCCAACAACTCACTACAAATAAAAAATAATGTGTGCCAAAAAAACCTTAAACCGGTTTGATTTTGTCTTTAGTCATAGGGGCAGGCTCTGTGTTGGGCCACCAATAAATGCTCATCTGGAAGTACAATGCAGTAACAAGGAGTAAGGAATGTGGTTGTTTTCGAACCACACAAGCAGAAGAGAAGCTCGTCTGCCTGATGTCTCTCATTTTACAGATCATAAAAATGGAAAAGTAACTCATTAGTTTTCTACAACATTCTCTGTTCCTATATGTACTTGCATAATTCTGATGTCCTGATGATTAAACAAGAAATACTAAATAAAAAGTCTTAATTACTAATAGTATATCTACCTATGCATAGAGTCACACACACATACATAAAATTACGCAAATATCGAGATATATACACATATATACACGCACACCAAAAAGTGTTTAAAAGGGAGTGTTTAAAAAAAAATAAAAAATAAAAAAGACACATACCAGAACCGAATCCAGCAATTGCATCACTTGCTGCTTTCGCATTGACTTCCTAGCAGATTTTGCAAAGCCATCCATGGAAGACAATGTTGAATCCTGCAGTGTGGCAACATCTGAAACATTGCACAGAAACCTGGGCCCCTTAGGAACTGTTGCAATAAGATGTCCTTCCACATCTTTCACAGCCTCCGCTTCCATTTGAGCAACTAGAACAATTAATAAATAAAAAAAAAGGTCTTTCAGTAAATCCAGTCTGACTTAGGGGTGCACAAACGTTTTACAAAATTTAATTATATCTTAATGAAGAGGGTATTTTTCATTTCCAATTAAGGCTTTGCTTGTTGCATGCTAACATTTAGCCTTTTTCCACCAAACAAAAATTCCATCCATCCACCATTCATGTGTATTTTAGTTTTGCAAGGTTTGTAACAAGCAAATTCTACATTTACATATATACATATATATATATACATATATACATATACATA
>JANRMT010061414.1:8962147-9031206 GCA_026402145.1 Polypterus bichir lapradei | reverse complement strand
ATATATAAATAACATAAATAGATAAATACTAAATAATGCACTAATATATAAACAATTTCTATTGGGGATTAATAAAGTATATCAAATCAAAATAAACAAAAAAAAAAAATAGAAAATGACCAGATTTAAGAGCCTTAAATTCCAAATGTTTTTGCTGCTTTCCAACAGCACTAATCCTGGTTCTTGATTTCTTTCCACAAACTTCCTACCAAATTCCTGAGCTTTCTTTTATTGTGGAGTATTGTTGAAATAAAACTTTTATATATAAAGTTTCTTTGCTTGCCCTTTTTGTCTCCTAGGCAAGAGTTTGTGATCATCCCTTTTCTAGTTGGGTATTTTTGATATAATTGGGGCATTTAAGAATATATTTTTTGAACTTTCATTTAGAGGCAGATTTGTTCCCAGTCGGCCTTAGTTAACCTCAGACTGCCTTAGTGTGCTCCCCGTCTGGACAGACCAGTGAAATTTCTAGCCTGCTTTCCTTGTCATTTTGTAGGCCTCACACCACTTTTTGACATTTTCGTGTGTGCATTATAGCACAGGGGCCGTTTCCTGCTCTGACCTCCTACCACTGAATGGAGAATTCCGCCTATGCTTATGCAGCTAATATCCACAAGCTGCCACCTGACAACCTGGAGATGCTGGATCCTTTTATGGGCCTAACCAATTCTTTATTTAGAGATGGTCAGGCAACCCATGCTTATATGGTGCCTGTGCTTTAGCATTCTAGGAACACTGCTCCTGTCTACTGCCCAGGATAAGGCAAATTTTTGCTGCTCCCATATAACATTACCAGACGCAAGATGATACACTTAATGCACAAACAATTTATAATCGCAATATAAGTCTCAATAGACAAGCAATATAGTGCCTCCTTGGAACAATTGTCAAAATAATGCATAAAAAAGTAATTATTATTTTTCAGAATAAAAGATTAACTTAAATATAATTAAACACATAAAACAAGCAATCAAAATAAAAAACATCATGCACGTTTCTCAAACTACCTCAGCAATTTCAAACTGCCCCAGAAGATAAAAAGCACTTGCCATTTTTAACTAAATACACATAGTGTAAACTTCACATTTAAAAGAACAGTTTACACTCATTTAATAACATTATTTGAAATTAAAGTTGGGTATTTTTTAAATCAAATTTATTTCCTTACAAACATGGCATATATGCATTTGCCACATGAAATTGTGTACTAAAATTAAAAAAATGCATAGCTAGTCCTGATATTTTACATTGAACCCAATGGGGCACAGTGCATAAAGCATAAAAACCTGCCAAATACATCCATTTTTCAATCCAAAGCAATTGTTGAGTACATCAATATTATGATGTTCAGCCATTTGAAAAGGAGACCAGCTCCATGCACTACTTCAGGGATTGCCTTCTTACACAATAACCTTTAACCCTTGAGGCTGCAGATCCTTCTCAAAAGACCAAATCACTTTCAACTGTTCAAGCCAAGCAGTTGGTTTTGTTTTGATTTGATTTACTTCCATATTTATGCGAGAACTCACACAAGTGTCACAAACTCATAACGGAAACACAGAAGGCATGTTTTCTTTTATCAACGCTCAAAAGAGGACATATTTGGTAAGTTATTGTAGTTTTATTTTCCATTGGAGCCTCGTACACCATAGGGTTCATTGTAAAAAAGCAAGACTGGCTATGTATTTTTTTTTTAATTAATATTAAAACTTTTACTTTAAGTATCTGCCATCACTGTGAAGAAATAACTTTAACATGGAAAAATACCAAAAACCATCCATTATCCAACCCGCTGTTAACAAAATTTTACAAAATAACAATTTATATACACTGCAAAATGTAAAAACCAAAAGTATGAACACCTACATCAAGCACTGACCCTTGTGCCATTTCCATTCTTACAAGGCATTGTGAACTGCATTAGGAGTAATTTGCAACTTTAAAATAAAAATATTTCCTTACCATTTCTGAAGGTAATGCATAAATAAGGCACTGGATGTGTATGTAATACTGAAAAGTTTATACGTAGGTCATTTTTTGGCATTATTATTTTGAAATCTTAAAAATAAATACTGTTGCATGAAAATGCTGCCTTTACCAAAGTACCACCTGAGGCGGTCGCATGACTACCTCACCCTAAGAAGCCTGCCCTGCCTACTGGCTTTCTGGCTCTTCCAACAGCAACTGTGTCCCACATTGGCAATTGAAGGGCATCTTCAACTGCCAGTGTGAATAAATTAATAAAAATAACTCAAACTTGCTGCCTTTTATGAGAATTCAGTTATAGCCAGGACAAGTTCTAGTGAAGTTAGGAGTGTTACCACATGAAACATGTTGTGCTTCACTCTTACTGATTAACTATTCACAGACTTAAAACACTTGTTGTTCTAAAAAGTTCTAGCATTTATTTAACTCGTGTCAGTGTGGCACACCTTGTGTAGTACTTCCCACTATAATACAATACACACGCACAATTGTACCACACATTTAATCTGCTCTAAAATACAAAAAAATCCATGTCACACTGTATATTTTTTTTCTGCTGTGTTATAATACGCCTAGTATTTTCTCTTGCCTTGTTATTACAAACTATGACTAAAATTGAACTACAAAAATTCAATGGATGTTTGCAAAAACCTTCCAAAGGACTGAAACATTAAACAGCTTTCAATATTTTCCTAAACTCCTAAAAACAAATGGACACTTACTGTCCCATTCATATATGGTAATTTTTAAAGACTAATGAATATTTTATTTGAAAAAAATTCAGGAAGATGATTAGCTCCCAGTAGCAAAAAAAGCAAGTGTGGAACACTTAAAAAAAAAAAAAAAAAAAAAAAAAAAAAATACGGTGTCATATAAATGGCCATAAAATATTAAAAGTAAGCATATCTGTTACAATCGAAGTTCACAGATCTTGCAAATGTTTATGGTAGTACCACAATGAGTGACAACAAATTTCAAAATCATGGAAGTAATGCAAAAAAATAAAAAATGTACTAATATATATAAAATAAAACACCATAAACCTGTCATAATGATTTATTTGTTCATGGGACCACAAGAGTTGCAAAATGTCTTGCTGGTATCTGGAAAGTAAGCATAACTGGCATGCACTGAAATGTCTTAAAAAAAAAAAAAAAAAGACAATGGAGTCTCTGCCAAATGCTCTGTCAGCATGAAACATCAACAATTGTAAAGAGAACTGCATGAAAAACTAGTTTATCTTTGATACTGGCTATGGCTCAGCCTAAACAGCTTTACAACTACAGACTGTTATGCCTTTGTAGGCTGTTATTTCAAATCCATCAGCTTGCCTTAATATGAAGAGTACCTGCATTAGTACAGGACTGTTGGTCTTTCACAAAGTGGGCATGCATTTCTGCATTATACTACCTCCAGCTCACACATTCTAAGTTGGATTTGCACTGTATTTCGTCCAGACTTCATCTACACTGCGACCACTTCATCTCCTTGAAAAGGTTCAAAATGCTCAAATATCTGATATCTTCATATAACATCATCTTCTCCACTAGTTACTACATGTGGATCACATCATGTTCAAAACCTTTAACAATCTCTTCAGTATTAACAGAGCACCTATGCCTTATGACAGCCTTCACGTGTTCTACAACTCTGTAATAGCTAGTGCGGTGTGCTCGGCCAGTAACATCACATAAGGAGAGACCCACTGAATCTACAAGCCGATTAAGAAAGCGGGACCAGTTATGGGATGCACTCTCAACCTGCTAGGGGTAGAAGACGATTAAAGAATAAAGATTAAAACTAAATTTCCATTATGAACAATGTAGAGAAGGTTACTTCTTTTTGTAATTCTTGTGAGTACTTGAAGGGAGGTGTTATTGTTTGTTATATTTCTTGGGCTTTTGTAAAAAGCTAAAAAATTTGACGAAGTATTATCTATCTATCTATCTATATGTTGTATAGTAGGGTCTCCTATTGGATGTTCAGTAAAGCCATTGACAATTAATGTCAACCATTCTGTTTTACAATGTTGGACTAGCCTGTCTGCTATAACTACAGCAGATGAATCCTGAAAATTCCAAAAAAAATTACATTTTTTTATATCATATGTTACTTACCCCATGTAATATGTAGTGATGGCTGAGTCAAGTTTCTAATCTCATGTTTTCGTGCAGAATGACAGAAAAAAAAGTTATAATAGATATAATAGAAGCCAATAATGACCAAAGCTGTACAGTGGCAAGCAATCTGAATGGAAAAAAAACTTGTCATGTTACGGGTGTCGCATAACCTACCTATCCATTATCCAGTTGTATGCTCAAAATGTGCAAAACACATGCTTTTATACAACAATATGATTAAGTGATGCTTCCAGGAAAATCTGCATACAACATAAATAAGAAATGCATTCCCCATAATATTGTGCTTTTGAAGTAAAGATCTGTCTCTTCCTTCACTCATTGGTTCGGTGGCCTGTCTTCGGTTCAAAAGGCACAGTATTGTGTGGAATGCATTTTCACCGTTTCCAATGTTCAATGATTTTCTGAAAGTAAACACCAATAATATTTAAGCAAAAAATGCATGCAGTTTGCACGTTTTGAGCATACAACTGGATAATGGATCATGTGGATAAGGTAACATAAGTAATCATTTTTAAAAAAAATTTCCATGAATATTTTTCATATCATTTGCCATTGTAAACAATTGGTCGCGATTGGCTTCTATTATATCATAAATCGTTTTCTCCCCATTCCCCATGAAAAAATATTTTTTTTCTCAGCAATCATTACATGCTACTTGGGGTAAGTAGCATATAAAAAAATATAATTTTTGGGTGGAGTATTCTTTAAATGTTAGTGACCAAGGCCTTTTAAGGCGATACGCCCTATAAGAAAAAATATAAATTGAATTTGTGAAATTGTCAATTAATTTATCTTCTTCTTCTTCTTCTTTCGGCTGCTCCTGTTAGGGGTTGCCACCACGGATCACCTTTTTCCATATCTTCCTGTTCTCATCATCCTGCTCTGTCACACCTATCACCTGTATGTCGTCTCTCACCATATCCATAAATCTTCTCTTAGGCCTTCATCTTTTGCACTTGCCTGGCAGTTCTATCCTTAGCATACTCAGTATCTCTCCTCTACACGTGTCGAAACCAACGGCATCTCGCCTCTCTGACTTTGTCTCTCAACCCTCCCACCTGAGCTGACCCTCTAATGTCCTCATTTCTAATCCTGTCCTTCCTCATCACACCCAATTCAAATCTTAGCATCTTTAACTCTGCCACCTCCAGCTCTGTCTCCTGCTTTACGGTCAGTGCCACCATCTCCAACCCATATAGCAAAGCCGGTCTCACTACTATCAATTAATTTGTTCAGGTTATATCTTTGCATAAGAAAATATTTTACAGCACTAATTAATATCATTTTCTATTAAACTTTTTTCTCTCATTCTACATGAAACAGGAGATTAAAAATGTCTCTTGGTTCACTACAAACCGCATAGAGTAAGTATCCTACAAAAAATATCATTTTTGAGTAAAGAATTCCTTTAAGGAAGTAAAAAGTACCCTTCCCATACTTAACTTAATCCCAATGGCCTGAAGCCTTTACGAGTATTGTGTAGTTGTGGTGGTTTTCATTTCACCTTATCATTGTACAGCCTATCTGAAAACTGATATTTCAATGTGCTTCTTTCTGTTGCAGATTTCCTTCTTTTTCTGCATGTACAGCATAAGAAAATTCACAGTTTCTATTAAAAATGGCGACACTTTTTTCAAGGCTAAAAAAATAGTTTAAACACAAATCAGATAAAGCAGGAAATATTCCAAAGACAGACTTTCAAAGATAACATCTTGAATTGACAAATTAAAAAAAAAAAAAAAAAAAAAAAGTTCTATCTGCAAGAAAGCAGAGGATATACAACATTTTTGATGAGCTGATAACTATTCTACAACTGATTCTACGGAAACATAAATTAGGCAGAGAAGCATGACATTTTATCTGCACAGCAAGACAAAGGTGTTCTTTGATGCTGAACTTTCTGGTTGAAAACTTGGTTGATAATTAACATAGAACTCGGCATTAAAGAAGTAAAAGCAGGGGTAATGATTTTTTTGATTAATAAAAGCACTTTTAATGTAAAGTTCCATCTGTTGATAGAACAGATGCAATGCATGTTTCTGCTATATGCCATTGGGTATGGGATTCGAAAAGCAGTGTTAATGCTTGTGAGTTGCCATTTATTGGAATGAAAACTGCAATGAAATTTATTAATAAAAGTTTTGTGTTGCACCATCTTTTACAATGACAGAGACACCGCAACTGGACGGACACACAAATAGACACTTATCCTTTTATTAAAGCAGATTTTGGAGCTGCTATTATTGACAAATCAAGTCAAGTTGGGGAGCCTGCACTGGTACAGAGCGTTGCCGCACCCACTACACAACGAAACA
Source organism: Polypterus bichir lapradei (assembly GCA_026402145.1). Lineage (NCBI taxonomy): Eukaryota > Metazoa > Chordata > Cladistia > Polypteriformes > Polypteridae > Polypterus > Polypterus bichir. The sequence continues at coordinate 9,024,764 of JANRMT010061414.1, read as the reverse complement.
ACTTGGGATCCCAGTTGGCAACCCCCCAGGCAGAAACGTGGTCCAGTCCCACCCTCCAGAAATGACCCTTCCGCAGCCAGGTGTAATGTGGGCGACACCTTGGTCTGGTCCAGCCACTCAGCTACCCAACAATGAGGATCTTATGAGCTTGATCACCCTCGGGGAAATGAACCACATGTCCGTAGTGCCGTAACTGACGCTCCCTCACAATGCAGGTCATGTGTCTCATTTGGGACTCCATGAGCAACTGCTCATTCAACACAAAGTCAAACCAACGATACCCAAAGATTTTCCAGAGAGATACCGTAACAAAGGAGTCCAGTAATCGTCTCAGGTCACTGGAAAACGTTCATGTCTCACAACCTTATAGCAAGACAGGAAGTAACAGGACTCTAAAGACTTGGACCTTCGTCTTTTTGCAGATATCAGGAGTGCCACACACCCCTATCCAGTGACCTCATGACCCCCCATGCTCTCCCAATCCGTCTACTGATTTCATAGGAAGAGTCACCAGAGACATGAATGTCACTGCCAAGGTAAGTAAACCGCTCAATGTCGACACTCTCTCCGCAAACAGACACAATGCTGATGGCCATGCCCAAGACGTCATTAAAGGCCTGGATCTATTATGCCACCACTAAAAAATATGTTTTAAGTATATATAAAGAATATTACAGTTATAAAAAAAAAATGAATGAGACATGCAATTTAAAATTACAGGAAGTTAGTAGTCAAAATCTTAAGGAAATTCCATTAACTCGATTTGGGTTTTCTGTTGAGGTCTCTGGACACTCCCAACACTTCAGGCATAAACCAATAGGTTAATTGCACAATATAAATTATGACAGTGCTACTCAGAATGTGTGCCCAGCAAAGGACAAACATGTCCGATGCTAATTCTTCCATAATGGCCATTCTTGTATTTACCAGAAAAATTTGGTTCATAAAATGAATGGATGAAAAGACAGAAACAAAAAAATCTCTATGATGTTCATTTGTTTGCCTCTGTCCTTCCTGCATTTTAAAGTGGAAACTGAAAAATGGAGGAAATCGTAATAAAAAAAATCCTTAATAATACACACTGTATAATGAACTCATCTGATACAGTAAATCGGCAAACAGATTATGATGTTGGTCACATATTTATTACTAGAATTTAACTAAATATGAAGCTGCATGACATGGTGTTGCAGTAGTTCTCTCACTGGGGCTTCACAGTTACTGCATCTTTGGGTTAAATCTTGCCTGATCACTGCATATGATTTTTAATGGAGGTGTCTTATTTCCTCTCTTCTCTCAAAGAATGCCATTCTTATTTCTCTCAGCTGTGTTTATGTCCTCCCACAATTCATAGATATGCATGTTAACTGGAGATGATAAACAATATAAATCAATTGTGGGGGCATTTATGAGTAACCCATGCACCAAATTGGTTTCTCATCCAGGGTTGGTTCCTGCTTTGCACCCAATGCTGCTCACAGAGGCTCAGGGGCCCTGCCATTCTGTTATTGTGCAGCTTGTGCCAAAACTATATACATTTTTCTCTTATCAAGCAACAATCAATACCCTAGAATAACGAAGTGAAAACATGATTTTAGAAATGTTTGCCAATTTATTAAAAAATAAAAAAACGATAATATCATATTGACACAAGTATTCAGACCCTTTACTCAGTACTTTAAGCAGCAATTTCAGCCTGGAGTCCTCTTGGGCATGACACAAAAGTTTTTATACATCTATATTTGGAGATTTTTTTCTCATTCTTCTCCACAGAAATGCATTCAATTCAGACTGAGATCATTTTCAGGATATGGCTAGGCAACTCAGGAATGTTGTGCTGGCTTTGCTTTTGGCTTGGGGTCATTATCCTGTAGGCAGTTGAACCTTTGGTCCAGTACTTTTTTTCCATTCAGCTTTCACTCAACTCTTTCTTGAAAAACAACCCAATAGCATGCTTCACTGTTGGAGTGGTATGGCGCAGAGATGAGCAGTGCCTAGTTTCCCCCAGAAATGATGCTAATCTTGGTCTCAGACTAGAGAATCTTGTTTCTCACAGTCTGAGAGTCCTTTAAGTGCCTTTTTGCAAACTCCAAGCAGGCTTCCATGTAACTTTTAGTGAGGAAAGACGTCTGTCTGGCCACTCTTCATGAAGCCCAGATCGGTGGAATGTTACAATGTCTGTCTGGAGGTTTCTCGCATCCCTACACAGGTAGTCTGCAGCTTAACCAGAGTGACCATCAGGCTCTTTGTCATCCTCTCTTACCAAAGCTATTCTCCACCGATTGCTCATTTCTCAATTGGCCAGCTCTAGGAAGAGTTGTGGTTGTTCTAAACTTACTCAGTTTAAGAATTAATAGAGACCCATGTGCTCTTGGGATCTTTCAGTGCTACGAGAATTTTTTGTAGCCTTCCCCAGAGCTGTGCCTTGATACAATCCTGTCTCTGTGCTCTGCAGGCAAATCTTTCAGCCTCATATTTTTTCCTAATCAGTCCAATCAACTGAATTGACCTCAAGTGAACCCCCAACAAGGTGTAGAATGGGATGCACCTGAGACAAATTTCAAGTGTCATTGCAAAAGGCTCAAAATACTTGCTTGTGTCAATGGGACAGTTTACTTTTTAATCTGTAAAAAATTTGAAAGGAAATTGGTGTGGAGTGTTGATTTAAATTCATTTTTCCCCACGTCAAGCATGTTAGTACAAAGCTACAACATAACAAAATGTGTAAAAAATGAAGGGGGGTGGATACACTGTACTATGAAGGCACACTATACTCCTGGAAATGTACTTGCAAATATACTAAATTAATCTTAAGTCCAGAAGATACATTTTTAAAATAAATTCCAAATTACATTTTAACAGCTACTGACAAATACTGTATAAAGGACTAATGTAAAAAAAAAAAAAAAAAAAAAAAAAAAAAAAAAACTAACGTTACCGGTACTGAGGTCTTATAACTATTTGTTTAAGAAAAAAAGTTTTCTACAAAGCTTCTTGAAATGTAGAACTTTAATTTTTAAATGTAATGAGTCACCATTTTTAATTTTATTGTCAAGATAAAAAAAGATGACTAAATTCAAAAATGTATTCCACAAAAAGAAAGCTTTTTACAAGTAAAAAACTAAGTGTACATGAAAACCCAAGAGAGAGAGAAAAAATAACTGATATTACTCATGAGTAAAATTAAAAGCACTGTATGATTAACTCTTTCAGTGCTGCACTATACTAAACTGTTTACTGAAAGCTGTGCCTATATTTAAAAAGATGACCACAAACGTAGTATTTTATTTAAAGAACTTGCAACAAATACTGTACTTCACATTTTCATGACAAATCAACTAAGTGGGCTATTCGGTGATGCATCAAGATAAAATGTGGTATTTCGGGGAAATGACTGGTGCCAGTAATTAAGCCACTTAATCACCCATATTCCAGTGTTCTGTGAGAACAGAATAACCATCCGATTCTTAGTTCATGTAACATTTGAAATATTATTTATTGATTTCAAATTATAGCAAACTCAAATGCTGAATAACTGAATGACAAAAATTGATACTTTTGTTATCAAGTTATCATTAAATTGATTTAAAAATACAGCCATGACTTTACTAGTGTCTCTATTGGTTATTACTGTTAGAAATGGCTGACTTACATATATGACCATAAAGTCCCATTTTCATCAGCCGTCCCTTCGGTGTGCTAATGGTCAATTTCCTTAACTTATCCTTAATTAACAATTAGGATGTAAACATGGGTTATTAGAGAAATTTGTAAAATTTTGTCAAAACTGAAACCTGTTATTCTGTTCAACAGAGCAAGTAAATTTTCCTTCCATGGGTTGTAAGGTACTGGCATTCCCAATATTTAATTCTAGGTTCGAAAACAGCAAAAATGAAACTGCTTTCTCAAGAACTATGTCAGTCTACGGTTACTGTGTGAAATTAAGCTTGTTCCATGGTACAGACTGCCAGGAAACCAAACATTTCATACAAAGATGTATATTGCTGTCTTGATAGAAGACAGCAAAATGGATCTCACCAGGGCAGTAAAAAAAGAGGAAGACACAGATGGACAACTGCATAAAATGATGAAGATATGACAGTGTGAAGTTTGAGAAACAAATGCCTTACAAGTCCTCAGCTGGCTGCATCCATAAATACGTGCCAAATACCAGTGTCAACTGCCACAGTGAAAATAAAAGGTTAAAATAGTCAAAAGAACTTAGACATTGGACAAGGGATTTTGGGTTATTCCGAAATGTTGCTCATGTTAGCCTTTTCATTTTATATGACAGTTTCAGTTATGGCATTTTCTATGAAAATTTGCTTTAATGGCCAGCATTTTCATAGTCATCTTTTCACTGTTGCAGAGGACACTGGTATTTGGCATGTATTTAGGAAATCGGACAACTGAGCAACTTCCAGGCATCTGTTTTTCAAGCTACACACTCTGATGTTCTTATCCTTTTTGTACAGCTCTGCATCTGGGCCTTCTGCTTCTTTTTCTGTCCTGGTTAGATCCAGTGGACACCTTTATGTGAAATCTTCAGTCTATTGGCTGCTTGTCTTATGGAAGAGCCTCTGGCTACTTATGAATGCAGAATTGTGAATGCCAGTACCTTGAAACCCAAGGAAAGACAGCTTAATGTAATACTTTATTTTAAGTACTGCAAAAATGCATCGTATACTTTTATAAAACAAAACCTTAATTTAGGCTTCTTTTGGACTTCGTAACACAAATCATCAGTAAAGTGTTTGTTTATTTATCTCTGTACAGTGTGGCATTTTGTTGTGATGTGAATTGTGTTGTGATGTGATTTTGTATGTCTTTATTTGTAACTTCGACAAAGCAATGTAATATTAGTGTTACATTATAGATAATAACAGCAATGGCTTGATAGTTTAAGAACCCCTTCCCCCTTTAGAGCCGAGTCTCTTTGTAATTTTATAATAGGGTTGGGTGAAGTGCCTAAAACAAGTTTGGCTAATATTTCTCTGCTGAAGTCTCTCAGTCAACCCCCACAGGAAAGCCAAGCTGCCTAACTGCCAAGCTTTACCTTAACATATGTTTTGGAGGCCAGGTGTGAAGATGTTCTCTGCCCCATTGGTCTGAAGTATGGCTGTTTGGAATTGGCTTGTATCAAAAGCTTTTAAGTATTATGATGCCCTATTGGCTGTAGGGGTTGGACACAAAACCTATAAATTTGCTTGCTTTACCTCACCATCTCTCTCTTGCCAAACTGATGGAAGACCATCTCACAACATGAACTGAAAAGGACAACACAATGAAGAGCACAGCTCTGCAGCCATATTGAGACAGGCATGTGGCCTGTTCTGAAGAAAGCTGACCATAAATGATGCCTAACTAGAGACATTTAAAGTAACTAACAAGTCTGTGTGCCACCTGAAACTACACATCAGCATTTATCAGGTTGTATGGTTGCCAATATTAAAATTAATTTTGCATATTGTTATTATTTATGAATATTATCAATAATATATTGTTTAAATTGTAACTTAACTCCTGCTTGGCTTTTACTACACCTAACTGCCTGAGGTTATAGATGTAGAAGGGAAGGTGGGGAGAAGTTATATGGTACAATACCTTATAAACAGTGGTATGTCTGGGAGATTTGAGGCATTCTGACAAAGGCTACATATTAATAATACAAAAGAGGAAAGTAGAGTAATACATTACTCTACCAAGACAAAACACATATTAAAAGCCTTTGATATGCTGGTAACATTGTATGAAGTATTCACCGATCCTACAATGAAGTTTACAATATCAAGAGAACTATATCTCACTTAACCTACTTCTGACCATTCCAGATTTTAGTAAGCCACATTGTAGAGAGGACTAACCACTTTACTGATGCTTTGTCAGTGTTATTGAGACCAAAAGACGACTTTTTTTAAGGTCTTGTTACCTAACAGTGTATGAGCAATAGATACATTTTTCAAGTACCTAAACTGAAGTGTTACCCTAACAATTCTTGCTTTACGGAACAGAATAGAAGGTTCCATCTGTGCAAACACAATTACGAAGGTTTTTCTAAATACCAATTAGCATGTAAACGTGATTAATTTAGGGTAAGCTAAGGAAGTTGACCATTAGGGCACTAAAAGAGTGGCTGCTACAAATAGGACTTGGCAGGCATATGTGAATAATATATTATAAATCTACCATTTCAAGCAGTAAGTGCCTTTTGCAACATTAGTAATGTCTTGGCTATATCTTTAAATCAGTGTAAAGTTACCTTGATAAAAAGGTATTCATTTCTATCAAAAGCACGAAAATGTTGGGGTTAATTAAAACTTTTAAATGGTATTGTATATTTTATGCTCACCTTTGCGATCATATAAATAAACATAAACTGGATGGTGAGATCCAAATGCACAGAATGCCACCATGTTCTCATGAGGATGAAAAGCAACATCACGAAGTGGAGATGAGTAACAGAGTTCAGAGTACACTGCAACCTGGTCTCCTGAAATATGAAGGCAATAGTTAGAGGCAAAGGAAACTGACATATCTGTATAGTAAATCGCTTTTCAATCAGTCAGAATGTCATATATAGTTTTAAGCAGTAAAATGATTGATATTACATACTTGTGATTACGATGACTTATAAAAGTAATTAGGTAAAACAAAATATCTAAATATAAAGTAAAAGAACAGCATCTTAGCAGTTTGCAACAGTCATAGCCACTAAAGTATTAAAATATAGCCTCCCACTTTAGGTATTATGCAAACACACATTCTCTAATTATTGACCTGGTCAAACCGTAACAGGGAAAGAACTGATGGAGATTAATGAGATTTAAACTGTGTAAAAAAGGAAAAAACTAAAATGGGATATGGTATCTGAATAATATTGAGAAGCTACCATTAATGGAACATTGCAAATGCTTTCCAGTCAGACATCCTCTGTCTTCCATTATGTAGTTGCTCTAATTTTACATGACAGATAAACAAAATGAGAAATATGCTAAAATAACAGTAATATAGTCTAACTTAATAACTAGTTAGAAAAATGTATGCCTGGAGTAACATTCAGGTGCATTCATGGACTGCAGGCACTGTAGCCCTCCACGAATGGAATTTAGTAGGTCAGTTTTAGAACATTCTCAGTCCATTTCAGGTTTTTTGGGCCAAAGGCTGTCTCTCCAAGAGTGGGCAAAAGGCTGAACACAGGCCTGAACATGACTCCAGTCCAACACATGGACCACTCCTATTCACCTATGCACACGCACGCACACACAATTTGCAAATGCCAGTTAAAAGAAGCTAAATGTAAATGCTGGAGCATGTCTCACCATAGTCATTTTCATGAAATGGGACTTGTAAAGCTATTCAGTGATTACAAATGCATGGGAATAACAGAAGTAAAAGGCAAATTTATTATGGACTGACCATTATGGATATCAGGTGAATGTGGCACTGATGGTAAATTATAAGGTGACCAGATTTTCAAAGTCCCAAACCATAACACTTATATAGCATGTACAGTATGCCTACCCATAAAGCCCATCATCAGTAGTTTAATGCGCTGCTTTATCTCATCATTATTAGGGAGGGAATACAAGGAGGGGAGAGCAAATAGAACCAAGCCATGTGTCATATGCATTTCAGTGAAATGACATGACAATAACAAGTGCGGACAAAGAAATTACCACTGGGAAACAGCATTCTTACAATTATTAATATATTTATTCAACATGATGCAGTGGTAGTGCTGCTGCCTTGCAGTAAGGAGACCAGGGCTCACATCCTGGGTCCTCCCTATGTGGTGTTTCCATGTGTTCCCCATGTTTGCGTGGGTTCCCTCCCACAGTCCAAAGACAAGCAGGTTAGGTGGATTTACAATGATAAGTTGTCCCTGGTGTGTGTGTGTGTGTGTGTGTGTTTTTGTTCAACCTGTAATTGACTAGCCCCTGTCCAGGGATTGTTCCTGCCTTGTGTCCTGTGCTTGCTGGGTTTGGCTCCAGCCCCATAACCATAGCCTGAATTAAGCAGGTTGGAAAATGACATGACATTTGTAAGAGCAGTATTAATTTTGATAGATTATAGTAAACCTTCACAAGTTACATTACTGAGATTGTTTTGTATATAAATTTCTTTTTTAGATTTCTTTTCCTTCTGCAGCCCAGCTCAGGATTAAGCAGGTTTTGAATATGGTATGTTATTATTCATTACTAGAGCAAAACCAGATTATGTCAAATGCTCAAGGCCAGAAAGATAACCCAGGTCTTAAATTTCACCATAATGTTTCCAATCAAATTGAATGGTTGTCTTAATGATTGCACTACACTGCCTGTTTACAAAGATAAACACCACAAGAGCCTCCATCCCCCCGTTCACTAACTCAGGCTTCTTTTTTACATCAGTGGATCCCAGCAACTTCAGGCCACGACATAGTCAACTCATACATACAAACACCCATACTCATTCAGGTCCTTTGAACTGGTAGGCAAAAATGTATTCCAGTCCCCATCTGTGTTTTCCAAGCAAGTTTCTACCATTGTACTGTACACTCATCCACACCAGGGGCCTCATGCATAAAAGGTGCATACGCACATAAATGTTGCGCAAGAACATTTCCACGTTCAAATCGCAAAGTATAAAACCTACAATTGCCGTAAAGCCATGCATGCACTTTTCCACGGTACCTCATACCTTGTCGTACGCAAGTTCTCCGCTCGGTTTTGCAGACTGGCGGCACCCAGCGTCAAAGTAGTGCTACTGTTCCTGTGTGGTTACTCTTTATTTCTTAGAACCACACTCCTGCCGCAGCTTTATAAATACTGTACACTGAAACTAACCGCATATTGTTTATTAGTGTAATGCATCTGATTGTAATTAACTTGTAACAATATAATGGTCCAGGGAATAGCCATAGTATTCCAAATACCATAACTGCGTTAGCGTTGTTACTCTCACTGCACCTTCTTCTTTCAGCTGCTCCCGTTAAGGGTTGCCACAGCGGATCATCTTTTTCGATATTACTCTCACTGCAACACTCGGAGTATTTTTATCACTGTATCTGAGTGGGGAATCACAGCAGCAGCTGATCAGAAAGAGAATTATCGGTATACAGCATCAAGCCCACGCTGCCTCAGCCACGGCAAAACGTTTCAAAGCCTTTCCTGTACGGTCCTCGTGGTTCAGAAACAGTTTCATCCCAAGAACTATAAACGCACTCAATCAATTGCTCCTTGTAGAGCTGTTTGTACTTATAAGTACAATTACCCCATTGTAAACTTGCACTACAGTTATAATATTGCACAACCTGCTCCACTTTATAAAGCGTGTATTTACATATGATGACGATATCATTTGTAAGATGAAATGCAGCAAAATATGTTGATTATATTATACAGATAAAACTTTAACTTCATTTAAATAATCTGTATTGTTAATAAATGAACATGTGAGGACACGGTGCCGCAGCACTAGCAAGTTTACGTATTGTTCCTGCCTCGCGCTGTATATTTGCTGAGGCTGGCGCGACACTGGAAGGATAGATGAATAGAATAATTAAACACGTACTATGAAGATATTTCAATGTTCCTTAAAAGTTTTGAAGAATTGTCGTTGTAAGCTTACAGATGGCTTAACGTCTACAGAGCTGATTGTGTGGCGATTGGGTATTTGGGGAAAGAAAAGTAAGGACAGGAATTGAAGGCTAGTACGTTTGAAAGAGACAGTACTGCTACAATAAATTATTTCATCGAAAGTCGCACGTGGCGCAGCAGCATCTTGTGTGAGACATGAACGATCACTGTGCCATCGTGTTCTTAATAACATGCTTTCATTCCAATCATCATGAAAACAATACCATGTATACATCTCAGTATTTTAATTATTCAGAGAGCTGTAATATCACGAATGTAATGGATTCTGTGTCCTGTCGGAGAAAGAGAAAGAACGGAAGCATGTAGTGATTCACACACAGAGCACATTGAAGATCAAATACAAAACAAAGCATTTAACATGCTACTTTAGTTACGATGGGATTTGAGAAACTAGTAAATTAAATGATTTTAAGATGAAGTTTATGATGTTCTACTTTAATAACAAAATAAACTACATGATTAAAGTGGAAATTTCGAGATTAAAGTTGACATTTCGTGCTTTTTTTCCCTACTGTGTGCCTATTTTTTTTGTCTGTACCCTAATAAACTCAGACGGTGGGCTACAACTCGCCTTTTCACGGCGACTTTGATATGCGACTTCTTTTTTATTTTGGCACTGTGCAACTTTGTGAACTTGAGCTTTCAAGTTTCTCCGACACGCTATGTCACTCGATCAGCTTCCTTTTGTTGATTATACCAGTTTAAATCAACAAATAGAATGCTTTTCCTTTGCCTCCACTTGGTATTCGCTGAAATTCTTATATTTTCCCCCGTGCCTTTCACAGAAGGCTGAGCTTAAGGGCTACTTATATTGATTTGCTTATTCAAAGAGGCGTAATTCTGGGCGGGACAGAAGGCGCCTGCACGAGCGTTACTTTTCACGCTGACTTGGATTTATGGAGCGGAAGAACGTGGAAGTTGAAATACGCACAGATTCCTGCGTCTAGATTTTTCTTTGCATAAGCACATTTCGGCTTTTGTGCTTACGTCATGTTAGAGTGCGAATTCTATGCACAGCGTTATGCATGAGGCCCCAGGACACTTCAAAGTCACCAATTAATTACCCTTCATCTAGAATTCTAATCTCTAATTGGGCCCTGGGAGGAAGTCAGAGTAGTTTAAGAATAGCCGTGGTGGGTGAACGTAACAATAGTATGAATGCCACATTTTAAAACAAAGGATTTTTGAGCTGTGGTGCCAACAGTGCTAATCACTGTGTCACTGGCAGATCTTCTTTATATAGTTCAAAAAATGTTTTTCACTATGAGCAGTAAGTTGAAAGCTAAGTCGTACCAGTTTCTGCATTCCAGACATAAGCCATGCCATCTTCACTTCCAGAAAAAAGAAAACTTCCACAGGGAGTGAGGTTACTGTGGATCTTCTCTCGGTAGTTTGTGGCTCCAGTGTACTTTTTTGCAGCTAATCTAAAACATAAAATAAAATATAGTACATTAATCAAATGTAATTTATAAAAAAAAAAAAAAAAGTTTATTTTAAAACAAACATACTGTACTTCAGCATGCAGTAAAGTGCATATAAAACATTTTTAACCCCCTTGAATTTTTCACATTTCATCTTTAAACAACATTGAAACACAGTGGATTTAGTTTGGCTTTATTGACGCTGATCAACAGAAAAAGTGAAAACAGATCTCTGCAAAGTTGTCCAAATTACTTCTAAGTATAAAACACAAAATACTTAACTGCATAAGTAATCAGCCCTTTAATAGGAGACAGTCTAACAATTTGCTTTAGAAGTCACGTGATCAGTTTGATGGAGGTCACCTGTCGGGGGTTTCACTTTTATTCTAAAGGCACCTGACTATATGTGGAAAACCCTACTTGTGTTGAGTCATTATGAAGGCTTAAATCACACAATGAAGACTAAGGAACACTCCAAGCAACTCCGGCAAAAGCACAAGTCAGGGAATGGAGACAGAAAACATCCAAGTCACTGAATATCCAGTTAAATCAATCAAGAAGAAATGGAAAGAGTATGGAAGAGTTGTAAATCTGACAAAGCAAGCCAACTATAAAAACTGAAAACAACGAGTGAGGCAGGCCACCAACAGACCTCTGACTGAGTCACAAGCAACAGGGGCTGAGATTAGACAGACTGTGCAGACAGCCGTTGCCTTGGTGTTTCACCAGCCACCGCTTTTTGGTAAAACCACTGTTTTTAAATAAAAAAAAAAAAACTTTGAAATAAGTCTGTTGGAAAAATTTTCTGTAATCTGACGAAACCAAAATTAGCTTTTTGACCATCAGACTAAATGCCATGTTACACAACACATTATCAAAAATGCACCATCCTCACTGTGAAGCATGGTGGTGGCAGCATCAGACTGTGGGTATGTTACTCTGCAGCAGGTTCTGGAAGGCTTGAGAGGGTAAAATGAATGTAGAAAATTACAGGGAATCCTCGGGGAAAACCTGATGCGGTTTTCAAGAAACCTGTGATTTGGCAGAAGATCAGTTTTTCAACAAGACAACAACCTAAGCATAAAGCCAAAGCTATGAAGAAATGGCTTCAAAGCCACAATGTAACTGTACCCACGCGGCAGAATCAGAATCCAGATGTCGATCCAATTGAGAATTTGTGGCTGAGCTTGACAAAAGCTGATCCTCATATGACCTGACAGGAGTCCAGCAGTTTTGCAAAGAAGAATAAGGAGACATAGCAGTGTCCAGATGTGCAAAGGTGATAGAGAGAACTGTGCACACAGACTCAGTAAGCTACCATCTAATAAATACTGACTTGAAAGAGGGTGAATGCAGATTCTCTTCCTATTTCTTTTTCTTCACCATTTATCTTTATCCGCCTATTAAATGCATCAATTTATTTATTTTTACTCGCTTTAAGTTTTACTCCATTGGCCAAGTTCTCTTTCTCAGGGGTGGGGGTTGATTTGTTTTCAATCCTATTTTTTGTAAAAATTGATTTATTTGTATGGAATGATTACAATAAAATCAATAAAATTTAAAAAGAAAAAAGAAAGAGGGTGAATGCTTTTATGATAAATTACTTTGCATTTTCTATTTGTAACTAATTTAGATCACTTCACAGAGATCTATATTCACTCCCAAATTAAAGAGTCCTTTTCTGTTGATCAATGTCAAAAAAAGCCAAACAATAACATCTTAAAACTTCTAAGAGGCGAATACTTTTTATAAGCATTGCAAGTAAAACTAAACCAAGGTGAAATACTGCATGTATATATCCATCTATTTTCTGAATTCCTTTGTTTATGACAGAGACAAAGTTAAGCCAGATCATACTTCATGAGCACTGGAAGCAAGTCAGGAAACTAACTTGGACATCTATCCATTTCAGGTCACACTCAAGCACAAGCTGTCAATTCACTGTCAATAATTTACAGGACAGAATGGTACTCACTGCAAGATGAAACTGCATCCCCAAGAGGAAAATTATGTAGACAGGGGTAAATTATAAAAACTTTACATTGTAGAGGCACGCTAGTTGGGAAATGAACTAGGATTCAAAAGCTGTGAGGTGGGACTACATCACCTGTTGTGCCACAGTGTCAACCTTGATAGCATAATAAGTAATTGATTACTAATAACTTCATACATACTGTATATAGATGAAAAGAACTGCATTGATAAAATGTTTAAATTTGGATGATTTACAGTACATTTATTATTCAGTAAGTATTTCTTTTCATAAGTTAAAGACTCCAGTGAGAGTGCACATACATGTGTTGTCACACACATGCGCATGGGAGACAGTCGATGGTCAATGGCACTTTAAACCAAAAAGTTTGACAGTTTGATGCCAACCACTGACTCACTGTGTGATCCTGAACAAAACCCATTAACTTTTCCAGTGCCCAGTGTTTAGAAATAAGGAACAGAATATATAGAATGTTAGACAATTACATTCTCAAGTCCATTATTCTGAGAGTGCTGTCTTTAGCATGAATTAGCAGACGACGTCCATTTGGGTGCACCTCCAAGTGATTTATTGAAACTCCTTTCAAGTCATTCTCCTGTATTTCCTTTGAAAGAAAAGCATGCAATTGGTTATTTCTGTTAACATGTACGACAATAAAAACACAAAAGTGGCAGACAAAATTATACTAATGAGTTTTAGGAAAAGACAGATAGATATAGCTAAATGATTACTTTCAACAAAAGTAAAATAAAATTAATGTTTATCAGTTGTAAATTTTAAATCCAATGAGACTGATGACCCAAAATATGTTTTTCATCACATCCATTTCATTATCTGTTTAAATAATATTATTTTAAACTTAGCATATTTCAGTATAAGTAAAACTAAAGTTATGAATGCCGTTTTTTTTTTTTTTAAATTTTGAAGTATTTTTGGCTAAAAAAATGCCTAAAAATAATTAGTCTTGTCCTGCCAAACGTGGGTTCTCAAATGAAAATGTTTGTAGTGAAACTGCTAAAAGACCCACAGGGTTTCTTTCTAAACATCCATCCCAAATTTCTTCTAGTCCATGCACAAAATTTTGTGTTCCAGGGTCTCATTTCTACTCATGTATTAGAGAAATATGTAAAATAAGTTTGGAAAGACAGGAAGAGAGAAGAAGAAATTGAACAAAAGACATGACACTGAGACAAAATAGAAAAATAAAATCACTGTTATCAACTCAAGATGTCAGTACCTGAAGCTTTTGCATATCTTGCTGTCATTTTACCTATTGCATCACTACGTGGCATAATACCAACAAACAGAGTTCAGAGAATCATTGTGGTGTGTGTATATTACACACACACACAATACTTGATGACATGCTGCTACCATATTCAAGTGTGGCATGTACTATTAACTTCGTTGAGATAACAACACAAAGCAAATATGAACTAAAAGCAATTTACAAAATATCTTCAGTTTTTTGAAATAGTTAAAGCTATGCCATTGGGTGAGTGGCAACATTAGGTTAAGTGAAAACTCACTATGCTAAATTTTTGTTATGCCTTGATTAATTGTTTTTGCCAGTCACTTTAACCTGTGACATTTATCATACTAACATATGAAAACATTCAATATTTTTGGTAACACTTATGTTTTTAAGTATTGTAAATATGCATCTACTACTCATATAATGTTATGTAATATGACCTTGACAAGGGCTGCTTTTGGTCTTAAAAAAAACTTAAATCATCAATAAAGTGGCTATTCATCTCTGTGAAATGTGGCATATTATCTGCGCGGGTAAAATTAATTGTGAACATGAAGGATTTGCAGTGAAATCTGCAATATCAATAGAAATCTATGCCAATTATGCCACTTCTAACTATTCCAAAGGGAAGTTATTGTAGCAGGCCACATTGCACAGATGAAGCCTTTCTTAAACTCTTGTTACATAACCATATGAGTAACAGATGCATTTTTGAAGTGTAAACTAGTGTTACGTTTTAAATGAATGATCACATTTCCTTCCCAACTACCATTTTGATACTTGTTAATACCACTGGCCATACAAGTGAGAATCTTTACAAATAATTACAACTTTAATCACTTACACTAAACCAGTTTAGCATTAAGCACTTTACTGTTGAATATCCTATATGCTCTTTCTTGAAAAGTAGTTACTGGGAAGGTTTCCTAATATTGACCCAGTGCCAGACATTTACTTTATTCCAACAGTATGGCCCATGTTTGCCTGTGCCTTGGTATCATGATGTGAATTTTGATTTATTTTTTACAATCCAATGGTCACAATTCCTTTTTTTGTTAAGATGTACTTTTAACAGTGTTAAAAATGAAGTACGTTATCTCACAACAACATTTTGTCAATGCCACACATTTCCTGACCATCCAGGTTTGCAGATAGGTTCTCAAATCTAAAGTCTTGTTAAAGAAGCTTGATTTCATGGTTTATGTACACTTTCTGTTCTGGACTATGATTTTTGTCTTTCGTTTTGGCTTTGGCTACACGCTTAATTTTGGCTTCTGACCCTCCCACTACATTCATTTTTAACTTTTGTTACTCTGTCTCACATCCTTGGCTTGTGTGAAAAGTTTTCTGACCTTCCGATTACGACCAGGGCTATTCCTTTTGACTGTCCTTCTATGGACTGCTTTCTTTCCTTGCAGTCTGTACACACGGTCAATTTAAGAATGTCAGTGGTTGGCTTAGGCACCAGTTTGCTTAGAGGTTTTTTGGAATTTGAGAGCATAAAATGTAGCCCTGTCTTTTTCTTTCCTGTGCTTTAGCGGTGTGATTTTTTTTTTACTTCATATTAAATGTAAATGTACAGTATAGCATGCAAGATTTGCATGTAGTGAAATTTATAAGAATAAAATGATTTGAACTGAATTTCATACACAAAGATTAGTTTTTCCTAATGTTATTTAGAACAGTGTTACATCTACATTATGTTTCTGTTTGGATTATGCACACATGCATGACAAAAAAGAACAGTCTCTTACATATCACTTTGACCAGCTTATGGCTATTCAGTCTAATACACAGCATAGTTCAATGTGTAACTTGACACGTTACTTCCTTAACTATCATTAACCGGCTTGGCTTTAACCCCCAAGTGTTTTTTGGGCTCAGAATTCTATGTAAAAACGGTTAACACTGAGTGAGACTCTGGTTAACCTGTATTGTTCGCATGTACAGTGTTAAGCCCGAATAAAGCAGGGACAGTATTCTGTTGCCATCTAGTGGATAAAATAACATCATGCTGCAAAAAAATCATTAGTATTTCTGTGCATTCTGGGTCTCTTTGGTAACTCATTAATATTCATGAGTGGGGTGGAGACATCAGGAAAAAAAAAAAACAATGGCATGTACAACAAAAATCTATAAATCAATTTTAAAACAAACTGAAACTGAATTGAGCAATAGTGATTACAATGTGAATTAGTCAGACGTTGACATGTATAGTGAAAATGATGCATACAACACTGTACAACCAAATATCTGTGATATTTTTGGTGACCTGGGTCGTGTAAAGCTTCAAAATGCAAAAAGGCAAAATGATTACTTTCAAGTGAAAGGATAAGAAAGACGTTAGCCACCTAAGCGCCATTCACCATATAGCAGCTGTCAACATTCATGTTGGGGAAACATGAAAAATCACTAAGCCTTGAACTGTGGAAGCTTATAACACAATGGGAACACCCTTCTACTGATCCAACTGCAATATCAGGCAGTGCTTTGGTGACTGTTTGAAAACATATCACACAAAGGATGCGAACTAGTACAGCAGGGAACACTATACATACCTTTCCTATTATATATTTGTTGACGTTTTGATGTTTACATGTTTCTGTTAGGTGGCACAGTGGCTCATTGGGTAGCACTGCCACCTCGCAGATAGGAGACCCGGGTTTGCTTCCCGGGTCCTCCCTGCATGGAGTTTGCATGTTCTCCCTCTGTCTGTGTAGGTTTCTTTCGGTTTCCTCCCACAGTCCAAAGACATGCAGGTTAGGTGCATTGGCGATCCTAAATTGTCCCTAGTGTGTGCTTGGTCTGTGTGTGCCCTGCGGTGGGCTGGTGCACTGCCCGGGGTTTGTTTCCTGCCTTGCGCCCTGTGTTGGCTGGGATTGGCTCCAGCAGACCCTCGTGACCTTGTAGTTAGGATATAGCGGGTTGGATAATGGATGGATGGATGTTTCTGTTAAATATAAAAAAAAAATTGTTGCAGGAAAAAAAAAAATATGGGAGTGGTATTAATGTTTTGGCTCATCAGTACATATGCTGCCTTAAAAAGGCAAACAGTTCTATAAAAATCGGCAGCCATTCAGCACTATCATTTTTCCGACTCCTCCATTCATGACTATTGGCACTCGTAAAACTTGATTTAGGGACTGTGTTTATCCACAGATTATAGAACTATTCAACATCCACTCAAATGGGTAACTGCATGAGCATAGGCCTACCCAAGTGTGTTTCTTATAGCATTGAAAAACAAGTAAGAATCACGTTTTACTATGCAAACATGACAGCAAAACTTGAAATTATACTTACCTTTTCAATGCCCCACTGCTGTATCTGACGGAGATGAAAATTTTCATCTGCAAATGTATTCCACACAATAATGAGACCTGAGCTGTCACCAGAAAACATGTTTATCCCTGAGTTTAAAAAAAAAAAAAAAAAAAAAAAAAGTATATACTTGTATTACAAATTAGAAGTACCATGGATTTTTACACTGTAAAAAATACTCTTGATACAGCAGTATGCCAAGACTTCTGAAAAATGAAGTTTTATGTATAATGAAATTCCTGTCCTTCCCAAAGAACATGCTGTTTAGTACTGTATGAAGTGGAGGAAACTTTATATACATTAGAGTAATCTCTCTATTATAAAAAAAAAAAAATCTTGGGAGGGAGACGAGACGTGATCTTCTCGGAAGACAATTTGACGTCCCGCGAGAGACACTTTAACGTCCCGCGAGACAAGGCAGTGAGACAACATTTAAAACAAGTTCACGGACATCTAACCTAGCAGTTGTTGGAATGCTTTTGGCAGACACACTTCATGAGCCCCCAGCTCTTAAAACAACGACAAGCGACAAGCAGAACATGCAGTTAGCCAGCAACAAGCCAGCAGATGATCCGACCGCTTCTCCTTAGCGTGTGTTCAGCCTCCACAACACAAGCAGCAGAGACATGAAGTGGCAAAAGGACAGCTGCTGTACAGGCTTTTAAATGATCAACGCGCAGCATGACAACAGAACACATAGCTCGCCAGCAGCAGCAGCAGAAAGACAGCAGCTGATCCGACTGCATCTCCTTAGTGCGAGTTCAGCCACCCCCAACCCAACATGAGCAGGATTATACGTCCTGTGAGAAAGAGATTTAACCACGCCCAGGGCTGGAAATAAAGGACAAGTATTGTTTTTACAAAAGTTTTAAAGTAAAAGTGAAAATAATGCATATCTAACAATTCCCATGAAAATAACAATCTCTTTAAATTGAATATGTGGTAAACCAAACCCGGGGTTGGGCGAGTGAAGCGAGCAGGGGGGCGGAGCCCCCTAGTACTACAAAAGTATTCAGATCTACAAAGGTTTTGAAATATTATAATCAAATATTTCACACAGCTGTCCATATAAATTTTTCCAAAATGTAAATTGTATATCATTAATCTGGAATTTGAAAGGGCTTCACATTTAGGAGATGACTCTACAAAGATTTAAAGCAGTCAGTGGCATGGCACTACCTAACTTTCAAGTTTACTACTGGGCAATGAAAACATGCAAAATAAATACCAGCCTGGCTTGTGATGGAAATCAAATGTTGTTCTAATTCTTTGTTGTATTCCCTGCTCTGTACTCCAATCAATACTCACTATCTGCAATCCAGTAGTCCACCAACTACTTAAAATATGGAACTAATTCAGGGCACATTTCAAGGTAGAGAAACTTTTTATCCATTAATCCTATACACAATCAACTTTTCCCATGTTTTCAGTCCTATTCTATGTTTAACCTATGGAAAACTCTGGGGAGTAAGGTCTTCATATAGACAATGTATTGTACCTTAGGAGTACTTACACTCAAATTTAACGCTCCAGCTACAATCTTTTTCCAATATACAAATTAGAAAATTTGTTAAAAGAAACTTATCCAACGCACCCATATCAATCACAAAGGCTATAATGGTTAATCTTGATGAAGACTCAGACAGCATTTGAACGAGATACAAGAATATTTCACAGAATCTACCATTCAAAAATCCTGGGTAATGGTGGGAAAGAAACCTTTTAAATAGCACATCAGAAAAGCAGTGGAATTCAGCCATACATTGAATACACTCTTGTTACATATGCACCAGCATTCCATAACTCAACTAAAGGTCTTTTATCAATCATATTTACCTCATTTAAAATTGTCTAAAACATACCCAAGGCAAGGCCTAACCTGCAAACACTCTCATTTAGCTCCATCATCACTAGGCCATGTGTTTTACGATTACGCTAAATTAGCATCATTGAGGACAAAAATCTTTATATACTTCTCAAACAACCCCGGTGTTCCAGTCATTCCTAATCCATTAATGGCAATATTTTGTGTACTTCCGAATGGAATTAAAGTGCATAGGGAGAAATCTATTGTAATACTCAATACCACATTACTGCCATGCAGACCGGAACATCCCCAACCCACCTTCTATAACTCAGTGGGTAAACAATGTTCTGTATTATCCCAACTTAGAAACAATCAGATTGGACAAATCGCTAAGAGACAATTTTTTTTTTTTTTTTTTTAAAACATAGCAAGAATTCATTATTATTATTTTAGAATAAGCAGAAGGCCCAGTGATCGACTGCTAATGCTGTTAATTGTTCTGCTTTATTTCAAAAGTTAGATGGGGCTTTTTCATTTGTATTTCTAGATTTTGTTTCCTCTGTACTGTTTTGAAGTAAATGGTTGTATCTGTTATGCTATAATTTTTTTTAGTTTGATTGAGCAGCATGCCATTGAAATCTTCTCGAAATGTAATGTTTTCGAAAATTACAAAGAGAATTCTAGTTAATGAATGTGGCTTGTACTCTGATCATGTATCCCCACCTAGTCATTTTGCTTAAAAAAATCATTGTCTATTTTCAGGCTGTAGGCTTTGTGCATTTTTATTTATTCTGTATTTGGCAGTACATATTGGATGATCTACATTCAACCGGTGTTTAGAGAGTTCCAATTCAAAAACAAATCCCATAGCTACTTGATAAGTATGGCACAACTTAATATTACTATTGCTTTTGTAAATGATACATTTCATCCATTATAGATTTCACACTAAATTAAAGTTATTTTCTTTCATAAAGTTGCAATTTTATTTTGAAAAAAGTCTCATTTTTGAAAAACAGTTTTGTGCAGATGATGGAAACTTTTAAAAAATACTACATACTATAGATTTTTTTCCAATGATATACAAATTATTAGACAGTTTACCAGATTATTTTTTTTTTTTTAATCAATATACTGCTGCTGGATTATGTGAATTTCCCCTTGGGATTAATAAAGTATCTATCTATGTTTATAATAATCCAACAAAACATGTTAGATAAACAAATGCAATACTTAAATGTGAGTAAAGTTTAAATTGGTGGACTAGAAATTATACCTTAAATAAATTAAAAATATATATTAATTTCCTTGTTATTAAATGTGAGTGCCTCTCTGACTCAGAATTCAAATG
Source organism: Polypterus bichir lapradei (assembly GCA_026402145.1). Lineage (NCBI taxonomy): Eukaryota > Metazoa > Chordata > Cladistia > Polypteriformes > Polypteridae > Polypterus > Polypterus bichir. The sequence goes on along the minus strand of JANRMT010061414.1, from coordinate 9,003,978 downwards.
CAAATACAATTAAGCCTGAGTGTCTTTATGGGACAGCTGTATTGATCTTATTTACATTGTCAAGCCTAAACAGTACTTGGAACGGTACTGTATTCTGATGCCATTAATTGAATAAAACAAAATTATGCCACAAAAAATTATGAATATTTCTATACATTCTATTGTAAGACATCAATATTCATGAGTGGGGCAGAGCCTTTAACCAAAAGATGCAATAGCATGTAAATGAAAAAATGTAAAGCCAGTTTTAGAACAAACTGAAACTGAATCATTAGTGGAAGCAAACAATAATGATGACAATGTAAATTAGTCATCAGACTTTGGCACAGATAGTGAATCTGATGCATACAGCACTGTATGAGTGAACTGCCATAATATGCCTTGTGAATTCAGTCACATAAAGTTTCAGCATGGCAAAAAGGTAAAATGGATTACAATCAAATGGAAGGACAAGAAAGACATTAGCCTCTGAAACACTGTTCACAATGCAGCAACTGTCAATGTTCATGTTAGGGGAAAAGTGGAAGTCACAAAGCCTTGCACTGTGATAGCCTACAATAACACAAAGGACATGTTGATAGTGCAAATCAGGCACTCGCATTCTACTATCTCAGCTCAAGCAGCAGAAAAAAAAATATGAGAAAACTGCATAAAGAGACATGCTTCTGCTGTTCCAACTGAAACATCAGGCTGTGTGTTAGTGACTGTTTCAAAACATGTCACACAAAGGACATATACTAAATCTTCATCAGTGAAGCAGTGGAGACTAGACATACATAAATGCAGGAGGAAAGGTATGTTCCTATGGTAGTTGCACATTTCTGTTACACATAACATTTTTTCTTTTTGAAATAAAAATCACATTTTTGGCTCGCATACCGTCTTTACTGAAGCAAAGTGTGTTGATGAAGCTTTTATGGCCATCAAATTCCTGAAGCAGTTGGCCATTTGCATTTTTTACTTTCACATTCCATATACGAATTACACAGTCATAGCCTCCGGTCACTACTAAATACTGGGCAGCAGGGTGAAACTGGGAAGCATAGACAAATGAGGGGTGAGGGAGCACCTTGTCCACCAATCCTTGAAATGTTTCCATGTTCCAAACTCTAAAAAGGTCAAAAAAAAAAAAAAAAAAAAAAAAAAAAGCAATTGTAAAAAAAAAAGAAAAAGCAACTGACAAAATGTAAAAATCCTTTGACAATAAAAGACATATTATACACTATATATGTTGTTGCATAAGAAAAGAAGCCAATGTCAAAACATCACATCAGATTTTAAAAGCTTAGCACTTTGAAAAACACCATTTTATGCAGTATTTCATTTTAAAACATTTTTTAATTATTTAGTTCAATGAAGGAAAAAGGAACGAACAATGAGATAATGAGCACAACTGCATCGCTTTGGCTCAGGGAAAAAAAGGTAAAGGTGCTATGTTGAAAGGTTGCCTAAACTTTATTTTTCTTAATAAATATCGTAGGAGACACTACTGATTGTCCCTTTGCTTACCAAATGGCTCTTGTACTACAGCTGCGCAAGAACCTTGGAAATTAGTTTAAGTGTGGTGTGACAAATCCAGACTTATCTTGTGAAACTTGTTATGTTGTCAATGTTGCAGCTAAGGCCTTGTGGTAGGAGGGTGCTGATGTAAAATGGTGATCTTCAAAGGCAGTCTAAAGAGCACTGAATGCTTGAACATAAGGTCATGAATAAAATCTAGGCTTTAATTCTGAGAATATCCAAGCAGGGCATAAAAGCAACGTGGTACTCTATTGTTAAAAAATTAAAAGTAAACATATTTATAATCAGTTTTAGCAGTTGAAACTTTAGCCCATCTTCATAATGCAGTGCGAAACTATGATTTAGGAGCCTGAGTGGTTTAGAGCTTTAGTTCAGCTCCAAAGTGCAACAGTAGCAACTTGAATAATAAAAAATGTTTTGGTCAATGTTTGATAAATAAAAATAGTAAAAAAAAAATTAAAAAATTAAAGAGAGATTAAAAGTATAATTTTTCATTGTTCACCGAAGTAGGGACAAGAAGATGTGAGACATAGTGGATATAAACACAGGAGCAAATGTTTGTTGAAGAAGGTGACAATAAAATATATAAAACCCTCTATCGGATGTACTTTTCTGCAACAGGCAGATTTCAGATGTAAAAGCAATTGATTGCACATAAAACCCTTATAATCCACTTCAGGTCAATTTTCTTTCACTCAACATGGAGCATGGCAATAGAAAATGTACTAATCCTTTTGTTTTATTATCAATGCAAATAAAATATAGTCATAGAGACCATTCTGTTATATGCAGAACACCTGTACTTATGATACAGCTATATCAATTAACTTATTATATTTAACCATGTACTTATGGCTTACAGTATACTAGTTAAGCCTGTAGCACAAAAAGCATGCAGATTCTAGAATGCAGAGGTGTCAGCGGATTCCAAAGAACTACCCAAGGTAAGGTATATGGACTCAAAGTAGTGGAGAGGATATTTTGGAAAATGTATCACTTCCAGAATTTATTGTTATGGTGTAAATACCACTTACTACTGAATGACTGGTGTGAGCTGTGCTCATTGCTGGCAGCAGTCAAGTTGACATAATACAAAGGAATTTTTCTGCATTGACGTTCACTTGAAGCTGTGCAGAGGAGAGCAACCAAGTTCATCCCAGGACTTAAGGACTGACGACAGACTCCGGTAATTAAACGTGTTTAGTCTCAAGCAGGGGAGGCTAAGTGAGGACCTAATTCAGATCTTCAAAATGCTCCAAGGTAAAGTAGATTTAGCCAATTTCTTTCAGCTAAATAGTAAATCACATATTTGAGGATACCAGTGGAAATTATGGGGAAGCATGTTTAGGACTGAAGCCAAAGAACACTTCTTTACACAAATCTGGATCTTATGTAGCTGAAGCAGAAAACTTGACAACCTTTAAGTGTGTAGAGGAGATAATAGGACAGCTTACCTATTAGCTAAACAAATATACTTGAAAGACTGAATAGTCTCTGCTCATTTGTAAAACTCTGATGTTCTTCAATGCAACCACATGTAAATGTATTCACTCATACAGATCTCGTTCTACAAGAACACACACATTGAGGCATGATGCAAAATGCAATGTGAGTAATGTAAGTCAAAGCCGTAGTAAGCTAGCATGCAGAATGTATGTATCCAATTTATATCGATGAAGAAATGTACTTAGCAACCCAGTAAAATTCATGTATAAAGAAAAAGAAATGATGTGTAAGAAATTAGTTGATGAAAGATAGCTAACAGCATAAAGTTGGAGTAAATCAACACAAGAATCCATGCAGCAAAAAAATAAAAACACACTCCACTAAGCAAAATCTAGGTGCGTGGAAAAAGAATTTGCCTCCATATGTTAGGTTCCCATAAATATGCTGGATTTTACTGCATTATTATGCTGCATATGTCCATACTGTGTCATATTGCTAAGACTATATACTTGTAAGGTTTGATATAAATTAAATTGTTAAAGAAAAACAGCAGCAGCAATAACTAGTGGGGTTAAACTGGGAACACTTGTCCCTGGCCCTGGGCTTGGGCGGCAGGATTTTTTTTTTTGTTTTTTTTGGATATTGGTAGTTATCAATAACATCAGCAAGAGTGGCTACAACTGCACAGGGCTACAGAATGTGGCAGTGCATAATGATTTGAACTGAGCAAGTTATTGCTTAAAGCTGTTCCCTGCTTCTAGTAGTCCAATGACCATCACAGCCACATTTCAGTCATTCCATAGTGGTTGATTGAGAAGCCATTTTAAAGAAACCGGTAGGAAGTCCATGAGAAAGTACTTACATATGCACAATGATGTCCTAAAACGACTGAACAGTCTTTCAATATCATCCATCGAATGAAGCCTGCACTTCAAGTTAATTTAGAGGATGTCATTAATGACTTTGCAATAGCTCAGGGGTGGATTCTTTAAAAATTAGTGCATTATGATATGACAGGTTAATTACTATACTTCATTTACATGATTTTCAAAGGATTTTTCTTTTCCTTTGGATTAACAGTGTTACAAAATAAGAGCTGATAATCTTGCATTTGGCCTGAAATGTAAAAAATACATGATGTTAATGGTTTGCATTTGGGTTCAAATATTATGTAATACAGTATGTGTTGATTAATATATTGCATTGGGTTTAACGTTAGAAAATACACGTTGATAATGTTCTGTTAGAATCAGTGTTGTTAAATGGCTAATACATTGTGAGGTTGTGGAGTGGTCCATTACCATTAGTAGAGCTTTGTTCTGGGCCCATACATGTATAACGACACCCCTGTCGATAATGAAACTCCCTAAGCATTTCCTCTCATGTTAAGACTCGAGTCACCAACTAAGAAAGCAGGAGTGCAGATGTATACAAGTGTATGCCCTGTGTGGCACTGGCACGCTTTTCATGGTTAGTTCCTGCTTTGCTCCTTTTGCTGCAGTGACAGGCTGTGGTCCATCAAGTGAAACAAGCAGGTTCAGAACATGGATGGATGGATGAAGAAGCAGAGAAAAATAGTTGCATATGAAATTTTTTCATAACAATCTCTGAAGTTGAATTCATTTGTTTCATATTCTAATTGTGGTATATGTTTATATTACAAATTTTCCTCCTGTGTACCTCAAAAACAGAATTCAATTATCAATTGTCAATATTACAATTAAATAAAAACCTGAAAAAAAATTTCCCACGTCTTGTCAATGAACAAACTGACTGAAAAGAGCTCCGATATGTGGTATGTTCACCTTAAGCGTGCCACAGAATTTATGCGGAGAATAAACTTGAACCCTTAATGGCAAAAATTGCCACTCCACTGTTCTAATGGCCTATTTTAGTTTAATTAAATGTATTTTTGAATACTAATCTTTACCAAGTAAAGGCTCAGAGCACTGTAAACAACTATAGTATGAATTACATGGTGTGAATCAAAAACATATACATATATTTATACACTTTCTAGAATCCAACCTTTTTTATTTAGATAGATAATCCATTTATATATCCATACACCACACAGCTGTTGTCCCTTTGCCAAAGATATTATTAGGCATATCTTTATCAGGGTTGCTTCAGTGAAAGTGGCACACCTAGTAAATTAGCTAATCTGTTCTATATAATGCAAGATGAGGCAACTGACTGGCAGCTAGCAGGACAAAATGCCAAGCCAAGTGTATACAAGGTAGATTCAAAAGGTAACAGAATTATCTGCAAGGTGCCTTTTTTTCTTTGCAAGATGAGCAGTCTACATTTGACAACAGATCTGCAATAAAAAGGCAGATAGTGATAACCATTGCCTTTGGCCTCTAAAGATATCTTATGACATTAATTTGAGCACATAATATGAAAAGCAAAAGAGCCAGAAACTCTTTTTGATGTTAATCTCTTTCACTGAGCACAAGTTAATAGATAAATATGCTTGTTCTGAAACAACCCTTTCTTGGGACTTCTTTAAATCTTTAAAATTAACAGTAAAACATTTTCCCTCAGGAATACTTCTAAAATAAGTTACCTTACAGTTCCATCAGAGGATGCAGAGAGGAGACTTTTATCATCTTTAGACCAGGAAAGATCATAAACAATATTTAGGTGACCATTAAACGCTCCTAAAACTTTGCCAGAAGGAATTTCATATGCTGAAAGAAAAAAATGAAAAGCAGACATGAAGTCCTCACTACTGTACTGCCATCTACTGTTATAACATATGCTATGCACTTAATTGTAGATAATGAAAAAAAAAAAGATTAAAAAATAATAATTTTAAAAAGGTTTACATACTGAAACACCTGTATTATGTATCAATGATTACTTGCCTACTATGGGATACCCATCCTTGTCTGCACAGGCAGTTGCTAAAATATTTCCATTATGGGAGAAGCGAACAGCAAAACATCCCATCTGCCCCCCTTTAAAAGATAGGAAAAGCTTATTTGGAATGCGGCACACCTATGAATAAACAGGAAAAAAAAAATTTTTAATTGTGACTAGAACATTCCATTTAGCCTAACAAACTCTTCCATCATTTTCCCCTCCATTGTCCAAAATAACAAAGTCGAAATTTGATTTGCTCTCCATCACACTACTTGGTATATGTTTTTTTTTTTTGCGTGAAGAAAGAGAAAAGAAAAACTGTGAGAATCTCACTTTTGGTACAAGTCCAAATGATGCCAAACATGTTGTGTCTAGTGAAAGCCCCTTACAAAAAACATATCTGTAGACTGAGAGAAATTTCTCTCTCTCAAGGAATTCTGTATCAATATCAAGCAATAAAAGGTAATAATACAGTATGAGTTTATTATATTGTGCTAAATGACTGTTATTTACTTTGGGGGTGAGGGGTGGGCTTTGGGGGGGTTGTGGGGGATGAAAAAAGAAAAAAAAAAAAAAAAAAAAAAACATGCAACATTCGCCATGTAAATGTTTCAACCTGTCCAGGTAGTCTGCTCCACTTCATCAGCCCAGATGTCTTTTCATCCTGAAGTAGACTAGCACTCTTTCCTGCCATTTCACTCTGAAGCTCACTGTATGATGTAGTACCCCTCTCCTGTTGAAGAGCCATCATGGAGCGAACACTGGGGTCCACCTATAAGTAAATGAAAACAATCTGTCAACAGCTTGGTAAAATTTGCATTTATAATTTTTTTTCAGCAATAGTTATTTTCGTTACCTGTTGAATAATGTATATGTAGTCAAATAAGTTTTCACCCCATCTGTTGAAAGTGTGCCAGTATAAACGTTCCACTGTCAGACACTCAATAATTTTGTGCTCACTAATTAGCTTGACTATTTTGCACCCAAAGCTTCAAATTCAGTAGATTTCCAGGCAAGCCCCACTCTTATCTCACTATGCAACACTAAATGAGTCATTTAACATGCCTGCGCTACTTGACCGGAATTCAACTCTTTTTTCGTTTTTCTGTAATCTTAATTGTACCATTCTGTCTTATCAGGATGTTTGACGCCACCGCACCATTGCGCTGGTTCTGTTGTTCTTAACTTACACTATGTGATCTACAACCTACATACTTTATGAATCATTTATTTGCAAGCTTTTCTTCTGTTTGTGAGGTCCAAAGCCCCCATGTTCCTTATTCTTTGTCGACGCTTTATCATTGATTGTCAGTTCTCATGCACACAAGCCTGTCCCTATGACTAAAGACAAAAGACAAACCGATTTGATTTTGTGGGAGTGAGTCGTGGACTAATTAAATTTTTCAACAAGTCACTTATTAGTGTCCTGAAAGTGAATTCATTTTCCTGCTTTCCTATATTTGCACTCAATGAATAAACAGTATATTTGCCGAGCCGTGCTTATCAAAGCAGGCTAATATTGTGACAAGTTGTTTTTTCACAGAACTGCTGGATCCCTTTCACTAGTCTATTGCTTTTCTCCCCCTCCTCTGCCACATACATTTTGGAAAGTAACATCAGTGTCTGTTGAAATAAATTAATATAACTTTTTAAATAAGCTTTTGTAATGTATTAGAGTAGAAATGGTGCTTTGTTACATTGCACAGCTGGCATCTATGTTTATACATACTGCCAAAATCAACAGATGCTATGGATGAAAACACGCCTACTGCAGACCTTCAATATGGGATTGCATTGATTTCAACGCTACACCTCAAACACCTCTGCTTCTAGGCTTTTCAATGTACTGTTCACAAAACTTCCACTGCACCAATCTTTGAATCAAGCTGTTGAAAAGATATCAAAAGACAATGGGTGCATGCAATGACATGTCGGTTATAGGAGTATAAAGGAGATGACCTTAGGTATCCAATGTTTTTAATTGAAATATTTTAAATAGTACATTATCATAGCAATATGCTTCATGAGTATAAAACTTCCAACATATTGTTCCATGGTGTATTGTCCGTTTTATAAAAAAATAAAAAAAAAAACTTTTGTTAGGCAGACTGTCCAGTGAGGGCTAGCCGTTTTTTCACCTTGAACCCTGAAGATGTTGTTTTTCCTCTCCATCTAAACTGGAGGTTTTTTTTTCCTCCATCAACCCTGGCCATATAGAACTGTATATGATGTATTATTTGACTGTTAATTGGAAAATTAAAATACATAAATAAATCTGTATTTCAGGACTCTACTTCTCTTAATTATATATCTTTCTTATGTAAGTGTGCATTATTTATCTTCTGTATACTATTTATTCATTATTATTCTTGTCTAAATTGAATTTGCTTTCCTTTGCATGCAACCATTTTTTTGACATGTTGTAAAGCACTTTGAGCTACACGTCCTTTGTGTGAAAATGTGCCATAGAAAGAAATGTTGTCGTTAATAGAATGTCACAATCATCACTAATTAGCTCAGGATTCATCTATTCAAAAAACATTTTTTAAAATCATTTTGTACATTACAAATACCCTAAAACAGTTTCAACACTATGCACATCCATCTCTCCTTTTCTAATCCCGATTATTCCATTTCCATGGTCACAAGGAGCAAAAGCCTATTCTGCCAGTGAGCACAATTCACAGTATATTATTCAAATACTTTCTATTTACTAAACCAGCTTAGAAATTCGATCAATCGATAGATACTTTATTAATCCCAAGGGGAAATTCACATAATCCAGCAGCAGTATACCGATACAAAAAACAATATTAAATTAAATAGTAATAAAAATGCATGTAAAAGCAGACAATAACTTTGAGTAATGTTAGAATTTACTCCCCCGGGTGGAATTGAAGAGTCGCATAATGTGGGGGAGGAACAATCTCCTCAGTCTGTCAGTGGAGCAAGACAGTGACAAAAGTCTGTCACTGAAGCTACTCCTCTGCCTGGAAATGACACTGTTCAGTGGATGCAGTGGATTCTTCATGATTGACATGATTCTTCATGATGTACCAGTAACGGCACACTATCATGCAGTGAATACACTTGACTTGAGCATTCATAGTTTTCAGACTCTCTCTACATATTTAGCATTTGTTTGCTCAGAGGTTGATGCGCTTGCTGCTTCCTAAACAGCTCTTCTTTTGTCCACCTTAGCGGCCTTCTCTTCTTTTGTCAGCATCTTTTCGTGTTAAAACTGATTAAGTCAGTGTTTGCGTTGCAATTACTTATTATGTTTTCTTTAATTTTTCACTTAAGTCTTCAATCTCCCTCAAGAATGATTTAAGATATGAAAAGGTAGGGGAATTGACAGCGAAGGTGGTAGGGATGAGAATGGCGACCGTACGTATGCGCCGCATGGCCGGCCCACTGCCGAGTGTTGATTTTACAATAAAATAAATTAAATAAAAATAAAAAGAGGAATAACATTGGAGGTCAGTCATCACCCCAAAAGCAGATAGTAGACGTCACGTAGTATATGCACACCAAATTTCAGGTCAATAGTTCAAACAGTTTGTGAGCTACAGGTGATTTAAAATTCTGGACAGGCAAACAAACAGCCACAGTAGCGTATTATATAAGAAGATATGGTACCATACTAGTCAAGTAAATCCGAAATTATATAATAAGAAAACTATACTAAGAAAGATACCATAATATCTCACTTTTAAACATTATACATCACAAACAATGCAATTAGCTATCACTGAACTGGCAGTAAACTAATCTATGGGGCTATAAAACAAGTTTTGGATGGACTGGCAACCTGACCGGGATGGCTAATGATTTCCCAGACAGTATGCCAATACAATGGATAGGCAGCAGACTGGAGTGTGGCAGCATGCCTCTGGTGGTGCTTTGAACTGAATTCCCACAGGGTTGCATGGGAATTGTAGTTGGGGTATGCAAGCCTGGAGTGGAGGCGGAGAAAAGGAAAGAAATGCAAGAATGAAATAAGGAAAGAAAGAGATAATAGATTGTATTTAATTGAATTATATTGGAGCGGCACGGTGGCGCAGTGGTAGCACTGCTGCCTCGCAGTTAGGAGACCCGGGTTTGCTTCCCGGGTCCTCCCTGCGTGGAGTCTGCATGTTCTCCCCGTGTCTGCGTGGGTTTCCTCCAGGTGCTCCGGTTTCCTCCCACAGTCCAAAGACATGCAGGTTAGGTGGATTGGCGATTCTAAATTGGCCCTTGTGTGTGCTTGGTGTGTGGGTGTGTTTGTGTGTGTCCTGCGGTGGATTGGCACTCTGTCCAGGATTGGTTCCTGCCTTGTGCCCTGTGTTGGCTGGGATTGGCTCCAGCAGACCCCCGTGACCCTGTGTTCGGATTCAGCGGGTTGGAAAATGGATGGATGGATGAATTATATTGTGATAAATTATTTTTACTTATTTTGGCTGACACTTTTATTTAAGATGACTTACAACATTTGAGATAAAATTAATTTTTTTTGTTTGTTTTTCTTTCATAGTTGGAGCACAGGCAGGTCTAATGAGTTGCTCATAGTTTCTTCGCATCTGCAAGAGGCCTGTTGAATGAAAGAGTGAAAGAGGCAGCAAAAGAAAGAAAGAGCAAAAGAATGATATTCAGTATCGTGGAAACTATAGAGGGATAAAGCTGATAAAAGTTTGAAAACAGGTTATAGAGAAAAGGCTTAGGGAAGAGACCATCATAGGCAAGGAGCAGTTTGATTTCATGCTTGGGAAAGGAAAAACCTCTCCTCTCAGGGAGCAGAACAATTCCCTCTCATTAGACCATGAGAGACAATGCAGTCTTTATACTGAGACAGCTCACAGAAAAGCACAGAGAAAAACAAAGGCTTGCATATGGAGTTTATTGACTTGCATATGGCTTATGATAGACTGCCATAGTCAAGAGGTCTGGTGGTGCAAAATGGAAAAGGGAGTACCAAAGAAGAATGTGAGGATTGTACAAGATATGTATGAAGGAGTGAGGACATGGGTCAGAAGCAGTCTTGGTGTAGCAGACAAGATCCCAGTAACAGCATGACTGCACCAGAGATCTTCCTCAAGTCCTTCCCTCTTTGATCTGGATATGGGATATGTTGACTCATGGGATAAAAGACCAATCCCCTGGTGAAGACTTTTTGCAAACGACACTGGGCTGTATACCACCAGAACAGAGGAAGTCGGAAGAATAGAGAAAACTTTTGGAAGACAGAGAACAAGACTATATATACGTGAAGTTTAACGATGATCAGGATTCAAAGGTTAGTCTGCAGTTTAAGTACCTAAGATCAGTAGTAACCTAAGATAAAAAAAACTGGATTCAGAGATAACCCACAGAACGCAATATAGATGGAACAATTGGAAGAAGGTGATAGGAGTATTGTGTTATCGAAGATTTATGGTGAAGGTTAAAGATAAGGCTTTTAAGACAGTAGTAAGACCAGCAATGATGTATGGAACTGAGATATGGACAGTAAAGGGCGCACAGCCAGTTGGATGTGGCAAAAACAAGAATAATGAGATGGATGTGTGGCTTTACAAAAAAAAAAATAACAGAATAAAAAATGAGACAATCAGATGTACAACAAATAAGAAAGATATCTAAGGAAGTACAGGAAAGTAGGTTGAAGTGATATGGACACGTGAGGAGAAGGGACAGTGAAAATGTAAGCCAAAGGAGTGATGGGAATGAAAGTATAGAGGAAGAGAAAGTGAGGGAGGCTGAAGCAGAATTGGATAAAAGAAGATCCGAAGAAAAGACTGTTCAGGCACATTACCCCCACATAGAACTGGGAAAAGATGAAGATAAAGAGAAAGAACAAGAAGGAAAAAGAAAAAGACAATGACAACTTTAAGGCTCAAGGTTTGTGGCCCATTTATTTCATGAGAAACAGAAAGGGACAGGGCCCTGATTTATTTCTTGACACTTTTTTTTACTTTCTGAGTATTCTTAATTCTATGCTCTATTTTAGTAACATCACTATGTTCTTTAAATTGCTACACATGCAAGTTTAATTTCTTGATTAGATCGGATTCCTTACTATGAAATGCTTCTAGGTGATTCCACTACCTTAATCATATGCTGTATACATGAAAAGTTACACAATGTTAGTAATTGCAAAAGATATCTAGTATATTTTCCTCAGAAAAGTTTACTATTTCTGAGCCAAAAATCATTAATATTGATTTTTTACTTTATTCTGCTGTCATATGCAATATAATATAGCTCTGAAACTCATAAACCATTTCTGTAAAAACCGAGAGCTTTTCTGTTTTGAAATTAACTTTTTTTTCTGTAGGATATAAGTCTTTCTTCTTATTTCTGGGGCTACAGCAAACCAAGACTGTGGAAAACAAAACAAAATGTATAACTCTTTCCCAGATAAGAAACCCTATTGGTTGACCATTTTAATTATATTATTTGTAAAACTTTTTAAAAATTATTTCTGGAGGGTAAGGGGTATCTTATCTGAGCAACAACTACATGTCTTAATGATCTTTAATGTAGGCACTGTAATAAAATCTTAAAGTTAATAACATAACATACTACTACTACTACTACTACTAATAATAATAATAATAAGCATCATAAATGTCCCAAAACTGAAGTTTTCAAAATGTTTAGTCAATCATTATTTTTAGAAATAAAACATTAAAATGATATATTCATATACTTACTGGAACTGCCACCCTGACTTGGAAAAAGGTAGGTACAAATAATTGATGGATAGTCACATATAGAAAAGATAAACTTAATTAACATACCTTTTCTGGCAACTTTAGGCCTTTGATTGTAACATAAAGTGTTGATGGATATCGATTCCGTGGGAAATTTTTCCACCATTCATAAATTTCAATGATATTTGGTTTTGTCCTGCTTTTTATATGAGGGTAGTAAAGCTGCAGTCTAACTTTATTGTCGACATTCAGTACATTGTTTGTACCTACAAGCTGGAGAAGAAAAAAAAAAGACCCTGATAAAACAGCAACATTTACTTAAAGTAATTAAACTAGAAATAGGCTTTAAAATTTACCCAAGTAGGCACTTTTCAAAGATGCTCTTAAATTATTTTACTTGAACAGCCATTGACTAATAACATTGGACATGGAAATGGGGGCCCCCCCCCCCCCCCAACATTTTGCTCCCTAATGCCAGGCTTGATTGACTGTCTTATTCTATTAATTGTTCTATTACATTTAAAAAGTTACATTTTTTTCCTGCTCAGATCTCTCCTCTTTTTCTCTTTGGTGGGAGTTGAATCTGGTTTTGCTTCTTCCCCTTTATATTTCAATTTTCCTTTGTTTTCACTTTATTGATTTTGAAGTAAATGTCTGCATCTGCTATTTGTTTGTCCGAGTAGTATGCCATTATAAATGTGCTTTTCGAAAACAAAAGAATTTATATTTTAAAATGTTTTGCTCAATACACAGAGTTTTGGTGATTATGCTAGACAGCTTCAAACTGAAATCAAGCAATTTTAGATTGACCATCTCATAAAGAAATTTTAACAAACAATTAAATTAATTTTTACTCAGTTTAGGATGTTTAATCACTTAATGATGCTGGCACACTGGATTAGGTCAACTGAGCTAAAAATGTTTTGGTGCGGATTTTTACTTGTACTCAGTATCTGATGTTTCTTGTTTCAATTTCTAAAGATAGTCGGCCAGCATTGATGGATCCTGACATTACTTTTCCATTGCCATGTTTTGAAGAAACCTTGTTTGTCGCAGACTACACCAAAATTATCAGGAAAGACGTCAAAAAAGTATGAATGCAGAAAAGGAATCTTCAGCAACATGTTGAACTTCATGGTTTTTATGTTTGAAACACGTCGTCAACCAGCTAGCTGTAGATTGAGAAAAATGTCTCAACAACATTCCTCAATGCAATTTCCTCTTGCCCCACTAGTAAATCTTTGAACCTCTCCGCATTAATGACATGTTTTAATTCTGTATCTATAGAACAGAAGATGGCCGGCTAGAAGACCTCTGATGTTACTTCTTCCTTGGGCTCAGCTAGAACAATTAACAACATAAGAGAACTAAAAGAAGGCCCTGGCATGCTTATTCTAAAATTAATGAGTTGCTGATTTGTTTTACAATATTTTGGACACATTTTAGTAAAGAGAATTTGATCTCTTTGAATTTGAGATAACACAGAACATCACTTACCAAAGTTAGAAAATAGTAGATTTTGGACTTTCCCTTTTTTTTAAATACTTGCACTATTACAGTCTGTGTGGAGCTAAGGCGTGTGGCATGGATGTAGAAGACATCATTAAAAATTGTACAAGCGATAGCAAAAAAAGTTCAAAACTTAACATGATGATTTGTTCAGTACCTTCAAAAATGCCCATGCAATTTTTCGAAAGCCCCTCTCATGCTTAGTCTGTAATTCAAAGTTAGCCCTGGCTTCATCCATGCTCATGAAATCAAGGACCTAAAACAGTTAAACACATTAATAATAACACATTTTATTTAAATAGCAACTTTCCCATGCTCAAGGCGCTTAACATTAGAAAAGACATCAAAATTGTATTTTTCAAAGATTTAAGAAGAGCATTACAATTGAATAAAGTGACAGTAAGTTACATCTGCTCATTTTCCTGAAGCTGCTTTTATCTTGTGCATGATTATAGTGAGCCAGAAGGTACACATCAGCCTACCGCAGGTTTCTGACACATACTCACTCACTTTGAGAGAGCCAACAATGAACTAGACCACACATATTAGATGCAAAGGAAAGCTGGAGCTCCTGAAGTAAACCTTCTCAAATGTAGGAAGAACATGCAAACTTGTATACAGAAGGCAACCAAATCAGTTGTGAAAGTGTAAATGCTGTGAAGCTGCAGCGCTACCCACTGCCACTACATTGTCTATCATAAAGATCCACATTTAAGAACTATACTACAAGCGCAAGCATTATATTACCTTTTTCAAAACTACATATACATAATACTAGGGGGATCCCCCTGCTCGCCAGCCACTTAGCGTCTCTGCCGCTCGCATTGTGAAGAGGGGGCTGAACGCACCCCAAGGAGATGCGGTTGCTCCTCCGAAACCCCCTCTTAAACAGTGATACAATGAGAAACAGTTTTTTTTAATCTCTTCTTTGCTCGATCAGCTGCAGGCATATTATATTATATATATATATATATATATATATAAAGCGTGATAAAAAAACATGACATAAAAACGTCATTGTTGCACTTTTAGGCTTAGGATTTTATTATATAAATAAATAAATAAAATGCTATAGGTTGTATCTATATCTCACATGAGTACTTGCAAACTCCCAGGGCTAGAACCTTCATCTTAATGGAAAGTTTATGATGTGATACATACTGTTGCAGGAAAAGATTGGAAAGTGGCAACTTTTATGAAGTTGTTGGAAATTTGCCTCTTTCTTATGGCAAACTGCTCAAGAGGGTGAGATGGCAGGAAAGAAAACAGCAGCAACAACATCTGCTGAAACTTAAGTCCACTGCTGAGGCTGCTTATAGGAGGAAGAACAGCAGCAGTAACACCACCATCTGTTTAGTGTCAAGTACTGGATACAAAATGCACAAGCGTCTCTGACATACAAATGTCTCTGTAAACTGACCTGTGCTCCTGTCATCACACTAAAGTAGTTTTTATGATTGTAAAATATATTGCTACACTGTGATGGTGTGAATAAGAACTCCAGCTGTAACTTGTCCTGAGCATCAAGTCAAAGACAGTAGTCACTTCAGTGACCAAGAGTGACAAGGTATAAGCCGGAATATGGATTCATTGATCAGCTGGCTAATATATATGGCTCATTGAAATGCCAGACATACTCCACGATACAGAATACAAGAACGATGACGACAGAGAAATGTATGCTGACAAATGAAGAGATTGTCAAATATTCACAACTTCAGCCCATATGCAAACAGTTCTTTTGCATCCCTACATCAATGTTTGGTTGAAGAGCATTACTTATGAAAGCGAGGTTGGCGATGTGCTCACTATAGGGCGGTGTTTCTTCAGACTGGAAACTGAGAATGTGTTGCCAAAGCGTAAAATGTTTAGGTTAGTCCATATGAACAACCAGGACAAATAAAAGATATTATGAAGCTATTAACAGCTTCTTATCTTTTGTTTCGAGTGAAGCCTCTATTGATAATGCCTCAGGATATATTGCATACATTTCCAGTTCCCTTTTATTTCAGGTTTGGAGCTCCGCATGTTCCACAACTATAACAATAATAACATGATATTACGTACCTCGAAAAATAAGACTACTTTAGGACTTTGCTCATTCTCCTGTAAAAAGTATCCAAATCGCTCATTGAAGACAATCTGCTCCTCCCACTCTGGGACAGTTGACTTATATTTTTTGAAATCATAAGGTTGTGTCATAATAGGCAAAATATGCTCCACCTTTTCTTGCTCATAAAAGGATGAAACAGGGCGACAGCTGGCATTAAAAACAAAAAGAAAATTGATTAAGGCCACAAGTAAATATAGGCAAATTGTAAAGAAATTCACTTATTACAATAATGTTCTTAGCAGAATAAATATTCATATGGGTAAATTATATTTTTGTAACACTTTTAAATGGAAAGTTGCAAGTATAATCTAAACAGTGTATAACATGTTCCTAATATTACAGTGAACAAATATGTAATATAGCTGTAGTAAAATAAGATACAAATATACTAAATTCAAAGCCCTTAAAGAAAATTATTTTTTTTAATCAAACTCAAATGGGCAGCTGCAAATAAAACACTGTATAAAATATTCCTAATATTACAGTGAATACCTATGTAATATACAGTAACTGTACTAACACAATTTGTAACCATATTAAATGTAAAGTACTTTAAGAAGTTAAAAATATTAAAAAAAAAAAAAAACACACAGATTCTTATAAGCAGTATAAAACTAAATCAACACCTTTTGGCTTTGCATTTAAATAGGATACAAGAAAAAATCTTAAACAATCTGATGTTTCAGTTTTATTAAAGAAATACTCTACCCAAAAATGTGTATTTTATAATATGTTACTTCCCCCATGCATTTTGTAAGGATAATCAAAAAAAAGTCTTTAATCTCATGTTGTCGTGGGGAATGGAAATAACATTTCTAATAGAAGGGGAGCCAATGGTGTCCAACACTTGAGGACAGCAAATACAAAAACGACAAAGAAGAAAAAAATCTCCTATTACTTGTGTTGTATTATCCACATGTCAAGTCATCCAATCATGGGCTCACAATGTGCAAAATGCATACAGTTAATGCTAAAACATTGCTAAACAAATAACTCCAGAAAATGAAAGTCCCTAAACCTTTCCCCCTCTTTCATTTGTCAAGATCCCTGTCTTCAACTCACAAGCACAATCCCATGTGAAAGGCTTTCTAGTCTGCGGACTACTTTCATTTTTTGGAGTTATTTATTTCACAAAATTTTAACCAAAAATACATGTGTGTTGACTATTGTGAGCATACAATTGAATGATTTGACATGTGGATAATGTGGGATAAGTAAAGTGAGATTTTTTTATGGATGTTTTTATATTGTTTGCTAATGTCTAGCATTGGTCACAATTGAGTCCTATTTAATCAGATATGTTTATTCTCCATGAAAGCATTTTTCTCAGCCATCACATGTACAGCAGCTGTCCTTTTGCCACTTCGCATCTCTGTCGCTCGCGTTGTGAAGGGGGTAAGGTGGGGGAGGGACAAGGGTTAGTTTGGCTAAATGCACGCTAAGGAGAAGCAGTCTGATCATCTGCAGGCCTTTTGCTGCTGGCAAGGTGCATGTTTTGCTTGTCTCTTGTCGTTGTTTTAAGAGCTGGGAGCACATGAAGCATGTCTGCCAATAGCAACCCAACAACTACTAGGTTAGATGTCCGTGGACTTGTTTTAAATGATGTGTCAGGCTACATCCTGGCTGGGACACTACAATAATTTCGCATTTTACTGCTTTCATATTCTGTACCTTTCTCTGTATGTTTTCGTGCCATCGTTTGTTTAAGCCTTTCGAATTCCAGTGCTTTCATAATCTCTTATCTGCCTTTTTTTCTCTCCAGTGCTTTTGGGTCTCTTTTCTTTGTGCTGCTCTTTCTTCTTCGCTTACTCGTTGACGTTTCATCTAGAACATATTGTCCTTATACGCTTTATATGTGCTGAGAGCACAGGATCTGTGTGTGCTACATGCCTTTACACGACTGAGTGTTATTTTATATTGTTTGTGTTTCGCGGGTCTTTTGAATGTCTTCCGAGAAGATCACATATTGTCGCCCTGCTTTTCCTTTCCAGGATTCTTTTTTTTTGACAGACCAACAGACAGACAGACAGACATTGTCACACACGTGTGAACAGGAGGCAGCTGAAGAGCTTGGAGAATAATGGTAACACATCTGCCCAGGGGGTGGCGGGGTGCACTAACGCTCTAAGTTCCCTGCAGACCTTTCCCGGAAAATCCCACCAGGAGCCACTGCCTTGACTCAGGACACGCAACTTCCGGTCCCGGCCCAGTAGACAACATCACTTCTGGCCCCGGCCCAGAGGACAACATCACTTCCCCCCCAGACTTCCTATAAAGCCTCACTCCCTTCCTCTGGAATTTAGTTTCGTTTTGGACTCTGTCTTGTAAACTTTACTTGCTACCAACCTTTTTACATCCTGGAACACATTATAAGGATGGCTGCCTCAAACCTTTAAAATGTCTTGGGTCTCTTCTTGTCACAATATTTTATATGAATGAATCATCCATAGAGCAATTAGTTCTGTGGCCGCAGCTCAGTTGTGCACAATGATCCCCAAACAGAAACACTAATTTTTTTTCTTTCTTCGAACTTTCCTCGTACTGTTTTTTTTTTTTTTTTTTTGCCGTTTTTGTTTTCAGCGGTTTTTAGGGATACCTTTTGCTTATTGCTCGTCAACATTTGAAAAACATCCTTTGGAATTTAACTCTATGTCACCCTCCTACAGAAACGGCAGACATGAAAAAACGATAACACTTCATATTAGGAAAAAAAAAAAAAAAAACTTTCAATTTTTGCAGCTCTCGATTGTGGCAAAAAGAAAAAAAATATGTTGCCAGTGAATTCGGAATTTCGCCATCGGCACTGTCAAACTTTCTTGAAAGACCGAGCCAAAAAAAAAAAAAAAGAAAAATCTTGGCTTGCAAACGTATGTGAACTGCTGCATTTGAAAACGTCAAAAAAAGCAGTTTTTATGTGGTTCAGTGATGTTCGTTCAAGAAACATTCCTATTAATGCGCCACTCATTCAAGAAAATGTGAGATTTGTAAACTCACTTGGAACCTCCCCCAACTAGACAGCACGGCGAAAAGCATCCTGAAGTGTGATCTCTGCATCTATGGAAGACTGTTTATCTGTTGCCGGGGCAACAGCAGGCTCAAAGCTATGTTGCGTCTCTCCAGCAAAGCAAACAGAAAAGATCTTGATGGGTGGTGCAAGGTACATTGTAAATGCAGATAACAGGATTACTTGATTACTGATCTGGCCACAACCCTGCCTGACTGCTGTGTCTGTGTATAGCAGAGAGGCAGATTACAGCGCTTCTGGAGGAATTTTGGCCCACTCATCTTTGCAGAATTGTTGTAATTCAGCTTTATTTGAGGGTTTTCTAGCATGAACCGCCTTTTTAAGGTCATGCCATAGCATCTCAATTGGATTCAGGTCAGGACTTTGACTAGGCCACTCCAAAGTCTTCATTTTGTTTTTCTTCAGCCATTCAGAGGTGGATTTGCTGGTGTGTTTTGGGTCATTGTCCTGTTGCAGCACCCAAGATCGCTTCAGCTTGAGTTGATGAACAGATGGCCGGACATTCTCCTTCAGGATTTTTTGGTAGACAGTAGAATTCATGGTTCCATCTATCACAGCAAGCCTTCCAGGTCCTGAAGCAGCAAAACAACCCCAGACCATCACACTACCACCACCATATTTTACTGTTGGTATGATGTTCTTTTTCTGAAATGCTGTGTTCCTTTTACGCCAGATGTAACGGGACATTTGCCTTCCAAAAAGTTCAACTTTTGTCTCATCAGTCCACAAGGTATTTTCCCAAAAGTCTTGGCAATCATTGAGATGTTTCTTAGCAAAATTGAGACGAGCCCCAATGTTCTTTTTGCTTAACAGTGGTTTGCGTCTTGGACATCTGCCATGCAGGTCGTTTTTGCCCAGTCTCTTTCTTATGGTGGAGTCGTGAACACTGACCTTAATTGAGGCAAGTGAGGCCTGCAGTTCTTTAGACGTTGTCCTGGGGTCTTTTGTGACCTCTCGGATGAGTCGTCTCTGCGCTCTTGGGGTAATTTTGGTCGGCCGGCCACTCCTGGGAAGGTTCACCACTGTTCCATGTTTTTGCCATTTGTGGATAATGGCTCTCACTGTGGTTCACTGGAGTCCCAAAGCTTTAGAAATGGCTTTATAACCTTTACCAGACTGATAGATCTCAATTACTTCTGTTCTCATTTGTTCCTGAATTTCTTTGGATCTTGGCATGATGTCTAGCTCTTGAGGTGCTTTTGGTCTACTTCTCTGTGTCAGGCAGCTCCTATTTAAGTGATTTCTTGATTGAAACAGGTGTGGCAGTAATCAGGCCTGGGGGTGGCTACGGAAATTGAACTCAGGTGTGATACACCACAGTTAGGTTATTTTTTAACAAGGGGGCAATTACTTTTTCACACAGGGCCATGTAAGTTTGGATTTTTTTTCTCCCTAAATAATAAAAACCATCATTTAAAAACTGCATTTTGTGTTTACTTGTGTTATATTTGACTAATGGTTACATGTGTTTGATGATCAGAAACATTTTGTGTGACAAACATGCAAAAGAATAAGAAATCAGGAAGGGGGCAAATAGTTTTTCACACCACTGTATATGTTGTGGCAGACAGCCGGGACCCTACCCAGCCGGGGCGCCTGGACGGTCCATGAGAGGGACAATACCTCCCCTGGGCCACGAGAGGGCAGCCGCCCTGGTCTGCTTGAGCTGGGAAGCTCAATCCCTATGGGAGGGCGTGGCCTCCACCAGGGGGCATTCGGACGGTCATGGAACCCTGGATGGCAGGAAGTGCTGCTGGAAGAAATCCCTCACCGGACACTTCCGTCACACCAGGAAGTGTCGTTGGACAGAGCACCTGGAGCCCTTCCGGGTAATTATAAAAGGGGTCGCCTCCCTCCAATAGATGAGCAGGAGTTGGGAGGAAGGAGGCGGAGCTTGTGAGGAGGGGAGTAGAGGCGACAGAGAGAGAAAGAGAGAAGAAAAGAGACAGTTGGTGACTAAGGCATTGTGGTGCTGTGTGATAATAAAACGTGTGTGTTTTGGACATTCTGGTGTCTGTCTGTGTCCGGGGGTTGGCTTTCCACAATGTGTGTATATAGTATAAAAACACTTTTGGCTAGAGTATTCCTTTAAGTCTAACTAAAATTTTAATTAACACAAGCAAAAAGCATGAAATTATTATTTTACCTGTTCTCCTTCCTCAAGTATTCCCCGGTAGTTTCATCAACTACATAAACCTTTACCATGGGGTGAGACACCATCATGTCAGTCTTTAGTCGATCTGTTCTGTGGATGTAAACCCCTAGTACAAGACTTTCATCAAACGAATGCTTTACTTCATTTTGAAAGGTTTCACTCTCAGGTTCAGCGGAAATAATATCTTCAGCTGGTCTTTCTTCAACTAATGATTCATCTATAAAATGAAACATTGTAAAATCCCAGAAAACACTTAATTTCTCTTGTCATTGAGCCAATATAGCATCATTCTATTCAGATATACAATAAAATGAACATTTACATACAAGACAAAATGCATAAATTGGTCTAAAAATAAACCTTTAGAAATCAATCCTTTATACACTGCAATTTTATATTAAAGAAGTTAAAGCCTAATGTGTACAATATATTGAAATGCAAAGCTAGCAAAAGGTGTAAAAGAAAATATTGAGAAATATACACCAAATCAAATATAAAATAGTATTTATTTTTGAATCTGGAACAAAAAGGGTCTATTAAGTAGTATAATAATCTAGTTTTGAAACCATAAAGACTGCAGTAAATTCAAAGCTACAATGATTAAGCATCAATAAAAATGAACAAAGGGAGGTTGCATCAGTTCTGCCCTTGTTCCATGTAAAGTACAGAGTGAAATTAAAACTCTGAATTCCCACGCTTAAAGCTCAGAACTCTTTAGGGTTTAGCTTATCATTTTATTTTTATAGCTCATGCTCCTCAAACTCTGTGTTTTATTGTACAAGTAATCATAAAAGATGGGCTTATAGTGATCACATTTTATCTGAGCTCTGAAATTCTGAAAATCTTGGTAGGAGAAGAGTACTTATGAGTTTAAAATGTAAATATTTGCAAATATCACCACTTTTTTTAAATTTACTTTTTACATTTACACAACAAAATGAAACAGTGGATAGCAAAACAGAAAAAAGAATCATGAATAAATTCACAAAAGATGCATTTTTGAGTGAACATTAAGAAGATAAAAATCATTATGAAATTAATAGATATTTAGTAAATGCTTATTGTGGTTAATTATGTACTTATTCATAGATATTTAGAGGTTTGAAACATAATAATAAAAAACAAAAAAACTAAAGGTTTGCAGTTAAGGAAAAACCACGACATTTTTTGGCTGTTGGTGCCAAAAAATAAATAAGGTTATGGACGGTCACAGGATTTCATTCCAGCCATTTTCTCAATAAGTAAGTAATTAATTAATTAAATAATTACTGCTGTTAATGGTCCAAATTTGTTTTGCCTTAAATGTAAGCATCTTCTTTATGTTAAGGCCGTTTTTTACATTAGGTGACTTTTCATACGATTTTCAGTCATACCCTTCATTTACGTAATCTTAGTGAGCTGGAAGCAGTGCGCAGCACACTCCCGTTAAGCTGCTTGCATAATGTTACATACCCAGCGACTCATTTCGACTGGTCTGTCACTTGCTCTGATAAAATCAAACAGGTTTGATTTTGACTTTAGTCGTCAGGTTGGGCTCTGTGTGCATGACAACTGACAACCAAAGAATGTTCATTGGAGGAATAAAGTTACCGGGTGTTTTAGGCCTCATAAACAAACAGAACAGAAACTCATCTGTTTGATGTCTCACATTTTACATAGCAGAATTGCGTAAAAGGGAAAAAGGGCAGAGATTGTTAACCTTTCTGTCAGGAAGTACATTATTTTATGTTAGAAAAAGGGACAAGCATGACTACACTGGAATGACAGCACTGAATTGGTCAATGTGATATGGCCAGCGATTTTTAGTCAGGTAAACTGAACTGGTCCAGCAACGAGATCAGCAGCTATGACTGGCAAGTCTGGCATACCCCCACAACTAAAAGACACGTACTGCGACATAAGCATAAGACTTCAAAGCCTTAACAGTTTCTTTTTTCCTTAACCGGCAGCTAAGCAATACTAACATGTAAAGCAAACCAACAGAAGATGAGCTAACTGCATCCCAGTTGCATCTTTTTGTCCATCATATCAGACTTAAAAAAATGATGGTCTCCTCTGGTCCACAGTGTTCCCAGAAAAAGAAATTTGACAGTTTTAAAAATTTCTGATGTGACAAAATGATAATACTAACAAAGTATTGAATGAAATGTTGGCTCCAGCTGTAGTTATGTGCGTAAGCTACGCCATAAAAAATAGTTTATACTTTTGCATTGTGCCACAATGCAGGCATATGCTTGAACGCTAGTTGGAGGGGTTTGCAGCACGCAAGAAAAGCAAATGATCCATTAAAATGCAGGCAGTTTTTGCCCTCCGGGATCACCGCTCTTCTTCATACACTTTCTTCCATAGGCAACCATGTTTGTCCCTCACATTTTTCCACATTTTCATATATTCACCAACTTCCGAACCTGAAGTTGAATGGAAGCGTGTTTTAGGAAAAAATGTGGTTGCCAAGTAGCCCAATCAGAGTCTTAGCGGTATGTGCAAGGTTAATGCCAACACGATGTGTTTTTAAAGAGGTGCTCTCCAGGCTAAGCTGTAGGCACAATGTAGGCTATGCGGGCGATGCCATACTTAAAGTGTAGGCTCAACACAGAAGTACAAATCAGCCTTTACATTAAGCTTTCTAAAAGTGCTATTAAAAAAAAAAAAAACCATAGTCAGTAACAGAAGTATTGATACTAACCTTTTTTCTTCTTCTTCTTCTTCCCTTTTGGCATTGGCAATGGTTGCTCTTCAATAATTTCTTCCTTTTCCTCTTTTCTAGGCCAGGCGTCATCTGAATTTTTAGCAATCACGATCTCTTCCTTCTTTTTCTTCTTACTAGTTCCTTCAATTGGGTCATCTTGCTGTTCTGGTGCAGATATGACACTACTGGGACCCCATTAGATGAAAAGAAAATAACAGTACAAGATCATTAGCTGAAGTACTGAAAAACAATTATTTAAAAACATCCATGCCTTGCACCCAGTGCCTGCTGGGATTGACTCCAGCTACCCTGCAACCCTGATTATGATAAGCGGATTCGGAAAATGGATATGTGGATGCTTGGGAACACACTCAGATATTTGAAATAAGATTACAAATTTACACAATTTTAAACACAAGAATAAAATTAAAGTTCAAATGAACCAGTCTCAACATTAATGAATTCCCTATGTATTGTGCAGATTTATAGAATATACAGTGGGATGCAAAAGTTTGGGCAACCTTGTTAATAGTCATTATTTTCCTGTATAAATCGTTGGTTGTTACGATAAAAAAATATGTCATTTAAATATATCATATAGGACACACGCACAGTGATATCTGAGAAATGAAATGAAGTTTATTGGATTTACAGAAAGTGTGCAATAATTGTTCAAACAAAATCAGGCAGGTGCATAAATTTGGGCACCACAAAAAAAGAAATGAAATCAATATTTAGTAGATCCGCCTTTTGCAGAAATTACAGTCTCTAAACGCTTCCTGTAGGTTCCAATGAGAGCCTGGATTGTGGTTGAAGGTACTGTATTTTGGACCATTCCTCTTTACAAAACATCTCTAGTTCATTCAGGTTTGATGGCTTCCGAGCATGGACAGCTCTCTTTAACTCACAACACAGATTTTCAATTATATTCAGGTCTGGGGACTGAGACGGCCATTCCAGAACATTGTACTTGTTCCTCTGCATGTGGATTTTGAGCAGTGTTTCGGGTCGTTGTCTTGTTGAACGATCCAGCCCCGGCGCAGCTTCAGCTTTGTCACTGATTCCTGGACATTGGTCTCCAGAATCTGCTGATACTGAGTGGAATCCATGCGTCCCTCAACTTTGACAAGATTCCCAGTCCCTGCACTGGCCACACAGCCCCACAGCATTATGGGACCACCACCATATTTTACTGTAGGTAGCAGGTGTTTTTGTTGGAATGCCGTGTTCTTTTTCCTCCATGCATAACGCCCCTTGTTATGCCCAAATAACTCAATTTTAGTTTAATCAGTCCACAGCACCTTATTCCAAAATGAAGCTGGCTTGCCCAAATGTGCTTGAGCAGACCTCAAGCGGCTCTGTTTGTGCTGTGGGCAGAGAAAAGGCTTCCTCTGCATCACTCTCGCATACAGCATCTCCTTGTGTAAAGTGCGCCGAATGGTTGAACGATGCACAGTGACTCCATCTGCTGCAAGATGATGTTGTAGGTCTTTGGTGCTGGTCTGTGGGTTGACTCTGACTGTTCTCACCATTCGTCGCTTCTGTCTATCCGAAATCTTTCTTGGTCTGCCACTTCGAGCCTTAACTTGGACTGAGCCGGTGGTCTTCCATTTCCTCAATATGTTCCTAACTGTGGAAACAGACAGCTTAAATCTCTGGGACAGCTTTCTGTATCCTTCCCCTAAACCATGATGGTGAACAATCTTTGTCCTCAGGTCATTTGAGAGTTGTTTTGTGACCCCCATGTTGCTACTCTTCAGAGAAAATTAAAGGAGGAGGGAAACTTACAATTGACCCCCTTAAATACTCTTTCTCATTCTAGGATTCACCTGTGTATGTAGGTCAGGGGTCACTGAGCTTACCAAGCCAATTTGAGTTCCAATAATTAGGTCTAAAAGTTTTGGAATCAATAAAATGACAACGGTGCCCAAATTTATGCACCTGCCTGTTTTTGTTTGAACAATTATTGCACACTTTCTGTAAATCCAATAAACTTCATTTCACTTCTCAAATATCACTGTGTGTGTCTCCTATATGATATATTTAACTGACATTTTTTATCGTAACAACCAACGATTTATACAGGAAAATAATGACTATTAACAAGGTTGCCCAAACTTTTGCATCCCACTGTATATTGTAAATAAAAGTACTTGTCAATTCTATTTGTACTCTCTTTAATGTTTAATATAATTGGGGGGACTATAAATAAATAGCCAATGATAACGGCTTAACATCTGTTATATGCAATAAAGATTATTTTTACCTGGTTTCATCTTTAGGTATAGTTATTATTCGCTCTTTCTTCTTCTTCTTCTTCTTCCGCTCAGTTTCATTATTTAAAACCACTTCCTGATTAATAGCTTCCATTGATTCCATCATCTTCTCTGCAATCTTTTTTTTCAGCTTCATTCTAATTGCATCTTCGTTAGTCTGTTGTACCTGGATATCATACTCTTGCATGTTAGTTGTTAACTCCCTTTCCTCAGGCAACCTCGGAACCTTTCTCGTCCTTTTACTAGAGTTCTTGATAATATCATCAGACTCTAAAATGGGATTATTTGTTACTGCCTTAGGAAGCTGGGAGTCCTCATTCCTAACTGAAATGCCAAGCCTATCGTAGTTATCTTCATTTTGTCTTGGATCCTCCACTGCTTCCTTCTTTTTCTTCTTCTTAGGTTTAACATGTTTTGGTTCTTCTTCATTGTAAAAACTGTTAATTATTTTTTCAGTGGAAGAAGTTTTAAGGTCTCTCAGTTTATTCTTTGTGAAACGTGGACTTTGCTCCTCTGAATTGTATGTGTTATTCAAGATAGTCTCATCATCTTCAGTTTTCTTCTGTAGGTCAAGACTCTTTCTCAAAGCATCAAGCTACAGTCAGAATGAGAGAAATGTATTACACACCCCAGTCTAAATGCAGAAATAAAGACTGTGCATAAACCAGTGTGATTCAATCAAAACAGAGCAGAACACAATGATTGTTTTTTAGAGCGCATAAACACACAGACACAACACACTGTTCTCATGAATTATTGCCATTCTTGATAAACACAACCAGCTTTATAAAATAAATGGCATAAAATAAGCTATATTAGGGGAGGCCCCAAAAATTCCCAGAATTGGTCAAAAGCATGAGGGCATAGTTATTGTGTGACTATGATTTGATTAATAATTCTGACGAGTGACATTGTGCTGGGTTGATTGAGTGCTTATTTCTGGTGTATATTCTACAATCGTGCAGGTGACTTGACGATTTTTTTTTCTACAGGCCACCAAAGAAAATTTTTGAGAGCCAATGATGACTGCATTTTTCGACAGTGAAGAACGTGTTCATAAAGAGTTTGTTCCCTGGGGATTAATGTTGTTAATCAGCAACATTACATTGAACTGCTAAGGTGTCTAAACAAAAAAAACCATCAGGAAAAAATGTCTGGAGAAGTGGCACACCAAAAATTGGAATCTGCACAATGACAATGCACCTGCACACACATCGCTATGTCAGTTTGTGTCCAAAAATAATGTAGATAGTTTTGCACCCCCCATATTTCCCATATCTCACTCCTGGTGACTTTGCTTTGATCCCAATATTAAAACTGAGACCAAAGGGAAGAAGACTTGCTACCTAGGAAGAAACTCAGGAAAAAAAAAAACGCAGGAAACCCAAGGCATGGTACAGGCAATTAATTGTTGGGACAAGTGTATTGCATTTCAAGGAGAGTATTTTCAAGGTAACTAAAAAGGGAATTGGTTTAAGTTGTTCAATGATTTTTTTTTTCCTGGGAATTTTTGAGTGCCCCCCTTACTCTTTTATCTAAAGAAATTTGACAAACAAGAGGAGACCATTTAGTCCATCAAGCACATTTGTTTAGCTAACAGCTAAGCTGTCCCAATATCTCATCTAGGTAATTCTTAGGCAGGGGACATACTGAAAGCTATGTGACCCATACACTTGTGGATGCTGCAGTGTACGGACTATATTTGCGCACGTACTTTATGTAAAGGAGGATCCACCAGATGGAAGTGCGAGAAATCATCACGGTGAGAAAACAGTGTCCGGTTTTGCTGTGTTGAGAGTAGAGGGAAGGAGGAGGTTAAAGATAAAAATTCGGCAACAGCAACGCAGTATCTGGCATGCGAGACCTATAAATGTATCGAGTCATTAAAATGGGGAATAAACAACACTAGTAATGCCTATGCCAGAAACGGCTGAAGGAAAGCACTGTGAATACATTTGCATGTTAGCATTTTAGTTTGATAATTTGCTTCACCACATCGAACCATTCATCAAAGATCGAAGCACACAGATTGAAACTGTTGGAGCTGTAATGCGGGTTGCCATCACATGTCGATAGTAAACAACAATGCTAACATCACATACCAAAACTCGAACACACACACCACCCACTAAAGCTTCAGAGATTTTATCCATACATTTGTGTTGCATTTAACATTTTTTCTATGTCACCTGTCTCTGATATTAATTATAAATTCAATGACGTACCCAGAAACACCAAACAATCATGCAATCCTGCCCATCCAATGGTTGTTTGCCGTGAATTTTGCAGATGTTTTTGATAATCTTACAACTGTGAAAACTCATAGACATATTATGCGGAAATTAGTGCAGTATTTTGTTGCATTTGCTTTGTAGTATTACAAAATACTAGCCAATAGTCTTTTGCACGCGGTTTGAAATGTTAAAAAAATATTAATTGATGATGTTCTGTTAGTTAAATTCATTTTAAAAATGGCCAATACACTGTGATGTCAGGGCTAAGGGGGAGTGGGGCCCATTAGGATAATTCAAACTCAGGCCCTAACATTTATAATGGCACCCCTGATTAGCAACCATCTTGGAATAAATATTACTAGCACACTTAGTAAATTGCCCGGATGAGGACATAGCCAAGGACAACAAGGAATGATTGTATTCCAAGTAGTGACGATAAGGTGTACAGTCATGCCAAAATTGACCACTTGAGAAGGGAAGATAGGAAAGACGCACTTTGCTCATTTATTGTGCCCCTTAAAATACAGCTTGGATGTATATTTTTGAAGAGCAAAGAAATAACACCATCTGTTATTTTACAGCAAATCATAACCACTGCCTCCATAAGCCTTTGTTTTAATAATAGAAATAAACCAGAAAAGAGTTCGACCAGCAGTGCTTAACCCTTTCCTGTCTGGGTAGACCAATCATATCCGTTTCGTGCAAAAAGTTTGACAGCAAAAAGGATGTGGTTTTGTTTCAAAGATAAGTGCAAAGATGAAGATAAGGTTATGAGACCGAGAAGACGAGCTGCCTAAATCAAGTGGAAACTATTTATTTTAGCCCCCACGGTGGAAAAATACATTTGAAAACAAGCAATGAGGATTTTACAATAGTTGCCTGCAAAATCTTACTGGGTACAATTTGGTGCAGAAGCATAAGGGATTGTCAAAAGGTCTTGGGTGGCTAATCATTCACCTGTTGTGTTAGCTCTTTTGAAGTAACGACCTCGACCTTGCAGCAAGAATTACTTTCACTGCTGTTACAAATTAAACCAGCAATGTTCATTCTGGCTTTCCCCACATCTATGTTCCACTAAATGTTATGACAAAAGCAAACATATGGTATAGTAAAAGAGAAACCAAATGTTCACACTCATCAGTTT
This sequence comes from Polypterus bichir lapradei, assembly GCA_026402145.1. Lineage (NCBI taxonomy): Eukaryota > Metazoa > Chordata > Cladistia > Polypteriformes > Polypteridae > Polypterus > Polypterus bichir. The sequence goes on along the minus strand of JANRMT010061414.1, from coordinate 8,974,309 downwards.
TTATCTCTGCAGCTGGACCCTGGTACACACCACCTCAGCATCTTCCCACAGAGATGACTGCTATGAATTGCTAGCCTTCCTCCAATTGACTTTAAAAATGTGTGCCTTCAAGTCTCAGCCAATGAGGGAATGTAGGGTTTGAAAAGGTCACAGATATGAGGGTCTGTGCCATGGACTGTTTTGCATGTAAGTTTTAAATTTAATGCAGTCATGAACAGGGAGCCAGTGTAAATGTGAAAGTACATGGGTGATATGAGTATGAGTAATGTATGAGTAAGAATCTGAGCAGAACAGTTTTGTACATACTGGAGATTCGGAAGAGAATTTGCTACTAGACCAGAAAAGTGCACGATGATATTCTAACTGAGAGGGGACAAAGGCATGAATGAGCCTCTCATTGGCAGTTTGTGGCAGAAATGGTCAGAGTCTTGCTAATACTACGAAGATGAATGTAGGAAATTTTGGTAGTGGTTTTAATGTGTGCCTCAAAGGTGTATGGACTGTCAAAAATAACTTCAAGATTATGAGCATTAGTGGCACATGATACCTGAATATTATCAACAGCTGGACCAAAATGATTCATTTTTGCTGGCATCCTAGGCCCTTAAAAGGATATGTTCTCTGTGTTTCAAGTGAAAGTTTTTTCTTCACAAATACGCTATATATGCATTTGTCATGTAAATGTTCTTTATATTGTAGGCTATGAGGCACAGAAGAAGAGTTTAAAAACACAGCAAAAAAATCATTTTTTCAAGCCAAGACAGTTTTTAAGTATCAATCTGCATCTTGTGATTACACACAAAATTGTAAAACAGTACATTCATATTTGAACACAAAAAAACACAATATGAGATTCAACCATTTTAAAAGAAGACCAGCCATAGCATAGCACTTAGTCTTCCTGTGCAATAACCTTTCACACTCCTGGTGTCCAGATTCCTCTCAAAAAGACCAAATCACAGTAAACTTTCATGCCACATGGATGGTTTTGTTTTGATTTACTTCTGTATTTAAGTGAGAATTAGCACAAGAGAATAGTCAATGTATCCCTACCATGAGAAAAACAGTACCATGAATATGAAATAAAATATCAGAAACACTGAAGGCGTGGATCAGAATTTAACTGTCTTTGCTTAAAAACTTGACATATTTGCTAAGTTTTTAAGCTTTTCCTCCAAGCCTCATACCCTCCACAATAAAGCGCTAGTGCCAGGAATATATATTTTTTAATTTATATAAACTTTGCATATATGCCATGTTTGTGAAGAAATAACTTCAACTTGAAAATTCCAAATGTATGCTTTAAAGTTGCAAAAAATAAACAATGCATGCCATTATCCAGCAATAAATAACCAGTACTCAAATAGTGTGAAAAATTCACACAGTATCACACTTTGTGAAGATTCTACAAACTGTCAATATTTAATAACATGTGTTTGGGGGCTGCCATTCCAAACTATAAAAGCGGTCGGGTGTCCTTCCGTCCCATGAGTGCTACGCAGGCGCGGAGTTTCACACACGCCGAGTCCATTTTGCAATGCACGATGGGATTTGTAGTTACGTTGTTCCAGGTAAAAGATGATTTTCTACTCCAGACTGTGCGATATCTTCTTCTTTCTTACTATATAAAAACGGTCGGGATTGTCCTTCCGTCCTGTGAGTGGAAAGCGTAGCGGTATTCCGCTTATCACAGACTTACTACTTGCAGCTTGTGGTACGAAGCGACATGATGCGAGTTCTGGTGCTCCCATCGTTCCCTTGCTTTTGTGCGTGATGCGCTGGAAAAATAGACAAAATTATGTCTCTGGAAATAATTAATGTTGATGGAGTACAAATGCCTCACCGCGAAGTAAATATCAGGGGGGTTCAAAAGGGCGACCTCAATATAGAAAAAAAGTTTAAATTTCATCACAAAAATAACAGAAACTACGAGTATTAAAGTAATACCGCTCAAATGCAATATAACCAAATTAATGAGTTTGTATAAAATATCAAATTGATCTACATATTGAATTTCCTTAAGAAGTGGTCAACTTAAAAGTCAGTCGCCTTAAAAGGCGGGTCAGCCTAGTTACAAACTATAACACAACAAAAGATTTAGAATAGAGATAATAGTATCTCAATTTGCATTGCAGTGGACTGGTACCTTGTCAAAGATGGGGTTCAGTAATTTGGCATGAATAGGCACCAGCCCACCACAACCCAGAATTGGATAAGAAGGTTAGAAAACGGAAGAATGAAAAACAATTCAATTGTGATGCCAAAGACGAGATGTGGGTTACAATGGAGGTTCAAACAGCAGGAGTGAACACAGTCTTCTGAACTCCCTACTTAAGCACAGCAATGAAGCACGATGCCAGGTCAGCCACACCTTCATCTATTCTACTAACCCAAACTCTGGTCAGAAGTTGTGGGGAGACACATACCTAAATCAGCAGTTGCTGGTTAAAAATTAGGGAACACCACACTATTGCAAAGCAAACACAATGAAACATACATTCATACCACAGAAATTCAGTAATCCCGAATAGATTTTTGAAATATGAAGGAAACACACACACACACACACACACATAAATATAATATATATATATATATATATAATATATTTTTTATATATATATATATAAATAATTATATTTATAATATAATATAATAAATATAAAGAAATACAGAAATAATAATAATAATAATAGGAGGAGAACATTACAATTCTACATAGAGGACAACCCAGCCTGTAGTTAAAGAGGGCCTCAAACCCTACACAATCTACTTAAACATAAAAAGAAACATTTATATGCTTAAGTAGTGAAAGACTCAGAGCCGTGGCCCTAAAATAAAATGCAAACATAAACCATGTTAAAATAATAACTAACTGTTGATACTTTATATATGTTATCTAAATGGTTAGTTCTTTCATTTCCTCTATACGTTTTAATGTATTTTATTACTTAAGGTGGCTCATATCGGGCAAGCCTAACATGGGCTTCTGGGGAAAACAAAAGTTTAAAATGAAAAGTGTTTAACTGAAAAAATAAAAATGTGTGAAAAATACACCCATGAAATATATGTTACTCCTGGTATATCTGTGTTTTAGTGCCCTGCCTGCTTACTGTTTCTTGTCACTTAAATGCCTTTTGTGATTTGCTGGATGCTAAACAAATGTTGCTGCTCTTCTTCTTTCTGAAATTATGGTGGTTAGAATTTTGCTTTTCTAATCACTTGGCCGTTAACAATCGAATATGAAACAATCTCAGTAATGTTACAATCTAAATTATCTATCTAAATTAATAGTACTCTTACAAATGTCATGTCGAATTCTAACCCTCTTAATCCAGACAGTGGGAGGAATCCAGAGAACCCAAAGGAAAAAGCCCAGGGAGACATGGGGAGAACATGCAAACTCCACACAGGGAGGACCTGAAATGCAAACCCTGGTCTCCTTACTGCAAGACAGCAGCGCTACCACTATGTCACATTGCAACCCTACTCTTATAAATGAATTTATACATTTAAAGTAATATTAGGCCCATTTTAAAAGATGAGCAAAACTAATTAGTTATTATTAAAAGGCACAAGCAAAACACATTTACACATAGTTTGTATTGTCTTTTATCATCACTGGCTATGGCACAATTGTTTTAGCATGCATTACACTTTGCCTTAACAATAAGCACAAGCACGTGAAAACATGCAGCATTAACAAGTGAGCACCACTTGCAGCTGCAACACCATTGCAACGTGCCGACAAAAGAGATTTCATTCCTGACTTAATCGTGGGTGCGCCTCTATATGAGGTGAGGGATATTCAGCACATCTGCACCACTGCTATATGCAAATGCCAAAACTTAAAACTGACTTTGATTACTCTTCACATTTTCTAATAATAGGCTAGTCTTCAAAACTGTACTTGGAATTAGTATTTATAGAAAATGAAACAAGATCTGTTAAAGATAGGTTAATAAAGAAATATTAAAACTGCTCCTCACATGATATAATTAATACTGGCTAATAGCGATTACAGTGAACTGGTCAGTTTTACATCGCCCAGAAAATCAGTTAGTAAGGTGTATCACAAAAATTAGATATTCCGTTACTTGTAGTTTGAAGGAAATGCTAATATGCTGGCATATTTACCAGCGTAATTTTATGGGGTACTATATATAATACAAAGCTGGCTCAGAATTTGAACAAAATTTTTATAAAGGGTAATGATCTCCTACATGCTGCCCTGAAATAACTCTCTTATTCCCTACTTTCATTTTGAAATTTGTATGTTTTTATTTGTTGTATGGACTTAACAATACAAAATGGTTACGGCACAGTACTAATATAATTAAAAATAATGCATCACTTATGAGTTGAGAAAGAACTCAAGTATACATAACAGTCTTGATAAAATATAAAAATTATTCACCCCTTGGAAGTTTCCACATTTTATCATTATACAACATTCGAGCACGGAGGAATTAATTTAGCTGATTGGACACGGATTAATGGAAAAAGGCTCTTTAATGTCAAAGTGAAAGCAGATCTATACAAATTGGTCTAAATTAATTACATCTACTGTAGGTCACCCAGGACCCACCACATATGTCTTCCAAATTCATAATCAAGTGTAAGTATTGTATTCATTGGCCATCGATTGTGACAAAGAAAGAAAGAAGTCATGACATCTTCTGAGCATCAAGCACATCACAGGAGGTGCTTAACATGGGATACAGAATGCAAGAACGAGGAGAGAAATGTATAATCCCCAAACGTACACTGCTTTGAAAAGTGATATCACCAATGTGATCATTGTGAAGCTGTATTTTTTTTTCATATTGAAACAAAACTCTGTCTTGCCCAAATAGTAAAATTGAACTTGCTTTGTATGAAACACCTTTAACTGAGGTCCTGGAGATTCTTGTGTTTCCTAGTAATATTTGAATTATGAAGGTAAGGCTTACAATGCATTCTCTTTCAGAGGCTCGATGATGACATATGGGGATTGGAACTTCTTAGTGGCACATGGCAGAGCACTAATGATAATTACTATTTTCTGTCCTTTCTTGGCCATAACAAAACACTTTCACTCTCAAGGCCCCTTCTCTTTAGATTGAACAGCTGATCTCCATGTTGTGGTCATAATTACTGGGAAGTGCTTGCTGTGGAAATCACAAAAACAGTTTCTTAAAGCATCTTGGTTACTATTAAAGGCACTATCACTTCAGCAATAAAAACAAAATGTTTATGATAATTTCCCAGAATACATATACCTCATTCACTTTCTAGAAGACGACTTTCTAAGAGTGTGCAAAATATAGCATTATTAAGATCAGCTTGACATTTCATCTACATAAAGATTTCTTGCTAGAAAATAACATTTTTTTTATTACAATGAAGGCCCCTTTCTCTTTTTTAAATGTACAAGCAAATACACTGAGAAATAATTACAGAGACCATATTCTTTTGCTGATCACATCGCTTTGTCCCTCGACATTTTCGTGTACACCAAATTGTTCTGGATTCAAAGGAAAAAGCCAGTAAGCTAAACAGAAAATCTACTTTCAGAAAGCTGACTGTCTCATACCAAATATATAGGTATGAAAACAACACTGTAAAAATTGGATTTTAAAGAATAATTACTCAACAAAGATAGGATGCTCATTGATATTTAACACTTGGCACTAGATTCTTCCCAGCCAGCTTAAAAGATAAAAAGCCTTAGAGGCAAATGTGTTTAGCAATCAAAGCATGTGACTGCAGTTTACAAAAGTCTGTTTTATACTGCATGTTAGTTGACCGAATATGGTTCACATACAGAAAACAGAACAAACAGATCTTTGTATGACGGTGCTGCCCTCTAGAGTTGTGGCTGTGTCAGTGTAAACCTCCAAAAATTGAAGGCAGTACCACAAATAAAAAAAAAAATAAATCCATGGTTCTGAGAAGGAAACATTTATAGTACATTAACTGTGTTAAAAATGTAATTTGATGCTGAATGTGTACTCCCTGAAAAAGTCTCTCTTCTTCCATGTTGTGCTAGCAAAATATTCTTTCAAAACATTCCTGGACGGTGAAAAATCTAATGTTTGTCCATACGAGTCAAAAAAAAAAAAAAAAAAAAAAAAATGAACATAAAAGGAAGAACTGTGTAAAGTACAGAAAATACTCACAGCAATTTCCTCTTGATTCGGAGTACTTTTTTTCTTTGATTTTTTTTTATCTGTAGGAAGTCCTGTGTAACTCTTAAAAACATCTTCTAAACGAGCTTTGGTCTTTTGTTTTGTCTCATTCTCACCTGTAATAAAAATTATTTTAAAAAATACACTATTTAAGACAGCAGATAATGCATACAATAGCACAGTATAAAATTATATTATTGGAAAACGGGTACTATGATCTGTAACAGTTGACAGATTCAGTCATTTTCTAAATACTCTTACTTCACAACCAGGTTTCCAAGAACTTGGGTGCTCCCAGCAACATTGGAATTAAGACAGAAGACAGAGACCAGCCTCAATTAATCAACTAATCAATGATTATATTATTATATTGTGTACAATAAAGAACCATCAACAACAAATCAAATCAAATTAATAATATACTGAACAATTATTATAAAAGTAAAGCTGAATGAATTGGACTCTATAGCTGCATGAATAAAAGGTAAAGGACCACTTCCAGTTAGCAGAAAAAGCCCAAACTGGATAGAAATCTACGTTTTGTACCTAATACTTGTATGCAAAATTTGGTTGACCTGAGTGAAAAAGTGTCCTCAAGTTATCGTGTTTACACACACGCGCACACACACACACACACACACACACACACACACACACACAGACATAATTCCAAAAATGGAATTTCCAGACTCAGGGAGGTCTAAAAACGTCAAGACTCATCAAAATTTCAAAATGGAATTTTTGGAGAATTCCAGTACTTTGTATATGAGAAAGTCAGGGAGTACTAAAACGTTTAGATTCATCAAAATCTCGACATCAGATTTTTGGACGATTACAATACTTTCCCTATACTTCATATACGAGAAAGTAAAAATGTTGTTGTTAGTCTCAGAAGGAATTTAATGTTCTATAACTTAAGTAATATAAAATATTTTCCCATTGTAGTACAGAAGGTGGTTTAATCTAGCAAACGAGAGGCAAACAATCACAACCTGGTGCTGGTCTCAACCGCGGTTAGTGTTAGAAACAGCATCCTGCTGTAAAACTTCAGCCAAAGCCTTTAAATGAATCAGTCCAAACTGCTTTAACATTGATCCCATACAGAAGTGCAAGTTAGTCTTCGTAATGATGTTATTTATCACAACAGACTGTTCATCAAACTCCAGATAGAGCAATTAGAGAATGAACATGTATGCTGAACCCAAAACTGCTTGATAACTCAGTAACACGGCCTAGGAAGTTAGAAGTGGACAGCAAACCAGAAGCAGGCACGTGCTGACCTCACCTAGATATTGAACAGATGAAGTCAGATGAGTTATGCGTGATGCAGTGATCTGAGCTGAATCTCTGTCTATGGATAACTGAATATTTAACTGCAAGATGCTGCTACCCGTGCGGTCTCAGATTATCTAGAAATGTGTTTTTATAAAAGCACTGATATCGCTTAGAGATAATTTATGATCAGTAACAGAAAAGTCTCTATGGTCAAATAAGGAATAATTGGAATAATTTTACTTTTGTAAAATTGCCAACTACAATACCGTAACACCCTCTGGAATCAGACACGAATTTAAATGAGACAAAGAAAATAATATTGAATATGTATATTATAATTTTTCTGTTTTTACACTTAAATTTCAATTGAATAATTTGTCCAACCCAACATTTAAGTGTACTTTGGTCTTTGATGAACAAGTCACCCTCCTCTGAGAAAACAGAGTCTTCTTTCTTTAAACTCAAAGAAGACAGCACCTTATTTTGTTTCATTTTAACGTAAATTGTCTCTGCTCTGTTACTTTTGAAGGTCCAAGAACAGGTAGCTTTTGTTTTGCTGAGACCTAACACTATCAGAAAATAAACAAAGTGCAGTTTGCTCTCATATAGAAAATGACTTGCATCTAAAACAATTTCTGTAAGTTAACCCTTTTGGTCACTTCAGTCCAGGAAGCAAAACATCAAATAACAGACAAATTTAGAGACAGCAGTCCACCAAAACTTGCAAGTCTTTGTGAGACTAAATATGGAGCATTACTGACAACTCACTGGAACATGTGAAAAGCATGAAAACACTACACAAGTAATGCCCAGGCTTAAATTTGTACCCATGACCCTGGAGACATAAAACAACAGCGTTAACCACTGCACCATCATGCCCCACCTAAAAATTCTTTTTTGTGTGAAGTACCCTTATTTAATTCCAAAATAGCAACATACAGATTTTTTTTTTTGGTGAATTATCAGAGTAATGCGGGAGATTCTTCACGTGGACAGGCAGATGCTGTAAATTCTCATTAACAATTTGTCATCTTTCTGTTAAACTCCATTAACATCTGTGAGCAAATGCCAATAATGAACTTGCATTGCTCTGCTTTTCCATAATCCATAACATTTTGAATATAAAACATTTTTTTCTTAACTCCTAGCTCACTTTTGGTTTGTGTCATTAATTATTTTTTAAATTTACAGAGCATGTTATAAAATGTTAGATTTGATCATTTCCTCCTGCATTGAAATACAACCTCTTATTGAAAATAATAAAGTAATAATTATTTGTAACAAACAAATTTCAAAAACACTAAATAAAAGGTTTTACTCAACTCAGAATTTGCTAAATGATAAACTTCCAATAATGGTGATCCTAAATCTACAAAGAACAATATTATTTTATGATAGCTATGCATGACTAGGTCTTTTATATAAACAAATCCTTGCTTAACGTTTGCACAAAAAGTCTGTTGTGCTGATTCTTGGTTTTAATCACCACCAGAGGCAGTTCATTTCTGATTACATTGACCGTTATCTGTAGGCGATTTTCCAGTGTACTGTATAGCAGTTTAATGTGAAGCCCCTTTTTAATTCCACTAGATGGTGCTGTTGCATAGCCTGCATTTCTATACGGACGGCCCGACTTCTGCAGCGCCGGGATTCAAAAGCAGAAAAGAAAATCAAAAGCATTCTTGTTACAGCTTTTATTCCTCTGATGAAATAAGACAGATGTATGGATTTGCAATATAAATGTATATACATGTTTTTCTCATGGTATGGATACCAAAAAAAAAAAAAAAAAAGTGTATTCTTGATTTAATGTTGACATCTATGTTGGTCTAGAGCAGGGGTTCTCAAACTCGGTCCTGGGGGACCCCTGTGGCTGCAGGTTTTTGTTCCAACCAGCCTTTGTTTTTAATTGGACTCCTGGGCTAATTAAGTGAACTGTTGTTTCCCAGATTCCCTGTTTTGAGAACAATATACAAATTAGAAAACGAAGTTTGGTTAAAAAAAAAAAAAAGTATTAAAATGTACTAAGCAGTTATATGTATTTTTTTTCTTTTTAACAGTATTTTCATCTTGTCATTCTACTTTTCTAGGTGTTCCAATTGTTGAATCCGTTATTTACTACTTTGTGGGGCGGACGCTAAAGTAGTTGCAGCATTTCACGATTGAGTGTTGTTTGCTTGGGTTTCTGCTCTGCTTGTTTTTAATTGTCATTATTATAATTCAATGAAGGGAGCAAACTGCACAGAGAAAGGGCAAAATATATTAAAAAAAAAAGAGTTAAGCATTTAAATCTATAACAAAAACAGAAATATTTCTACATTTCTTATTAAATGTAAAAATCATGCTGCTGTGCTTTTCTGAATGTAGAATAAAAGATAAATAATACCAGCTAATTAAATGAGATCAGTGCTATCAGGTGTTATCACTGATTAGGAATCTGGTTGGAACAAAAACAGGCAGCCACAGGGGTCCCCCAGGACCAAGTTTGAGAACCCCTGGTCTAGAGCCACAGTAATCAACTGAAGTCCTGGAGGTCAGCAGTAGCTGCAGGATTTTGCTTTAACCAAATTTTAAAATAAAATCCATTTATTTAGTAGTATAGGAATATGTTTTTCTAGGCTTAGTTTAATAACTTGTTTATTACAATTCAGAACCCCTAATTGCCTATTTTAGCTTTAAACAGGTTCATTAAGGTTTAAATTGTTGCCCACTTTCTTAACCAGCCATCAGTTAATAATGAGATGCAAATGACAAAGGAATCAGCGGCTCTCCAGCTGACAAGTTTTCATTTAAACCAGTGAACATACATTATGGAGTATCTGTGTTAAAGCAATGTTTTGAAATAAATGAGAGAGAAAAGAGAAGGACCAAGAGGTACAAATCTGTTCTGGACTACAAAACATATGAATAAGGATCTCAGAAAAAGAAAAATCTACAATGTGATAAGGATTTGTCTTTGAAGAATGAAAGCACTAAGAAGCCATGTAATTAAATACCAAGTTTCATTATCTGTTAGGCCTGGCTTCTACAGTACCTACAAAACTGTTTGGAATGAAAACCCACCCCCACTGCACACCTCCAGGACCAAGGTTGAGAACCCCGAGTCTAGAAGCTGTGGCAAGTCAAAAGCGCAAGGCAGATTAACAGTTTTCCTTAAGGAATGAAAGTTTCATCTTTTTCTTTTAGTAGGCTGTCTCTTGAAACACACCATCACACGGACACTCAGGCCCGACTAGGGGATCATTTAACCATGCTAAGCACCCCTAAATATCACAATGAGTTCCCACTCTCTCCCAAATCACACTGTTGACAATATCGTAAGATATTTGTTGGGACATTATGAAACCAAGCTCCCCTCTAGTATTTCAGATGCTTTCCCTTTTCATTTTGGTCTGGTTCAGGGACTGCAGATACTCATATATAGCATGCTATAAACACAATAGAAATGTGCATTAAAATTCAAGCTACATGTAGACTTGAGAAGCTCTTATCTGTTGGTCCTAAACACAATAAATCACCTTTTCAACCTTCTCAGACCTAACTTATGGAAAAACCTACAGATGAACACACTTAGAGATCACACACACACACATATTATATATATATTATATATATATATAGGCCGCAATGTAGGGACGCAGACGGGAAAGAGGCTCTTTCTTTGTGATAAGGAGTCTCAAACCGTCATTGCGTCCCAGAGTGGAAGGGGGAATGAGAGGCTGTGTGCCGATTCCTCCGACAGGTTGGGACGCGGTGCTGGGTGCACGCGTCCGGGTGCTGGCCGCCCTCTGCAGGGGCAGAGGGAATCCCTGAGGCCAGCGGAGACAGCGCAGGCGGTGCCGGTGATTCCACCATTAAGAGGGACACGGAAGCCGCGGAGAGGGTGCCGAACAGGCAAGTGCCGGGGTGCCGATTGGAGGGGGGGGACGCTGCCAGTGCGTGGCACAGGAAGGGTGCCTTGGCAGCGGTTCTGCCCCTGTGTTCTCTTTTGTAGGGACGGATCCCGGGCGAGCAGTAGGACCCCCTTCGTTGGGGACCTGCCCTCAGATGTCGGACCGTCTGCTGAAGGATCTCTCTGCTGGTGCGCGGGTGCCACCACGGCTGGAGGAGGCTGCAGGGGAGCGAGTGACTCCGACCAAAGGGGCGCGGAGGCCTCGGAGAGGGTGCCGAACGAGGGGGCCCCGGGGTGCCGGTAAGAGGGCGGAGCGCAACCTGTGCGAGGCGCAGGGGAGCACCAAGTCGTGGTGCTCAGGCCGTGTCTCCGCCCCTGTCCCTGCTTGGAGAGCGGGACCGGACCCCGGATGTCCTGGAGTAGGACCCGCTTCGGGGCTGTGCTGCCCTCGCGGGACGGGTCACTCTTTCCCACGAGTGGTCTTCGCTGGCTGTGGGGCAGTGTCAGGGATGCCAGGGGCCATGACCCAGCCGGGACGCCATGAGGGACCGGATGTGGGTCTGTGCCCACCCTGGATCACGTGGGGGTCGCCTTCCTGGTTGCTTTGGGGGCCACGGGTACAGGGCATGGAAGCTCCACCCTGTAGGGGCCCGTGGTCACCGCCAGAAGGCGCCCCAATATATATATGGGGGTGTGTGTGTGTATTATATATATATATATATATATATATATATATATATACACACACATACATACACACACACACACACACACATATGATCAGACAGGAGTGGCAAAAAGTGCGTGAGTTTCTGCATGACAGCA
>JANRMT010061414.1:8932452-8957147 GCA_026402145.1 Polypterus bichir lapradei | reverse complement strand
GAAATGAAACCTGCCCAACTTTTGTAAGGAAGCTGTAAGGAATAAGCCTGCCAAATTTCAGCCTTCTACCTACACGGGAAGTTGGAGAATTAGTGATGAGTCAGTCAGTCAGTCAGTCAGTCAGTCAGTGAGTGCTTTGCCTTTTATTAGTATAGATACACATATACATACACACACACGCAATGTACTTGCACATTATGAATAATTAAGCTCCAAATTTAACAGTGTGAATTGAAGATTTTGTTAAATGAAACCTACCCAACTTTCTATATCTCACACCTTTATCAATTCCAAAGGTCACACTGGTCAGTCTTGATGAAGACTAAGACAGCATTTCAACAAAAGATAAAATATTTCAAAGAATCTATCCCTCAAACATCCTAGGGAATGATGAGAAATGGACCTTTCAGTTAGCATTTCAGAAAAGAAGTGGAACTCGGCCATAAGTAAAATACACTGTAACTCTACATGTGCCAGGCATTCCATAATTCAGCTAAAGGCCTTTAATCAATCAGATTTTTCTCATAATTTATTTATTACAATTGTCTAAAATGTACCCAGGACAAGATCCAACCTGCGAGTGCTATCATCTAGCTCAAGCATCACTAGACCATACGTTTTGGGAATGCACTAAATTAATTTCATTTGCAGAAAAAAAATCTTTGCATACTTCTCAGACAGCCTCAGTGTTACAATCGCTCCTAATCCATTAGCAGTGACATTTGATGTACTCCCGGAAAAGGTTCAAGTACACAGGAAGAAATAGATTGCAATAGCCAAAACCACACTACTAGCACGCAGGCATATCCTGCTCAATTGGAAGAACCCCATCCCACCTTATATAAACTCAGTGAGTAAGCAATGTCCTGTATTATCTCAAATAAGAAAAAAATCTAACTCTCTCTTAAAGAATAGGCCCAACAGTTTTTTAAAACGTGGCAGGAATTTTTTTATATTATTTTTGAATAAGGCCAGTGATTGATTCTCTTATGTTATGTTTTTTGTTTTATCATAAAAACATGGGGTTTTTCTTTTTGCCTGGGTCTCTCTCTTTATTTTGACAATGGGGGAATTGCATTTTTGTATTTCTATTTTCCCTTTGTTTTCTTTGTGGTAGTTTCAAAGCAAATGGTTATATTGGTTATTATTATGTTTGAATGAGTAGAATGCTATTGTAATGTTCTGGTTTTCTAAAATATTATACAAAGAAAAGGAACAATAAAGAAATACAGACACACAATTTACAAAGATCCCCCTTTATGTATTTCCTCAGGACCATCCAGTCATATGCTCACAATGTCCTAAACACATGTATTTTTACTAAAATGCCATTAAATGCCAACACCATCCAACCTCTGCTCCTTGGGGACAAGCTGACAGAGATGGGAGTAGATTCATATCTGGTGGCATGGATGGTGGACTATCTTATAGACAGACCTCAGTATGTGCGTCTTGGGAACTGCAGGTCTGACATTGTGGTCAGCAGCACAGGAGTGCCGCAGGGGACTGGACTTTCTCCGGTCCTGTTCAGCCAACATACATCAGACTTCCAATACGACTCGGAGTCCTGCCACGTGCAAAAGTTCACTGACGACACTGCTATCGTGGGCTTCATCAGGAGTGGGCAGGAGAAGGAGTATAGGAACCTAATCAAGGACTTTGTTAAATGGTGCGACTCAAACCACCTACAACTGAACACCAGCAAAACCAAGGAGCTGGTGGTGGATTTTAGGAAGCCCAGGCCCCTCATGGACCCTGTGATCATCAGAGGCGACTGTGTGCAAAGGGTTCAGACCTAGAAATACCTGGGAGTGCAGCTGGATGACAAATTGGACTGGACTGCCAATACTGATGCTCTGTGCAAGAGAGGACAGAGCCGACTATACTTTCTTAGAAGGTTGGCGTACTTCAACATCTGCAATAAGATGCTGCAGATGTTCTACCAGACGGTTGTGGCGAGTGCCCTCTTCTATGCGGTGGTGTGCTGGGGAGGCAGCATAAAGAAGAAGGATGCCTCACGTCTGGACAAACTGGTGAGGAAGGCATGGAGCTGGACAGTTTGACATCCGTGGCAGAGCGACAGGCGCTGAGCAGGCTCCTGTCAATCATGGAGAATCCACTGCATCCACTGAATAGGATCATCTCCAGACAGAGGAGCAGCTTCAGCGACAGACTGCTGTCACCGTCCTGCTCCACTGACAGACTGAGTAGACCCCACACTATGTGACTCTTCAATGCCACCCCGGGGGGTAAACGTTAGCATTATACAAAGTTACTGTCTGTTATACCTGCATTGTTATCACTCTTTAATTTAATATTGTTTTTTATCAGTATGCTGCTGCTGGAGTGAATTTCCCCTTAGGATTAATAAAGTATCTGTCTATCTAAATAAACTATTTCCAAAATCCACTGTTGTGAACGAAAATGGAACACACTCAGGATTTGAATTGAAGGACCCTCCTTCCCATCTCATTCATTGGTCAGGGGTGCAGCCCAGTAAAAATGTATTCCTTGGCTAATTTTGCGGTTCACAAAATAAACAAAAAGCATGCACTGAGAGACATGTAAAATTAGAATAGAAAAGCAAGTGAAAACAAGAAGAGAATCTGCCTCGTACTTGTGCACATCTGTGATGCTTCAAGTAGAAAGTCAGCTCATCAATGCAGCTACACAGGCTGGAGCTAAATAATCCCAAGGTCCAGTTGGGGATATGAATAAAAATGTAGCGAAAAGGGCAAGTTTTCAATTGAAATGCTCATTCATGTCTGACCATGTTCCATACACAGTACACAAGAGCGTTTTTCCAGAAGTGTTTTAACCAACAATATTTTAGGTCAAACGTGTGTGTTTGGGACATTGCGAACATACAACTGAACAACTTGACATGTGGGTTATGCGACACAATGGTGTTTGTCAGCATAGATGCCTTTAATCTCGGAAACTCTTATCTCAATTCTACATGAAAACAAAAGATTAAAAATGTCTCTTGGCCATCATTACAAACTGCATGGGGTAAGTAACACATAAAACAAAAATGTATCATTTTTGAGTACTGTACTTGTTTAAGACTGTTTGAAACTGTCCAAATTATTTCAATTTGTTTATCAGCAGTGAAACAAACTTGTAAAGACCTTTGGATAAACTCACCTGCTGGCATCTTCAGCTATGAAGGTAAAGTTCATACTGAACTGAGGTGTTGTCTGTCTGTGTATTACAACATTGACATCACGGATTTTCCTAAAAAGAAAAAAAACAAAGTGTTAGGAAGACTTTTCAAATGTATAAAATGAAAAAGCACACAGTCACTGACATAACCATCTTTGCTTTTTTTTTTCCAAATAATGCATCAAGAAAACTGTTGAAATTAAAAATGCTTTGGTATTCACATATATAAATTCTTTTGTTGATAGGCCGGAGATAACAAATGTTGAAAGATCTCTAAAGCAATATTTAGACATGTTTCCCCCCGACATGTACTTAGTTGAAGTAAAAGGTTCAAAAACAGACAATATCTAAGATTCCTTCACTTGTCTATCACAAAAGAAGACTTTAACTGGGAGTTCTTTTCTTTTTAGTGAAGTTTTGAATTTTTTTTTTTTTTAGACTAAGCAGTTAATACTGTGGCTTCTCTAAAACTTAGCACAGTTACCACCTGTTTAGAGAGTTTAAATGCTCTCCTGTAATTGCACGGGTCTTCCCTCTATATCCCAAATATGCATCAGATTAACGTTTTATTTATTTATATGACTAATTTTACGTTGCTGATTAATGATCAAACTAAACGAAGTGGAAATTCAGGACATAGTGTGTAAGGAGGCAAATACTTGACTCAAATATAGGAAACAAAATGTTATGGTGAATGAAATATGATGTTAAAAGTGGTGTCCCTCGTGAGTCTGTGCTGAGGCTGCTGCTCTATTTCATACGCATAAATGATCTGAATAGGAATATAAATAAGATGCTGGTTAAATCTGCAGACGATACCAAACTAGGTGGAAGGGCAGATAATGTAGAATCGGCAAAACTGTTACAGAGGGATTTGGATAGCCTATATGCTTGGAGAGATTTGCAGCAGATCAAACATAATGGAAGTAAACATAACATATTACACGTAGGAAGTAAAAATGTTAGATCTGAATACACAATGGGAGGTCTGAAACTTGAAACTACACCTGGTGAGGAGCACTTGGGAGTTGTAGTGACTCATTTCTATCTACATTCAGACAATGTACAAAAGTGATCAGGAACATTAATAGAGTATCAGGTTATATGGTGTGCTGATGTAATGTGTTATTCTTAAATTATATCACACACCAGTGAGTCCTCACCTGGAGTAAAGTGCTCAGTTTAGGTCTCCATATTACAAAAGTAGACAAAGCAGTTCTAGAGAAAGTCTGGAGAACAGCAGCTAGACCAGGGGTGGCGAACTCCAGGCCTAGAGTGCCGCAGTGGCTACAGGTTTTCATTCTAACCCTTTTCCTAATCAGTGACCAGTTTTCACTGTTAATTAACTTTTTCCCCATCACTTTAATAGCCCTGTTAGAAGAGTTCAGCCCTCTGAATTGATTCCTTTCTTCATTAAATGACAGCCAAGCAGAAGTGAGATGTGAAACAAGCTAACAGATGACCAGCTAAACCGGGGCTTCAAACTCCAACCAATTTCACTCCAATCACTTTCTTAATGAGAAGCCAGTTCTTGCTGTTAATTAAACCTGTTATTTAATTCCATGGCTTGTTGCTGCCCTCATTCTGCCGCAGCACACATTTTAAACACTGTTGTTTTTCTGTTCTTTCTAAAAGCACCGTCAGAATGTTTTGGTGACCTGAGAGATCAGCCTTACCAAGGCCATCACCTCTATTTAATTTCAGATATTGTGTGATAGGCACTGGGGAGCTGGTCATGTGTTGGCTTGTTTTGTGTCTCATTATTGTTTGGCTGCTAATTAAAGAAAAAGAAACAACTATAGGGCCGGAGTCAAGTTAATTAAAAGAAGTAATCAGCAGCAAAAACTGGTCACTAATTAAGATGGTAAGAATGAAAACCTGCAGCCACTGCGGCACTCAAGGCGTGGAGTTCGCCACCCCGTCTTAGAAAGAACAGAAATGTATGCTGTGGCAGAATGAGAGCAGCAACAAGCCTTTGAATTAAATAACAGGTTTAATTAACAGCAGGAATTGGCTTCTCATTGAGAAAGTGATTGGAGTGAAATTGGTTGGAGTTTGAAGCCCCAGTTTAGCTGGTCATCTGTTAGCTCGTTTCACATCTCATTTCTGCTTGGCTGTCATTTAATAAGGAAAGGAATCAATTCAGATTCATGCTGAACTCTTCTAACAGGGCTATTAAAGTGATGGTAAAAAAGTTAATTAACACTGAAAACTGGTCACTGATTAGGAAAAGGGTTAGAATGAAAACCTGCAGCCACAGCGGCACTCCAGGCCTGGAGTTCACGACCCCTGAACTAGGCTGACTGCAGGATTAACTTGTATGAGCTGAGGAGAGACTGAAGGAGTTGAAACTTTCCATTTTAGCAAACAGAAATTAAGGGGGGACACGACTGAAGTGTTTAACATTATGACAGGGATTAGTAAAGTGAATCTAGACTATTACTTTAGAGTAAATTCTGCAAAAAGAACACAGGGACACAGTTGGAAACTTGCATTTGCATATGTTGCACAAATGTTAGAAAAATGTGTTGATAGCTCTTTGCCTAAAGTAGCAAGTAGTGTGGTGAAGAGTGGGACTTTAGGGGTCTTCAGATTTGAACTTGATTTTATTTTGGGCATCCACATAAATAGTATGGACAGGACTGAATGCCTCATTCACATCACATCTTTTCTAATGTTCTAATGAATGAAGTAGACATCAGGGCAAATGACACTGAATGAGGAAAGGAAAGAAATTTAAAAACTGAATCTGCCAAACCTAACTGGGATAATAATAGAAAATATAATATAAACGATGTGTGTTACATTGACATAATTTAGCACCTTTATCTTAATTTTAAAGATTTTCATCATTAAGAGTTTTCTTTGGAGTGCAAGCATTCTGGTTGTTTCCTAATGATCACAGAAAAGCAGGGGCAGCCTGCTCCAGTCCTTGAGGACCATAGTGGTTGCAGGTTTTCACTTTAATCCTTTTTTTTTTTTTTAAATTAGTGACCAGCTTAATTAACTTTTTACCTTCATTTTAATCAATGCATTATTTTCAGACTCAGGCCCCTTAATTAACAGCCAAACAAGTCAACACATGACCAGTTAACTTGTGTCCATCATACATTATTTGAAAATAAAGAAAATGAAAGTCCAAAAAAACATTTTAAAAGTCCTATTGGAAAAAGAAAATTAAAAGTTTTAGAAATATCTGTTGTGGCAAAATGAGAGCACTAACAAGCCATGGAATGAAATAAAAGGTTTCATTAACAACAAGATTCAGCTGCTCATTAAGAAACTTGTTTTAGTGAAATCGGTTGAAGTTTGAGGCTCTGAATTGCTGCTCGTCTGTTGGCACACTTCACAACTTATTTTTGTTTGGCTGCCATTTAAGGAAAAGGACCGAGTCTTAAAAAAACAAGACAATTAAAATGAAGGGGAAAGACGTCAGTCAACAGTAAACAATAAATAAATGGTCACTAATTAAGAAAGTGGCAGGAAAGAAAACCTGCAGCCACTGTGGTCCTCCAGGGTCAAGGCTAACCTAACCTGCCCTGTGCTACTAATGTAGCAGCAGTCTTGGTTTCAGCACTTCTAAGCCCTTGTCCCTACCCCACATGGGGTTAATTGTCATTATTAGGATACAATTAAGGAGGCAGACACCACAAGAAAAGCCTTATTAATAGGAAAATAAATGTTTCAAGTTCTTGATTCCGCATGGCTAAACACTGCTAATATGCCTACATTTCTCAGGAATGGAAATCTTAAACTACTATCTACACCAGTGTTTCCCAAACTCGGTCCTGGGGACCCTCTGTGGCTGCAGGTTTTTGTTTCAACCAGCTTCTGTTTTTAATTGAACTCCTGGGATAATAAAGTGATGTGTTATTTACCAAGTTGTGTGTTTTGGGAACAATATAGGAATTAGATAACTAAGTTTACTAAAAAAAAATATTAAAATGTACCAAGCAGTTATACAGGAATAATGTATTTTTTTTTCTTTTTAACAGTATTTTTATCTTGATTTTCATTCTACTTTTCTAGGTGTTCTAATTGTTTAATTAATCAATTGTTTACTAATTAGTGGGTCTGACTGTAAAATAGTTGCAGCCTTTGATTATTCAGTGTTGTCTGCCTGGGTGTCTGCTCTGTTCATTTTTAGTTGTCATTATTAAGATACAACAAAGGGGGAAAACTGCACAGAGAAAGGGTAAAGTATAATGAAATCAACAAAAGAGAGTTAAGCATTTAAATCTACAGTATAGCAAACGCAGAAATATTTATGTCTTATAAATGTAAAGCTCATGCTGATATACCAGCCAATTAAATGAGATCAGTGCTGTCAGGTGTTGTCACTGATTAGGAATCTGGTTGGAACAAAAACCTGCAGCCACAGGGTTCCCCAGGACCGAGTTTGGGAAACACTGATCTACACAATAGGAGAAGAATAAAAAGTGCATTTATGAATGTGGTCAATTTGAGATAAGATGACTGGCCAATTGTGCAAATGACTGCAATAAAAACTTGCGGCAACAAGGATACACCAAGACTGAGCCTGGAAATCAGGGGTCAACGGAAACAAATACTGGGACGTGCTGCCAGTCAACTGCGGGACGCAAGCCATGTATTTTGAATACTGGAGATTAGCCGAAAGCATCCGAAGACCCACAAAAACCTCACGGGGTACCCGTGCAGACAAAACTTAGCATGAGGATGTAACCGCCGGTCTTTGGAGTGAAGAGGCAGCAACATGTGTCTCTCTGCCACTGCTCCGTCCAATGCCTCCTGGTGATAATCAGTTCTAAAAGATGGTTATGTACGAGAGCCACAGACGTGTCTTTTTGTGAGGTCTGCATGCACATGACACGTCTATAGGCGCCTCACACCTTCATAAATGTTACGAACGAGTGCGAATTAAAGCAGAGACGCCTACTCAAAATATGGCACAGCTGTGCAATTTGTTACGACGCGCACAGCATGCATTTCTAGGTCCTTGTACATCACGTTACCCCCACCGTAACGTAATATGGATTTATTAGTATATAGCGCCATTCACACCGACCCATGCAAATGTTCTGCATCTACTAGCTATGTAAGCAGACCCATATATCTCACTACAATAGTGTCAAATACTGCAAAAGCTCCGTGCCTGGAGCACACCTTACACGTACCTACTTTGGACTAATTCGGCAAGCGTTTCCGTGCAAATCCGTCCACTTTAGTCGAACTCAACTCGCGTCTTCCAAGGCGCTCAGCGGCGGCTCGTTACGATGGCAGCGCAGCACCACAACAACAGCGTCGTCGCAGACACCACCCCGGTCAAACTCGCTATTGGCCAATCAAAAAGGGAAGCTTTTACCGGAAGTGACGCGAGACATGAAGCCGGCAAGGAAGAGGCGGGTAGAAAGAAATTCGACAACCGCTGCAGTATGAAAGCTGCCGGTTGGCACTCGCAACGCATCGTTGTGCTCTGCACTAATGTTAGCTAAAAAAAGAATGACAGAGCAGTGATTTTATTCTAGTGTAAGACGTTGGACAAGGCCAATATTTTCTGAAGGGCACGGTAGTTGGAAGAATCCGCAGGTGTTTCGACTGAATCGTAAGCTTAGCGACATTGCAACAGCAGCGTCCTGTACATTTGCAGCCCGCCGTTCCATGAAGCGTATATGCGGGATAAATGGGTCAAAGTGTTAATTTACACCAATGCCCGTTAATTCCAGCCCTCCTAATAATCCGCGACGGGAGGTTAATTAAGATGAGCGTCAAAATAACGTTTTAGTGCAGGGGTGTCAAACTCCAGACCTGGAGGGCCGCAGTGGCTGCAGCTTTTCATTTGAACCCTTTTCCTAATCATTGACCAGTTTTCACTGCTAATGAATTCCTTTTCCCTTCATTTTAATAGACCAGTTTTTAAAGATCCAGTCATCTGGATTGATTCGTTTCTTCATGAAATGGCAGCCAAACAGGAATGAGACGTGAAACGAGCTAACAGATGAGTAGCCGAACTGGGATTTTAAACTCCAACCAATCTATTAACGATAAGCTGATTCTTGCTGTTAATTAATTAATCCCGTTATTTAATTTTGTGGTCTGTTGCTGCTCTCATTCTGCAACAGCAGACACTTCCAAAACTGTTGATTTTCTGTTCGTCAAAATGTTTTGGTGACCTGAGAGATCAACCTTACTGAGACCTTCAATTTTCTTGATTTACAGATATTGTATGACCAGCACAGGTGAGCTGGTCATGTGGCAGCTCATTTTGTGTCACATTATTGTTTGGCTGCTGATTAAAAAAAGAGACAACTAAGGGGCCTGAGTCAAGTTAATTAAAACTAAAGCAAAAGAAGTTAATTAGCAGCAAAAACTGGTCACTAATGAAGAAGATGGTTAGAATGAAAACCTGCAGCCACTGCGGCCCTCCAGGCCTGGAGTTCAACACCCGTGTTTTAGTAACATCGGATCATTTACACCAAGAAAATGGCAATAAAACTTCCAACTGTTCCTGCATGCTTTGTATCCGCGTACCCCTGTTTTAGTAAATCTGCAGCCGCCTTTTTTTTTGTTGTTGAGGATAATAAACTAATGAATAAATATGCAAATAAATCAATGCATTCTGAAATGTGGCAATAAATAAATAATAACAAAACAATATGTGAGCATACAGTGCCAGTCAAAAGTTTGAATGCACTAATAAGTTTGCATGTTTTGATAGATTTTGATACCTTTTTTATGAAGGTGCTACTAAATTGATTTAAAAATACAGGCTCCTCTCTCTTTCTCTTGGGTGGAGGTCGAATGTTGCTTTGATTTGTTAAATGTGACTTGACTGTATGGAATTTTATCTCATTCTAATAAAAGTTAATAGAAATATTGAAAAATGTGTTTCAAATGACTATTGCTGCTTAAAATGACTGCAGTCCTAGGTGAACATTAAAAAAGCAAAGCCCCAATTCCTGCAGTATTTAATGGTTAGCTCCCATTTAAAAATACACACAAGACCTTACTAGTATTTGTAATAGTTGTTACTGCTTGAAATGACTGATGTTTAATTTACTATTCACATAGGACTGCAAGTCCCATTTTCAGCAGCCATTCCTTCACTGTTCTAATGGTCAGCTCCCTTATCTTCAATTTAATTAGTCAGTTTAAATGCTAATTGGTTATTAGAGAAACCTGCTGTTTCTGCTCATTTGAGTTGCATGCCACTGGAATTCCTAAAGTTCGGTTCTGGGTTCAAAATGACAAGAAGCATTTTTTTTTTTTTGCAGAATGAAGGTTATTCCAGGTGACAGATTGGTAAAAAACTGAACACTTCGTACAAAGGTGCTTATCACTGCGTTGAGAGAAGAGGGCACACTGAATCTTACCAGTACAGAAAAAGAGGGGTAAGGCTAAGATAGACAGATGCATAAGAGGATAAGAACATCAGAGTCTGTAGAATGAGAAACAAATGCCATACATGTCCTCAGATGGGTTCTTACTTAAATACACACCAAATCCTAGTGTCGACTACAACAGCCAAAACCCGACCCTGAGATGTTGACTTGTGCATTGTGCACTTTTCCAGTCATTTTGTTCAATATCTTTGTTCTTCTGCCCAGTGTAACCTTTTTATGCAGCAGTTTCCCCCTATGCCAACATCCATATATCCTGCTGTTTCGAGAGATTCTTTCTCCACTGATTCTTAAGTTCATTATGGTAGAATACAACAGGGTTCAAGTGTAATAAAAAATGGCACTCAGCAATCAATGCTCAAAAGTTTAATTGAAGCAGTCTTTGTAGTTATGCCAGCCCCACAGCAAAACAATACAATTAAATGGTTGAATTTTTGTAACTCAGATTTTTTTTATTTATGATATTTGTAGTTATAATGGACAATATTATTCATTTGCTTGTTTTGAGTGGTCAGAGAAAAAGGATGGAAGGAGCTAGTGAGTTGGCATTATAGATCTGACATTTATTATAAACAAGATTGTAAGAAAGATGTCCGCACCATATTACTCAACCACAACTAGTTGTAGCAATGGCGTCTTTATGTAACCTGTGTGTGTGTGTGCTAGACCATCAATTATGTTGTCTGTTAGGCTTTTTTCTTTGAATTTACTATCTTACTCTTCTTTACTTATTTATCTGGTTTATACTGTGTAATACCCTGCCGTTCTTTCTTAAACTCTGTGAAGTGCCTTGAGCATGGGAAAGGCGCTATATAAATAAAATGCATTATTATTATTATTAGGGGCAAGTGGGGCACTGCCCTCACCCTCCAGCATATGGCACTGTTGTGCAAAAATTAACACGTTGTCTGCCACAGTGAGGTTCATCTGTTGGTGAAGAAAGATTCACTGATACCGACTTTGCTGACGATGCCGTGATCTCCACAGAGTCAATGGAGGCTCTGATCGGGGCTCTTGAGAGACTGAGTGAGGAGTATGAGTATCTGGACTTGCGAGTGTCTTCAATAAAAACCAAGAGCCAGGCCTTTAATGACCTCTCGGGCACGGCCATCAGCAGTGTGTCTGTCTGCAGAGAGAGTGTCGACTTCATCGAGAGGTTTACTTACCTCGGCAGCGACATTTACATCTCTGGTGACTCTTCGTATGAAGTCAGTAGACGGATTGGGAAGGCATGGGGGTCATGGAAAGGGGTGTGTGGCGCTCCTGATATCTCTGCAAAAGGACGAAGCCCCAAGTCTTTAGAGTTCTGGTGCTTCCTGTTTTGCTATATGGTTGCGAGACATGGACGGTGTCCATTGACCTAAGACAAAGACTGGACTTGGTACTGTGGCTCTTCATAGAATCCTTAGGTACCTCTGGTTTGACTTTGTGTCGATTGAGCAGTTGCTCATGGAGTCCCAAATGATGCACATGACCTGCATGGTGAGGGGGCATCAGTTGTGGCACTACGGCCATGTGTCCGGCTTGGAGGATCCTCAATGTTAAAGACCCGAGTGGCTGAACCATCCCAAGGGGATGCCCACGTAACACCTGGCTGTGGCAGATAGGGAGTCATTTGCAGAGGGTGAGTCTGGACCGCGTGTCTGCCTGGTGGGTCACCAACCAGGATCCTGAGGTGTCAGGGTATGGTGGGTGTGGCAACATGCTGTATACCAGTGCCTGCTCCTCATCCTGAACAGCCTATGTAAAATCAGAGTGCCATGTTAATAAATTAGTTAAAAGCATTTTGTTATTGAGCAACACTCACAATAAAAAATGCATTTTCTCTAGAAAAAAAATCTATTTGAGTTATCTCATACTTGGCTTATGGAACAGATAAATCTTTGTGCATGCTAGCTGTGTGATAATCCGAGTGAGTCCAGCAGGCTCGATTTTGCACAATTCGTTGCAATTGAGCGTCACGGTTTCTGTTTGAACTTCATAGTGGTGAGATGCTCATCGATGAGAGAGTGAAATATCTGGTCTGTGACACCACACTGATTTTGTTATTCTTATTTGAAATGCCCACTAACCTCAATTTACATGTGTTACCGCACACATATGCATATTTGGTTCTGTAGCCCCAAAGATGATTTCCATTATATGTAACTCATTGGTGGTCTCCATCTATAGATCGCCTAAATAAATTAGCAGTTGTGCACGTGGTAAATCAGGAGTACAGTAAACTCATCTCAATAATTGTGCAAATGTTTGTAGTAAACTCAACTTATATGTCATATTTAGTTGTTTTTTTTCAGTTTTCATATTAAGTTCAATTTCTTTCCTTGAAAAATATTTCCTTTTTTTCTTTTAGCTATGTGAGATTTTTCTTGCGCTTCGCGCTATTAGCCTGTTCTTGAGTTATCTGGGCAGGCCTTTGAACCCTACTGTGTGGTTGCCATATATTTACTCAGATGTGTGCATGTGCAGCCTGAACAGTTTCATTGGGGTTTTAAGGCTGTTAAATCTACAAATATTGCATACCGAAAAGCACTTAGTTAATTACATTTCTTCTTCTTCCTTTTCCCTAGTTGGTGATGGGGCAGGGTTTCCACTGTAGACCGCACACTGCTTTGGGTGCTGCAAGGGTTTGAATTTCACTAATGACATTTTTCCATGCTGGGTGTCCCAAAACGATGGCTTTGGCGTCCTAGAGGCTTAGTCGACAGTTCTTCAAATCCTCCTCGATTTGTTTCACGCAAGTTCTTTTTTGGTGCTGCTCTTTGCGCCTTCCAATTCCGTGGTCATTTTCACCTTAGCAATTTGTATGGCACCAAGTTCAGGTCCATTTGGTAGACGTGTCCAAACCAGCGTAGTCGCCTGCGTTGGATGTCCACGTCTACCATCAGTTGACTGTCACACCTCTTCAGTACGATCTCGTCTCAAAGTTGATCTCAAGGAATGACTCCCAGGCTCTGACGAAGGCAACACATTTGGAAGACTACAAGTTTGTTCTGCTCAGACTTCAGCATAGTGCACGTTAGAATGATCGGCTGGATCAAAGACCAATTTTGGTCTTGATGGAGATGTTAGGCACCACTTTAACGAAGTGAATGCTGCTGTCGCCTGGCCGATTGTACTGTGCACTTCAGTTGTAGAGGTGATGGTTAACACAGGACTTCTTAGGACGCCCATTGTCTTACAAAATGTCTCGGCCATAGACGGGTAACACATCTAGTGCAATATATAGAGATAAGTGCACGGATGGATGATTGTTTAGTAAGAAACAGCACAGTAGCAGGAATCACTCTAGTGAGGATAAGGCACAAAGCAACAGCACAAACCCTGGACAACAAGTTTTGGAGGCCAAGTCGCTGTACCCATAGAAAAGTGTGGCCTATCAACAGCTATAGAAGGCAGGTGGTCTCAAATATATTCATCAATGGGTATTGGGAACTGTTGGGGTTAGATTTCTGAAAGCAAACTGCAGAGAATGCCTGCTAAAATAAACTAAGAAAACACACACCAAAGGAAAGAGAAAAATGGCCAATAAGGAAAAAAAGAAAAGACTTTTTCCCACACGGATCTGTTCAACTTTGCTAAGTGTAGCCCAGGACCAAATGCCTGGCATCCAGTATCATGCCCACTAATCAAATGGCATGCCTATTGCTTGAAACTATAGCCATGCTACACCTGTGATTTAGTAAAGGCACTGTATGCCAATCTGGACACCAGTTAGAAATGGTATCCAGATTGATGTGGAAAACTATTGTCAGGCTTTGTCACCAAAGTGATGGCGTGTTGGGAGAGCGACGTAACAAACTCAGATTTGGCTGACTGAGCACTTTTTTTTTAAGAAGATTCTAACTGCGGCTTTGAGGGGGACCATGGAGACTGCAGTCAGTTTTCAAAGGGGAGGCCAGGCTTTCATCTGTTGTATTCCTTTGTGACAAGTCCTGAGGAGCCTGGCACTGCCCCATGGCAAAAACTAGAACTTCTCAGTATGACAGAGGGGAGGGGTGAAGGAATGCAAGTGCTCTCTCGGTGTGGCTGTGCACAACAGAGGATATGGTGGGTGACACCAGACATGCCCCCCCTATAATGGGTTCTCTCCCCCAGCTGCCATGCCAACATCTTTTAAACGTTCATAGGACAGTATGTCTAGCCATAATTGTTGGGAAATTATATAGCAAGATTAAAATTTACGTAGCTCATCTGTGTTAAGGTATTAGGAAGATAAACCAAAATCGGGAGAAAAGCAAGATGAGATGAAGCTTTGGAAGGACACGTATATCCAACAGGGGGCACATATCCATAGAAATCCGTTCTTTTGAAACTATAGTCCTCCCAGTATCCACAGTGGAGATATTAAGACAAGAAAATTGGGGTACAAAACAAAGAATATACTAACTTGCTGCGTTTGCTCTTATAAACAAGTAACTGAAGACGTAGAGTACGGTTATCTTAAGATGTTTCTGTGGGTTCATCAGCGATTAAATGTCCATCTCCAGAGGAGTCAGAGGATCATTGGAGCTCACCAATCCAAACTGAAGAGAAAGCTGGACATTTTAGACGCACGGTGTCATCTCCCCCAGTTATATCTTCTATTAAAAATGGGCTAAGCTCGTATCGTTACTCCTTTCACACCTCACTGATGCGCTCGTGGTGCTTGATTGACTAGCCAAATGATGAGAATAGCTGCTCTCTATTCCAAATACACCTTAGCAGTACCTTTTGTATTTCTCTTTTAATCATATGGAGTGCTGGCAGGCGTCATTTGCTTCATAGTTTCATTGATATTTCATACAGAAATCATTATGCCAAACTTGTAATAAATGCTGTAGCCACATGGGGGTAGCAAAGAACTGTTTTGGTCAGATTATGCAAGACAACATGCAACTCCCAGACCTGGCAGCATCTCGATCCTCTCGCAACTGAGAGGGCCTGTGGTGGACGTTTGCTGACCGGCAGACCAACCACATGCGTTACCTGGTAGGTAACCACCCATACAATCAGATCGGGACTCAGACTACGGATGATATGAATGTAATTACTCCGATCTTCAGGCTGTCAAATAAACGAACCACATGCCGTGGCGCAGCGTAAAGGGACTTCGTCTCTAACACTGACATCCGAGGTTTGATCCCCGCGAGGGGTGCAGTGGAGTGTGTACGCCTTGATGAGCCCAAGTAAGGGCGAAACACGAGTCGCGTACTCTTTTCAAAGATAAACAAATAATAAGTAGCAGATAGATAATAAGTAACAAAAGCAGCATAAAGTATAAAAACAGAATAGAAGTAGGCCTATAAAGTGTAATTGTGCAGGTAGGTACGTGATGGACAAGTTCAATACAGTTGTGTGAGGTCGATAGAATGGGGTGGACCACGGTTACAAACCCCAGTCAGTTGTTTCGGAGTCTAATGTCCTTGGGAAGGAAAGAGTTCTTCTGCCTGGAAGTCCTGCATTTCATACGTCTGTACCTCCTGCCTGAGGGTAGAAGTGTGAACAGTTCGTGTTGGAGGTGAGTCGAGTTAGTTCTCCTATGGACTCTGCAGTTGTAGATGCTCTGCAGAGAGGACAGTGGGGTCCTGGTGATCTTCTCAGCAGGTCTTTACCACTTTTTGCAGGCGTTTGCGGTCCATAGCAGTAGTGTTGCCGTACCACACGGTGATGCAGCTGGTCAAGATGCTCTCAACAATGCAGCTGTAAAAGTTGCTGAGGATCTTAGTCGACATACCAAACTTCCTCAGCCTCCTCAAAAAGTACAGCCACTATTGAGCCCTCTTGACCAAGATGTATGGTGTTAAGTGTCCAAGTGAGGTTCTCACTGATGTAGACGTCCAGGTATTTAAAGCTGCTCACCCACTCCACTTCAAGCCCTCAGATGAACAGTGGCCGGCGAGGTCTCTTCTCCTTCCTCATGTCCACTATCATCTCCTTCGTCTTGTCTGTGTTGAGGGTCTCCCTCACCTGAGAAATCTCCAAACACATTTGTCATTTATACCCAAGTGCTTGAACAAACATCTTTCTCTGGAAGACAAGAGGACCCCCTGTTACCAGGGGTCTCTAACTCTGGTCCCGGAGTGCTACTGTGGCTGAAGGTTTTCATTCCAGTTTTTATACTGCTAATTAACGTCTGTTGCCTTCATTTTCCTTGACTTGCTATTTAAGACTCAGACCCCTTAATTTGTTTATTTTAGCAACCAAACAATAATGAGAAATAAAAGAAGCCAGCAAATGACCAGCAACCTGAGTCCGTCATATAAAATAAAGACAGGTGAAGGTGTCAGTAATGTTGATCTGCTCGGGTCCACAAAACATCATGACAATGTTCTTATAAAAAAGACAGTCAACAGGTTTGGAAAATGTCTGCTGTGGCAGAACGAGAGCACCAAGATACTGTGGACTTTAGTAACGGGTTAAATTAACAACAAGAATTGGCTTCTAATTAAGAAACTGGTTGGAATTAAATTACACCAGATTCAAATTGCAAGCCTAATGGCTCAGTTGTGATTTTTTTTGCTCAGATCCGATTTAGCCATCTTGACAGTTTACATTCACAAGTACGAGTGACCTGTACCTAACTGTAATGTGAATGCATCTTTCCTCTGAAGCGGTATGCATGTGCACATTGGTACGTTTCTGCTCGAGTCATCTGTGCCACCAATAACAAAAAACACCACGTTTGTGAGACGACATGTGGCATTATGCTGCATTGTATTCAAACTAGGATGTCAAAAATTCTGAGTTCTTAGTAATTTTCAACCAAAACGCCTCCACAAGTTGTATTTCCTACTTGGAAACTCGCGGCTGGTCTCTCAAGTCCGCGTTTCTCCAACTTCAGATGATGACATCAATCCAAAATGGCGACGTACACCAGAAACTTTATGTTACGTTCCATTTACCTCGGAAAGTCAGCATGACGTCACACAGGAGTTGATTGCATTCCAGCAAAACATTTAGAAAACCAATATGGAGGCTTCCTGAAAAACCTTTATTGTGCTTACTCCATCAGAATAAAACTCAATATGCAATATTGCTTGAGCAAGGCCCTTAACCTGTAATTGCTCCGTCCTTGGTATGACGTTAATCTGCATCCACCCCTGCATGTAGGCCCTCCAACCTGCAGGGAAAAACCTGAGGGTTGTTGGCAGAATTGGCACACTGCCCACCATAAAAAACCTCACACTGGCTCCATTCCATCTGAACTTGTGTGGTGCTGAGGTGTCACCCGTTGCATGGCTTACACTCAAGTCCTAATCTGGGATCCTGAGTTGGTTCGTCATGTGGTGGGTGCAGCAATGCGCTGTATCAGTGCGGGCTCCTGACCTCTCTCTCTCTCTCTCTCTCTCAAACATGGTAGTAACATGTCCACAGATAAAGGTTGGACGGTACTGTGTGTACGACTGATTTAATGAGACACAAATAGACAAAAGTGCTAATTAACTTATAATACTACAGCTGTCATTGTAGTTGGTGGTGTACGTCACCATTTTTGATTGATCTTATCATCTGCAGTTTGACAAATTCGGGCTTAACAGGCAAGCTCAAAGTTTCCAAGTTTGAAATCCAACCAGTTGAAAATTCCAACTAGGAACTCAACTTCCTACCTCAAATGGAATGTAGCACAAGTAAAAGCTGTAGGGTTCTACTGTTGATTAGCATGTCTGTCTATTTGTGTTTCATTAAATCAGTTGTACACACCGTACTGTCCAACTTTGTTTTCCCTTTGTTATTCTGGGTATTTCGTGTAGATTTATGGGCAAAATGGCCAATGAATTAATTGAAAATGAACTGTACAACCTAATAAAGTGTGCAGAATGTGAAGGGATCTGAAGACTTTCTGAACCCACTGTAGCATCTGCAAACCTGATTAAATTCTATAAATGATGGACCAGTGCATTATCTAATGTTGTTTCCTGCATTTCTAGATTAGGTTGTAGGACCCAAAGCCCTAAATTGTATTAAGCAGGTTTTGAGAAAGGTATTATTTCTTTGCATTCTATTGTAGAGGTCATAGGGATGCTGAGATTCACACCATTGAAGGGATGGTGGTTTATTTATTTTTATTGTGTGGACCACAGGAACGCACCCAGCCTTGGCCCGATTTGCACACACTCACTCACAGAGATACAGTTAAACTGCAGATTAAATCAATATATTTAGTGGAATGGAAATATAAACAGCAAATAAACAGCTAACTCACCCAACGATGATAACGAATAATAACATGACTCTACAAGAGCAAGCCATAATGATAAACACCAATGACAAAGTTCAAAACACGGTCCAAGTGTAGCAGCAACGGATGATGATGGATGAGAAAGAGGGACAAATCCTGTAAACGGTTCGCTGTAAGCAATGCAAAGTTTGTCTTCCCAGTATCCCAATGCTGTGAGGGGTAATGAGATTGGGATCGTTTCCTTTGATGAAGATGAGACCAATCCGATCAATAATCACACAACTGGCAGACACAAGACAGACCGTACATCCAGGCAAGAACAGTAGTCAAATCCAAATGAGTGTGATGGAGAGTGGTAGTGCTGCTGCCTCGCAGTAAGGAGATCATGGGTCCGTTTCCCATGTCCTTCCTGTGTGGAGTCTGCAATCGCTTTGAGTATTATGAAAAGCGCTATATAAATGTAAAGAATTATTATTATTATTATTATTATTATTATTATTATTATTATTATTATTATTATGCTTATTATTATCTCTCTATTATAAAAAAAAACTTGCGATGAGACGAGACTTTTTCCCGGGGATAAGACGTGATCTTTTGAAGAGAGACACTTTCACTTCCCGCAAGACAGACAAGTCACGTCATACTTACAACCTTCAGACACAAATCCCGTGATACACAGGCAGAGCAGGTTAGAGATAATGGAAGCAGGAAAATTCGAAAGTCTCCAAAAGTGAGAGTAAAGATCGCATTAGCGCAAACAATCTGAAAATATTACTCGGGGAAATAACAGAACAGTGAAAAGAGATTGAATTTTCAGGTGCTGTGCAGGCTTTTAAACATTCGAAGCTCCACACGAGATGCAGATCATGCAGCACACAGCAGCAGCAAGCCAATAGCTTCTCGAGCATAGAGGAGGTGAAAAAAAACACCTGTTAATTGTTTCCCATTGTATCACCGTTTAACAGGGGTTTCGGAGAGGCGGCCACTGGCAGGGGGGGAAGGGGTTGGCGAGCGAAGTGAGCAGGGGCTGAAGCCCCCAGTTATTTTTGTTATTAAAAGACAGATGGATGAATTCAGACCTCGGACATCAGGCTTCAGCTTGTTTTGCCAGTTCCCTCTTTAAAGCATCCACTAGCACAATCTTTTTCCCAGCAGTCCCTGCATCCCCGTCCAATAGAGCAACACTGCAGGGACCGCTGGGATATGTAGTCCTTTATATTCATATTTATATTTACACTATAGTTTTTAAAAATTCAAATTGGCAATATAGCAACTTTCAGTTTAAAAAACAGACTTGAATATTTTTCAGCTCCCGTAGGTGTATAATGGTGTTAATTATAACTACCAGCACTTTGTACCTGCCAGGGCTTATTTCATTTCCATCTTTTGTCAGAATATCTGAAGACCCTTTAATCCTTCTGAAGTTTTGTTTCTTATTAAAAAAAAAATTGCCTATTTAATTTCTTTCTTATTATTTGTTCAAGTAAACTGTACATTTTATTTCATGAAGTCAACGACAACAGCTTTGCATTTGCTGCTCTGTACAGAGGAGTCCATTTTTGACTCTAATCTATCTTCAGTGGTTGTACGGTGAAAGCGCACAATGGTCTTGTTCTGACAGTCTTATTTTTTTGGTCAGTGTTTTATTTCTTGTTTTTTGAAAGATTTGACATAGCCATCAGAGTTGGGGTAAACGGGGGGATTTGTGAGCTTCTTGAGATTGTTGAACGTTTAATTTGCTGTGATAACAATTTACGCTTTACTGTGATTTATTGCCACACCAGCATTGGCTGTTTAGATTTGCGAGTTCGTGCAAAAGCCAAATGACTCCTTTTGTCTGCACGGTTTACAGAAACCAGACAGACAGGAAAACTCAGCTGCCGGCATCTACCGTACTTTTCATCCAAGGTCTCTAAACGAAAATGCTTTCATGGCAGCAAAGCTTTGGCTAATATGCTCCTCCTGGGCTCAGTCCATCTGTCAAAGAAAGGAGAAGTACATTGAGTTCATGGAGGGAGACTTATATAAAATCAGAACAAGTCTTCCTGCCGAATCCAGATCTTACGGTTCATCCGAATTGCCTGGTTATCCATTAGCTTCTGAGTTCACGTACCACAGCTCATTCAGTTGTTAACGTTCTTTGTCAACGATGTCAGGCTGCTCGATATCCTTACCATGCTGACACAGTCTTCCATTTGATAAAAACTTGGGACTCATCCTTGAAATGCACCAAGGGGTATCTTCTTCTGGAATCATTTGGAAGTCATCTGCTGCTCATGAATGCCCTCTGAAAGTCCAGACGAGAGGGGCATCATCAATTCATAAGCTTGATCCCATTTAACATGTTTCCCAGCTGTACATGAGTGGTCCTTCTGGTACCCTAAAGAAATATGTTTGAGACGTGACTTACGGTTGCACGGTATACCGGTACTGGAAAAACACCAAAACAAAAAACAAACTTTAAAATAGTATTGTACCAGCATTTCTAGATTTTCGATAACCAGAACTTCACGCCTCAATCCCCTGCTCCCCACTTCCCTCGACACTCACTAATTCACTTGTGGAAATACGTCTTTTTTTTAAGACTTCACAAGCTACATGCTTTAACACAATCAGAACTTCACTGGGACAATACAGTACAGGCCAAAAGTTTGGACACACGTCCTCATTCAATGTGTTTTCTTTATTTTCATGACTGAAGGCATCAAAACTATGAATGAACACATGTGGAGTTATGTACTTAACAAAAAAAGGTGAAATAACTGAAAACATGTTTTATATTCTAGTTTCTTCAAAATAGCCACCCTTTGCTCTGATTACTGCTTTGCACACTCTTGGCATTCTCTCGATGAGCTTCAACAGGTAGTCACCTGAAATGGTTTTCACTTCACA
Source organism: Polypterus bichir lapradei (assembly GCA_026402145.1). Taxonomy (NCBI): domain Eukaryota; kingdom Metazoa; phylum Chordata; class Cladistia; order Polypteriformes; family Polypteridae; genus Polypterus; species Polypterus bichir. The sequence continues at coordinate 8,935,547 of JANRMT010061414.1, read as the reverse complement.
GGTGTGCCTTATCAGGGTTATTTAGTGGAATTTCTTGCTTTATCAATGGGGTTGGGACCAGCAGTTGTGTTGTGCAGAAGTCAGGTTAGTTGGACGATCATTTATTTTTCAACAGGACAATGACTCCAAACACACCTCCAGGCTGTGTAAGGGCTATTTGACCAAGAAGGAGAGTGATGGAGTGCTGTAAATGGTCATGAAAATAAAGAAAACACATTGAATGAGGAGGTGTGTCCAAACGTTTGGCCTGTACTGTATATTGCTTCAACACGACGGGGACTTCACGGAGGACACCCTCCTTATTGCTGCGATGCAATCAGAATACCAGGGGACCCCAGTCTTTTTACTTCAGTGTGATTGGAACATCACTGCGACCCCCCGATTTTATTGATTTGATGAAATCTGAACGTCATAGGGACCCCCATCTTATTGCTTCATCCTGATCAGAACATGACTGGTACCCCACTTATTGTTTTGATGTGATCATAATATCACTGGGACCCCCCTTCTTATTCCTTTGACATGCTCATAACATCACTGGTATCCCATTTCATTGATTCGATGCAATCAGAACATCACGGGTACCCCTGTGCAATTCCTAGGAGTTTTCTGAAATGCCTGATAAATTATGGTCATATTTAGGCAGAAACAGAGACATTTCTAAAGCCAGCACTATATAAAGTTTCTGAACCATCATCTCACATTCTTGGACCAGATGACAACATCTCACTGCTAGATGAAACCTTTTCTTGTTTTACTGGTTTAATTTTATGGTGTATGACAGAGCTAATAGAACAGCACATGTGAACTAAAGAGCGGAGTAAACGCAAACACTTAACCTGACCATATCAAAGACTCCCAGCCCAGCCCTCCTGGTATGGAAGACAAAACAACCCCTCACTCCAGTAAAATTATTAGTAGATGAATAAGCGACAAGAATAATACAGGATATTCAACATTACACAATAACCCCATGGCAACGGCAAAATAACAGACATGAATGATGATACAATTTACATCTATAATATAAATAATGCAGAGTCCAAGGCATAATTGCAAAGCACGCGTGAAGCCAGCAAAACAGCTCTAAATACGCCAACATGGCAAACGATGAGTTCTGAAACACATGAGTGTTTCCACCAAGATCTCTAGGAGAGACAATGTGACTCCCTATTAATCAACCAGAGCTTGAATGATTCAGAAGTGCATCACCTGGCTTCTTTATATCATCTGCTTTAATTGTGTACTCCTGGGGCATTGCATGCTGTACCTTCACCAAGTCCTAAGTGTTACATTCCTTATAGGACGAATACTGTCTACCACTCACGTTCCTAATAAGTGGTACTGATCTGTATAAACCTAAACTTCTCAAAATCTCTGAGTTAAATAGGATAAATCTTCCTTATTTGATAGTTGTCTCTGCTGACATGAAACATCGCCACAAAATCTACATCATACATAGAGCTGCTCGCCCATTACGTTTAATAAAATAAATGAAGACAAGAACAGCAGCAAAATTAGCAAATGCGAGGCAGGGCTACATACAGTAACTGCCAGAAATGTCACAACTGGTTGTCACCTCCTTGTCACCTTCTTGCTGGTGACAAAGTTTATGACGTTTCAGGTGAACTTTGAATAAAGAGGACAGCTTGTTGTAGGGCAATTTGACTGACAAGTTTGTCTGTTAACAAAAGTAAGAACATAAGAAATTTGATAATTGAAAGGAGACCATTTGCTCCATTTGTCGCCCGTTTCTTTAGCTAATAGCTAAGCTGTCCCAAAATCTCATCCAGATGCTTCTTAAAGGTTGTCCAGGTTTCTGCTTCAGCTCCATGTGTCGGAAGTTTGTTCCAGAGTCCCACAACTCTTTGCATAAAGGAGCGCTTCCTGCCTTCAGTTTTGACTGCACTTCCCCTTAATGTCCGCTGATGTCCTCGAGTACGCTATTCACTGTTAAGTTGAAAGAATTCTGCTGGATCTCCTTTATCAATGTTTTTAAGGATTCTGAGGACCTGGACGATGTCCCCATGCTGTCTCCTCTGCTCGAGGCTAAACAGGTTTAATTCACCGATTCTGTCATGGCAGGACATGTCCTTAAGTCCCATAATGCACTTGGTTGCTCTCCTCTGCACAGCTTCAAGTGCTGCTATGTCTTTCTTGTGTCGTGGTGACCAGAACTGCACACAGTACTCTGGATGTGGTCTCACTTGCGCAATATATAGTTTGAGCATAACATCCCTTAAATTCAACAGTTTTCATGATATAACCTGACAATTTATTTGCCTTTTTAATTGCTTCTGTGCATTGCTTAGTCGACAAATATGTCACATCAACATAAACTACTAAATCCTTTTCTGTTGTTTTGAATGATTGCAACACTTTTCCTACGAGAAAGTAAATCGGACTCAGGGAAGTCTAAAACGTTGAGATTCATCAAAATCTCGACATCGAATTTTTGGACAATTCCAATAGTTTCCCTATACTTTGTATACGAGAAAGTAAAAAGAAAATAAGGGAACTGATACATAGAAGGAAAGATTGTGGATTTTTATTGAGAAGATAGGAAGAGGAGGGATCTTGCGAGGACTGGAAGAGAAAGTGATGTCATCAGGAGGCACAATCTTGAGAGCTGGAAGTGACATCATTAGGAGATGGGCTGTGGTGAAGGTCTGCAGAGGGAAAAAAGGGTAGAATATCAGTGGACAGCACAGACACCTGGCTCAGCTGAGAAACACTTATATTTGAACCTGAAAACCGCCTCCCATTTGCACGTGTGTAACACACCATAATAATACCATAATGCAGAAAGAATTTCAGGAATGATGATATTAACATTCATCTATTATATGTACTGTATATTATACAGTACATATACAGTATGTACACCTATATTATAGATGGATAGATAAAAAAAAGTAATATTCCTATTATTATTATAGATAGGTGATACACTATGATAGGTATAAAGGTAATATACTCAGATTGATCTTAATGGAACAAATAAAATGGATATCAGGACATATAAAAATGCATTATATTAATGTTAGATAGATAGATAGATAGATAGATAGATAGATAGATAGATAGATAGATAG
>JANRMT010061414.1:8901375-8920004 GCA_026402145.1 Polypterus bichir lapradei | reverse complement strand
TCTATCTATCTATCTATCTATCTATCTATCTATCTATCTATCTATCTTAATTTCATTTAAATAATGACTACTGTTAATAGTTACACACATGGGGGTGACACGGTGGCGGAGCGCTAGCACTGCTGTCTCGCAGGGAGTCACGTCTCTGGTGTCCCCTGCCTGGAGTTTGCATGTTTTCCTGCTGGGGTTCCACAGTGGGCTCCGGTTTCCTTCCAAAGATGCACAGTTTAATGACCTCTTGGGCACGGCCATCAGCAGTGTGTCTGTCTGCGGGGAGAGTGTCGACCTCGTTGAGAGGTTTACTTACCTTGGCAGTGACATTCATGTCTCTGGTGACTCTTCCTAAGAAGTCAGTAGACGGATTGGGAGACCTTGGGGGGGTCATAAAGTTGCTGGAAAGGGGTGTGTGTCGCTCCTGATATCTCTGTAAAAGGACCAAGTCTTTAGAGTCCTGGTGCTCCCTGTTTGTGAGACATGGACGCTATCCAGTGACCTGAGACGAGGACTGGACTCCTTTGTGTCTCTCTGGAAAATCCTTGGGTCCCGCTGGTTTGACTTTGTGTTGCTCACGGAGTCCCAAATGAGGCACATGACCTGCATCGTGAGGGAGCGTCAGTTATGACACTACGGCCATGTGGCGTGTTTCCCTGATGGTGATCGTAAGATCCTCATTGCTGGGGACCCGAGTGGCTGGACCAGGCCAAGGGGTCGCTCACGTAACACCTGGCTGCGGCAGATGGAGGGTCATTTCTGGAGGGTGGGACTGGACTGCGTGTCTGCCTGGGGGGTTGCCAACTGGGATCCCGAGTTATTTCGCCGTGTAGTGGTTGCGGCAACACTCTGTACCAATACATGCTCCCCAACTTGACTTGACTATGTGATAAATCTTGCCTTATGACCTTTTCAGGACGTATATTGTCACTTTGTATATTTTAGAAAACATTTTTCTTGTTAGTATCCCGTAGCGAAGCACAGGTATTCAGCTAGTACTTAAATAAAGCCAAGGCGTTTAGCATTAGCTAACCCAATAAAAAGAGAGGACGGTCCAGTCAAAATGTCCTCCACTTTATACTTCCCATAGAAAGAGCCAAAGCCAAATAAAAAGACACGCACCCGATTACAAATACTGGCAGTGTCTTCTATGACGGACGTACAGTAATTACTCCATACTCCATATTTCCTCTGGAATTCATAAACACCTCGCTCACCATTTCTGTTCAGGCTGATGAGGTTGGGTGTCTTTACTGAGCGTTTTTGACTCCATTTTGTCACCTGTACTCCTCCTTCAGCATCCACTGAGTGCTCCAGCTCTGTCTCGGGGGGGTTGACCGCAGGGGTGTTCACAACCTCAGGTATCTCCAGTGATACTCAAATGTACCAGTGGGTCCTCTGCATGGGAGGTCAGGACGAATTCCTTGGTTTACCAGACAGAGAGACACCCATCATTGAGATATCGATATTTTTGCTATCGGGGACCCTAAGGCCAGGTTTATACTTCATGCGACACGTGCTCCAGGAGGCGCTACTACGCAAACGTTTTACTGTTCATACTTACGTGCGTAATTTATGTAAATCTGGAAGATTCCACCAGGTGGCAGTGCGAGATATCATCACGGTGAGAAAACGTTTGGCTTTGCTGTGTTGTGAATTGCCTGAAACTTCCTTTATATATCGGAGGACTCCTTGCCACAATATCTCTGAAAAGGATGTTTAATGATTACATCCATCAATCCAGGGGTATTGCCCATTCCAGCAAGCATTGGGCGCGAGGCTGAAACAATCCCTGGACGGGGCATCAGCTCATCGCAAGATGAATACAAACACTCACTAGCGTCATTTTAGTCTCACCAAATCTGCATGTCTTTGGAAGGAAACCCGGAGCACATGGTGGAACAACACCAGGAAAATATGCAAACTCCAGGCAGGGAACACCAGAGACGTGACTCCCTGTGAGACAGCAGTGCTACCGCTCCGCCACCGTGTCACCCCATGTGTGTAATTATTCACAGTATTCATTATATAAACGAAATTAACTATTTAGCTATAAAATGTAGCATACAGTACATATTTTAATGCATTTCATCAAGAAAGTGATATCAAGTATAAATCTAAGGATTCTAAATGTGCAGAGAGCTGGAATATCAGAAATGTAACGTGTTCTGTGTGGCGACGCTGCTGTCAGCTCAGGATGAACCCCCAGAAGCGCATAGCGATTAACAACTGGGTCGGTTTTAAGATGACGTTTACGACGGTCTGCTTTAATGATAAACTACAAGGTTAAAGAGGACATTTCAAGATCCATCCAACCCCGCTATATCCTAACCACAGGGTCACGGGGGTCTGCCGGAGCCAATCCCAGGGAGCAAGGCAGGAAACAAAGCCCGGGCAGGGCGCCAGCCCACCACAGGGCACACACACCCACACCAATTTATGATCGCTAATGCACCTAACCTGCATGTCTTTGGACTGTGGGAGGAAACCCACGCAGATACGGGGAGAACATGCAAATTCCAGCTTTCGGGAAGCTAACCCGGGTCTCCTAACTGCGAGGCAGCAGAGCTACCACTGCACCACCCTGCCACCCACAATTGTGAATGTTTAGATTTTAAACATTTGAACTGAAGCAAGCATTTTAGTATATCAAATATTAGACGCTACTATTGCTGTTTATGTTATTCTACCTCAATTACATTTCTTATGAACTCCCTTTATTAATAAGTCTTTTCTTATTTTAATTCTGCATCTTTACCAAACGGTCGTGTTTGTGCTTTACTTGTATTGGGCTGTCAAAGACTCGGTGTGAATTATTATCATTTGAAACGGGTCGCCCACTCTGCTTATTATTTAACATTCGCTATAGCAAGTATATGAATTATTTTATTATGTACCTGCAATTCATCCCACATAGATGACATTTTTTATCTTAACCCCCTGTTGATGAATCAAAGAAAAAAAAAATGAATGAAACAGGGACTTCGAAAGAATCGAATCAGTAAAGTGAATGGAAACACCCATCAGTAATTTGAACTCCAGTTTCAGAATTCACAGAAACCATTCCCGTTACGTTTTTACTGAAGCTCAAACCGGTCACGTCCTGTATGGGGTCTGCCCCCGAAGGTCCCGAAGGGGTAGTGGGGTAGTCAAGTAGGTCAGGGCTCCCTGGAAGTTTCACTAGGGATTAGATGAGGGTCGGGGGCGGGGGGAGTGGTGCACTCCCAAAGTTCACGTAATGTTGCTGCTGCTAGTAGCACCCTGACCTCTGTGTGCACTGAAGGGGTCTTCTGTTGGGACGGCCGCTAGCGCTCTCTCTCTCTCTCTCTCTCTCTCTCGCTCGATCGGCTCACGTGGTCTTGCTGCAGCCACAGCCTAAGTAAATGCGGTCTGCTTCGGTGTTTTTTTCTTGAAGCCCCGAGTGACACGCGCAGATAAGGAGCGGGGACCGAGTGCCGCGGCTCCGACCTAATGGACGCTCGCACCGCCCTTAGGCTGATGCTATCGGGATAACGGAAGTCGCTTTAAACATCCGCAGCGTCGCTTGTAGAGGCGATCAGAGGCGGTGAGAGGCGCTTCTTATCTCGTCAGGGGTCCAGACGCCTGCCGTGAGCCGTCAATCGGGGTGAGCTACCTTGGACAAGTAAATCGAGAAAGTGATGATTAAGATAACGATAGCGAAGCCACTTCATTTATTTTCGAAACTTTCTTTTTTCTTTTAGGAGATTGTTAAAAGTACCGGGGTTGGCCGAGTGCTGACGGCATCTGCTGAAGAAATAGAACCAGTGTAGGGTCGGGTGCCAGCGCACCTACAGTGGATTCAGAAAGTATTCACAACCCCTTAGGTTCTGCGCACTTCACTGTGTTGTAGATGTAGTTTTAAAATAATACATTTACCAGTTTTCCCAATCCGTGTCCAGTCAATAACCCATAATGACCAAGTGAAGGCATATTTTCAGAAAGGTTTGCAAGCTGATTACAAAGCAAACACTGAAATCTCTCCTTCGTGTAAGTATTCAGACGCTTAATTCAGTACCCTTTAATCAATAATAGAAAGCCCAGGAGATGGCAGGCGGCCAGTTGTCCAAGGTCTCCAGGACTGACACCGTGTTTGACTGTGTCTTTAACAGACAGATATGGAGGCAGACAGACAGACAGTGAGACAGACAGACATATTTTTAAGAGAATGTTAAAAACTGTGCTAAACTTCATTGTGAATGACTGACTCGTGTTTGTGTCCACCAAGTCACCTCCCAAGATGGACAGACAGATCCTTACTGGTACGGCCAACTGGCGTTTGAAGTTCCATCATTAGTTCAATGGAGATTACCTGTGTAATTGCAATTAATTGCACCTGAATGTGGAAGGGTCAGCTTGTAGTGAGTCAGTTTGGTGGAAGACAGAAGAACAGACCAAGCAACTCAATGAAATGCAGAAATCAGGGGTAGAAGACAAGAGAGCATCCAAGTCAATGAATATCCAGTTAAATCAGTCATGGAGAGAGGACAGTGGTAAATCTGCTGGAGCAGAAGGTCCACTAAAACTGAAGAAGACGAGTGGGGAAGGACACCAAGATAACTATAGCAAATCAACCGTCGAGCAAATCGAATGACTCCGGACTCTGGCTAGATAGATAGATAGATGAAAGGCACTATATTATAGACTGATGCATTGGTGTAAAGTCAGATGGATAGATGGATGAACACATGAAAGGTCAAACGGATGAGCAGATAGAAGGACCATTGGATGGCTTGATAAATGTGTGCAGATGTATCTGTAGACAGATGAAGGGTTAGATTTACTGATGGATGGACGAACAATAGGTGGACATATTAATGAATGAATGGACGATGTGCTGATATGTGAATCGATGTATGCATGGATGAATTACCAGATGGATGGAGAGATTTATCGGTGGGTGTCCAATTGGATACATGGGTGAGTGAGTGAATGAATGAACAATGGGTGCACAAATAAATGGACAGGTGAATTGATAATGGGTGATCTATGGAAAGTTGGGTGAATGGACAGATGGATGCATGTATGACTAGGTGATCATATGGACAGATGACTGGATGGACATTTCAAGAGCGTAAAGCTGTGCTCCTGTGTTGTGGAGATCTCAAGTGGTGATGCTCACCAGAGGCCTTCCGTTTGCTCTTTCTAATCCATGCAGACTTTGTTCCTGCTCTTGTGTGTCTGTGTGCCATCCATCCCTTCATGGCACTTTGTTTTGGTTTTGAGTTGAATCCCTGGGATTGAACTTCTTTTCGCAGCACATTAATGAGATTGCTCTTCAAACCAGTTCCTCACGTGTTCTGATTTTGCCTTTTCTTTTATAGACATACATATAGTGGCTTGCAAAAGTATTCGGCCCCCTTGAACTTTTCCACATTTTGTCACATTACAGCCACAAACATGAATCAATTTTATTGGAATTCCACGTGAAAGACCAATACAAAGTGTTGTACACGTGAGAAGTGGAACGAAAATCATACATGATTCCAAACATTTTTTACAAATAAATAACTGCAAAGTGGGATGTGCGTAATTATTCAGCCCCCTGAGTCAATACTTTGTAGAAACACCTTTTGCTGCAATTACAGCTGCCAGTCTTTTAGGGCATGTCTCTACCAGCTTTGCACATCTAGAGACTGAAATCCTTGCCCATTCTTCTTTGCAAAACAGCTCCAGCTCAGTCAGATTAGATGGACAGCGTTTGTGAACAGCAGTTTTCAGATCTTGCCACAGATTCTCGATTGGATTTAGATCTGGACTATGACTGGGCCATTCTAACACATGGGTATGTTTTGTTTTAAACCATTCCATTGTTGCCCTGGCTTTATGTTTAGGGTCGTTGTCCTGCTGGAAGGTGAACCTCCGCCTCAGTCTCAAGTCTTTTGCAGACTCCAAGAGGTTTTCTTCCAAGATTGCCCTGTATTTGGCTCCATCCATCTTCCCATCAACTCTGACCAGCTTCCCTGTCCCTGCTGAAGAGAAGCACCCCCAGAGCATGATGCTGCCACCACCATATTTGACAGTGGGGATGGTGTGTTCAGAGTGATGTGCAGTGTTAGTTTTCCGCCACACATAGCGTTTTGCATTTTGGCCAAAAAGTTCCATTTTGGTCTCATCTGACCAGAGCACCTTCTTCCACATGTTTGCTGTGTCCCCCACATGGCTTGTGGCAAACTGCAAACGGGACTTCTTATGGTTTTCTGTTAACAATGGCTTTCTTCTTGCCACTCTTCCATAAAGGCCAACTTTGTGCAGTGCACGACTAATAGTTGTCCTATGGACAGATTCCCCCACCTGAGCTGTAGATCTCTGCAGCTCGTCCAGAGTCACCATGGGCCTCTTGGCTGCATTTCTGATCAGCGCTCTCCTTGTTCGGCCTGTGAGTTTAGGTGGACGGCCTTGTCTCGGTAGGTTTACAGTTGTGCCATACTCCTTCCGTTTCTGAATGATCGCTTGAACAGTGCTCCGTGGGATGTTCAAGGCTTTGGAAATCTTTTTGTAGCCTAAGCCTGCTTTAAATTTCTCAATAACTTTATCCCTGACCTGTCTGGTGTGTTCTTTGGACTTCATGGTGTTGTTGCTCCCAATATTCTCTTAGACAACCTCTGAGGCCGTCACAGAGCAGCTGTATTTGTACTGACATTAGATTACACACAGGTGCACTCTGTTTAGTCATTAGCACTCATCAGGCAATGTCTATGGGCAACTGACTGCACTCAGACCAAAGGGGGCTGAAGAATTACGCACACCCCACTTTGCAGTTATTTATTTGTAAAAAATGTTTGGAATCATGTATGATTTTCATTCCACTTCTCACGTGTACACCACTTTGTATTGGTCTTTCACGTGGAATTCCAATGAAATTGATTCATGTTTGTGGCTGTAATGTGACAAAATGTGGAAAATGTGGGGCCGAATACTTTTGCAAGCCACTGTATGGAATGCTTTGAAGGACCAGCTTAGGGTGTGGGTGGCCAGTCCATCCCAGGACTCACTCATTGCAGTACATTTCTCAAACACTCAGACACTCAAATCTTGGGGATGTAGGAGGAACTGGGGAGAATGCCATATCCAGACAGATTTAGATCTAGGATGTAGTATAGACCTAAATGTGACTTCTGCATTTGAACTCAGATCCCTACGGCTCGGATGCGCCAACACTAACAACTGTGCCAAGTTGCTATGAAGTAAAGGACACAGCGTGGAGTCAATCAAGTGGCCATAGGTAGAAGCAGACAGTGGAAGGGAGACATTTAACCTAGTCGTTTTTAAGAGCAGCACGGAGATGCGGGTCTCTAGTCGAAAATGCCTCAGGAAGTGATGCATCAAGAATTTCACGTTCTGAGCGGTAGAAACAGACTTTTTCAGTTCAGAATGACTAATGGCAGGATGATTAGTGTCGCTTCACCTTTCATTTTTCTCAAAGCTCACAGGTCTTGTGGCTAACGACGGTGCTGGGAGCTGCTTTTGTCACCTCTTTCGGCAGCCGCGGCTTCTTCCTCGTGTGTTTGAGGTGAACGAGTGCTGAGCAGGACATTTCCTTTTAGCTCGGCGGATGTGGAGGAAACTCCATGTGCTTCCTGGTTTCAGAGGTGGTCCGGCTGTCAGGGGGTCAGCCAGCAAAAGCAAACCATCAAAGCCCTGCATGATCTGCTTGGCCCCCCTGGACGGTGGCTGAAGTCATCCTGTGCTCAGGCAATCGCCAATTCGGCAAAGCGCAGAATCCGAGGCCGTAGCCACTGTGCCTTTGATAACCGTGGAGGACTTTTTCTCGGAAAAAATGGCCATTTAGCAAAATGACAGGAGCGTATGTTTCCTGTAAAGATAATGCCATTCATACTGTCACTCCTCAGAGCCCGACGCCGGAAAAGGGAAGACAATTTTTTGCCCCGTCACTTTTTTAGGAATTGCAATTTGTCATACTGAAGTTCTGTAACAAGGTCAATCCCAGTACATGTATGGTACCAGTGGCACCTTAACCAGTGTGGGCACCTGAATGTTGTCTTTTTGTGAAAAAGTTTTGAGTTTGCTAGGAGGTCCACTTTAATGAGAATTGAAAGAAAAATGGAAGATCAACCTGACCTTGGTGTCCAAAGTAAAGAGCTTCATGAAGATCACTGCAGTGTTCCTATCAACGGTCGACGGGAAGCCCTACTTCCAGGGGGACGCCTCTTTTAAGGACCAGAAATAGTGGAATCTGAGAGGTGCAGAAATGATGTCAGCCCTCATAGGGCGAAATTTCATCCTGCCTGATGTTAGGTGTGAGAATGTCAGGATTGAGTCGGTGCAACCCTCTTTCCCTTCATCCCTCAAACTGGTCCTTCTAAACCATTAGGAGGGACTAAGTTTGAGTTTATATTGAGGGACAGCAGGCATCCTTACCCGGTCAGGACCCCCTCAAAATGGAAGGACGGGGGAGACAGCTTACACAGAGCTTTGTTTCCCCCAGGATGCTAGATGGCATTAAGCCCATGTTTAGATTCCTGCATGGGTGCCCATAAGGCATGCTGGGTATTGTAGTCCCAGGGGCACACCCTTGTTGGGTCCTGTGGGGGCCGCTAGGGGGAACTGTGGGATTTGGGAGTTCCTACCTCTCCCAGAAGTGCTTTGGAACTACACAGTCATGTCACTGGAAGCACTCCTGGGGATTAGATAAAAAGATCTGCCAGCCTGGAAGGTGGACAAAGTTTGGCAGGAAGAGTGAAGAAGGCAGTGACCAGTGGCAAAGAAAGAAAGAAAAGAGTTGTGCGTGTGCTTGTGTGTTGCTTACACTTGTGGCTGTGGTGGGAAACGCTTGATTAAAAAGAGTTTCCCACAATAAAAGACTCATGTGCCTTTTAACTTGTGTCCGAGCCTGTTTGTGTTGGGTATTTGGGGATCTGGAGGGTCCCATGATGTCCACAACATATGTACAGTGGCATGCAAATGTTTGGGCCCCCTTTCTTAAAATGTCTGCTACTGCGAATAGTTAAGTGAGCAGAAGATGAACTGATCACCAAAAGGTGTAAAGTTAAAGGGGACATTTCTTAATTTTTTTTAAGCATGACCACATTTTTATTTCCATCATTCACTGGTACAAAATGCCAAAAAAGGGATAAGGGCCTGAAGCCAAAGTTTGGGCACCTGATGTTGTCAGTATTTAGTAAGACCCCCTTTGGCAAGTATCACAGCCTGTAAATGCTTTTTGTAGTCAGCTAAGAGTCTTTCAATTCTAAATTTTTACACATTTGGCCTTGCAAAATCTGTAAGATTCTTGGGCCATCTTGCATACACTGCTCTTTTAAGATCTGTCCACAGATGTTCAATGATCCTCAGGTCGGGGGGGACAGTGAGGGCCATGGCAAAACTATCAGCTTGTGTGTCTTGAGGTATTTCATTGTAGATTTTTAGGTGTGTTTCGGATCATTATCTTGTTGTAGGACCGATCCTTTCTTTAACGTCAGCTTTTTTACAGATGGTGTGATGTTTGCTTTCAGACTTTTCTGGTATTTATTTGAATCTGTTATTCTCTCTGCCTCTGAAATGTTCTCTGTGCCACTGGCTGCAACACAAGGCCAAAGCCTGATCAATCCACGTCCATGCTTAATTGTTTGAGACTGGTGTTCTGTTCCTGGAATTTGGCACCATTTTTCTCCAAACACACCTTTGCACATTATGTTCAAAAAGTTCTATTTTGATTCCCATCAGTCCACAGGACTTGTTTCCAAAATGCATCAGGCTTTTTTAGATGTTCATTTGTAAACTTCAGGTTCTGAATTTTGTGGTTAGGACGCAGAAAAGGTTTTTTTCTGCTGACTCTACCTTGAAGGTCATATTTGTTCAAAAGTCGCTGCACGGTAGGACAGGGCACCACCACACCAGAGTCTGTTAAATCTTCCTGAAGGTCTTTTGCAGTCAAACAGGGTGTTTTATTTGCTTTTCTAGCAGTTCGACGAGCGGTTCTTTCAGAAAGTTTTCTTGGTCTTCCAGACCTCAACTTCACCGTTGCTGTTAATTGTTGATTCTTAGTAACATTACGAACTAAAGAAACAGCTACTTGAAAACGCTTTGCTATCTTCTTGTAGCCTTCTCCTATTTTGTGATCATCAATTGTTTTATTTTTTCAGAGTGTTAGGCAGCTGCTTAGAGGAAACCATGGCTGTTGATTGTTGGGACAGGGTTTGAGGAGTCCAAGAATTGATACAATTTTTCAGTTTGCATCACCTGTGGTTTTCTAACGATGTCTGTGAACAAGCCAGAGCCATAACAAGCTAAGGAAGGTCAGAGACATTGGTAAAAGTTATATGAGATCTCAAATATCTTAGGGTGTCCAAACTTTTACATGGTGCTCCTTTCCTTTTTTCGCTGTACAATTGTACAAAACATAAACTATACACTAATCTTGCATAAAATGCTGAAAGGAAATGTGTCATCTTTCTTTAACTTTACGCCTTTGGGTCATCAGTTCATCTTCTGATTACTTAACTATTTTCAGTAGCAGACATTTTAAGAAAGGGGGTCCCAGACTTTTGCCTCCCACTGTACATACTGTATATGTGAAACCGTTGCCACACCGTTTCCAGGAAAATATTCGGCCCTGGGACGAAAGGAAAAAAAATAATTAGCCCTAAAAGAGTTAACTCTTTGAGGGCTGAATATTTATTCCAAAAAATATACTTTCTGAAAAGCAATGGTTTCACACAGGAATCAACATAAAACGTCCGTTGCCAAGAATGTGCGACAGGCTTGATGCCAGGCTGTCTTGTCGTCATGGTCGCAGTGAATTGCAATCTGCTTTCTACCTCTTATCATTGTTAAGTGGCAGTCCTCCTGGCGAACATTGCCGTAGGCATGTCAGCTACACGATTAACTGGGGACCAGTCAGCTGAAGCTGGAACCTCAGGAGAGGAGGAAGGTAAAGAGAGTGGAACTGAGGGTAGGAACTTTGAATGTTGGCAGTATGACTGGTAAGGGGAGAGAGTTAGCAGATATGATGGAGAGAAGGAAGGTTGATATATTGTGCATGCAAGAGACTAAATGGAAGGGGAGTAAGGCCTGGTGGATCAGAGATGGGTTCAAATTGTTCTATCATGGTGTGGACAGGAGGAGAAATGGAGTAGGGGTTATTCTGAAGGAACAGCATGTCAAGAGTGTTTGGAGGTGAAAAGAGTGTCAGACAGAGTAATGATTATGAAGCTGGAAATTGGAGGTGTGATGAAGAATGTTGTTAGTGCTTATGCCCTGCAAGTTGGGTGTGCGATGGGTGAGAAAGAAGATTTTTGGAGTGAGTTGGATGAAGTGATGAACAGTGTACCCAAGGGACAGAAAGTGGTGATTGGAGTGGATTTCAATGGGCATGTTGGTGAAGGGAACAGAGGAGATGAGGAGGTGATGGGTAGGTATGGTGTCAAGGAGAGTAATGAAGAAGGTCAGGGGATAGTGGATTTTGCCAAAAGGATGGACATGGCTGTGGTGAATACATATTTTAAGAAGAGGGAGGAACATAGGGTGACATACAAGAGTAGACGAAGAAGGTCACAGGTAGATTATATCCTATGCAGAAGAGTTGACCTGTAGGAGATTGAAGACTGCAAAGTGGTGGCAGGGGAAAGTGTAGTTAAGCAGCATAGAATGGTGGTCTGTAGGATGACGTTGGAGATCAAGAAGAGGAAGAGAATGAGGGCAGAGCCAAAGATCAAATGGTGGAAATTGAAAAAGGAAGACTGCAAGGTTGAGTTTAGGGAGGAGGTGAGACAGGCACTGGGTGATAGTGAAGAGTTACCAGACAGTTGGGAAACTACAGCAGATGTAGTAAGAGTGACAGCAAGAAAGGTGCTTGGTGTGACATCTGGAAAGAGGAAGGAGGAAAAAGAAACCTGGTGGTGGAATGGGGAAGTACAGGAGAGTATACAGAGGAAGAGGATGGCAAAGAAGAAGTGGGATAGTCAGATAGATGCGGAAAGTAGACAAGAGTACAAGGAGATAATGTGCAAGGTGAAGAGAGAGGTGGCCAAGCCTAAAGAAAAGGCGTATGATGAGTTGTATGAGAGGTTGGACATTAAGGAGGGAGAAAAGGAGTGGTGGGCTACAGAGAGGGGCCGAGCTGGGAAAGATATGCAGCAGGTTAGGGTGATAAAGGATAAAGATGGAAACATACTCACAAGCGAGGAGAGTGTGTTGAGCAGATGGAAAGAGTACTTTGAGAGGCTGATGAATGAAGAGAACGAGAGAGAGAAGAGGTTGGATGATGTGGAGATAGTGAATCAGGAAGTGCAACGGATTAGCAAGGAGGAAGTAAGGACAGCTATGAAGAGGATGAAGAATGGGAAGGCCGTTGGTCCAGATGACATACTTATAGAAGCATGGAGGTGTTTAGAAGAGATGGCAGTGGAGTTTTTAACCAGATTGTTTAATGGAATCTTGGAAAGTGAGAGGATGCCTGAGGAGTGCACAAGAAGTGTACTGGTGCCGATATTTAAGAATAAGGGGGGTGTGCAGGACTGTAGTAACTACAGGGGGATAAAATTGATGAGCCACAGCATGAAGTTATGGGAAAGAGTAGTGGAAGCTCAGTTAAGAAGTGAGGTGATGATTAGTGAGCAGCAGGATGGTTTTATGGCAAGAAAGAGCAGCACAGATGCGATGTTTGCTCTGATGATGTTGATGGAGAAGTTTAGAGAAGGCCAGAAGGAGTTGCATTGTGTCTTTGTGGACCTGGAGAAAACATATGACAGGGTGCCTCAAGAGGAGCTGTGGTATTGCATGAGGAAGTCAGGAGTGGCAGAAAAGTAAGAGTAAGAGTAAGAGTTGTACAGGATATGTACGAGGGAAGTGTGACAGTGGTGAGGTCTACGGTAGGAGTAGCAGATGCATTCAAGGTGAAGGTGGGATTACATCAGGGATTGTCTCTGAGCCCTTTCTTATTGTCAATGGTGATGGACAAGTTGACAGATGAGATTAGACAGGAGTCCCCGTGGACTGTGATGTTTACTGATGACATTGTGATCTGTAGCGAGAGTAGGGAGCAGGTTGAGGAGACACTGGAGGGGTGGAGATATGAGAGGAGAGGAATGAAGGTCAGTAGGAACAACAAGACAGAATACATGTGTGTGAATGAGAGGAAGGTCAGTAGAATGGTGAGGATGAGGGGAGTAGAGTTGGCGAAGGTGGATGAGTTTAAATACTTGGGATCAACAGTACAGAGTAACGGGGATTGTGGAAGAGAAGGTGAAGAAGAGAGTGCAGGCAGGGTGGAGTGGGTGGAAAAGAGTGTCAGGAGTGATTTGTGACAGATGAGTATCAGCAAAAGTGACAGGGAAGGTCTATAGGACGGTAGCTAGATCAGCTATGTTATATGGGCTGGAGATGGTGGCACTGACCAGAAAGCAGGAGACAGAGTTGGAGGTGGCAGAGTTAAAGTTGCTAAGATTTGCATTGGGTGTGACGAGGATGGACAGGATTAGAAATGAGGCCATTAGAGGGTCAGCTCAGGTTGGATGGTTGGAAGACAAAGTCAGAGAGGTGAGATTGCGTTGGTTTGGACATCTGCAGAGGAAAGATGCTGGGTATATTGGGAGAAGGATGCTAAGGATAGAGCAGCCAGGCAAGAGGAACAGAGGAAGGCCTAAGAGAAGGTTTATGGATGTGGTGAGAGAGGACATGCAGGTGATGGGTGTAACAGAACAAGATGCAGAGGACAGAAAGATATGGAAGAAGATGATCCGCTGTGGCAACCCCTAATGGGAGCAGCCGAAAGAAGAAGTTTTGGCACAGTTTTCAGTTGATTACCATCGTCAACTCCTCCTTTTGAGAAAAGTTGACATCAGCCCTAAAAGAGTATTTAATAAATTCACAAACCTTTCTGGACACATGTTTTCACTTTGTTTCTATGGGTTACCGAGTCAAGACTGACGGGGAAAAAATGGCAAATCTCCTCACTTCAAGGGCGGCACAGTGGCACAGTGGTAGCACTGTTGCCTCGCAGTTAGGAGACCTGGGTTCGCTTCCTGGGTCCTCCCTGTGTGGAGTTTGCTTGTTCTCCCCATGTCTGTGTGGGTTTCCTCCTGGTGCTCCAGTTTCCTCCCAAAGATATGCAGGTTAGGTGCATTGGTGATCCTAAACTGTCCCTAGTGTGTGCTTGGTGTATGGGTGTGTGTGCCCTGCGGTGGAGTGGCACTCTGCCCGGGGTTTGTTCCTGCCTTCTGCTAGTGCTGGCTGGGATTGGCTCCAGCAGACCCCCATGACCCTGTAGTTAGGATATAGCAGGTTGGACAATGACATGACATACTCACTTCAAATTTAATTTACAACACAATAAAGTGTGCGAAAAGAGAAGAGGTCTGAATACTTTCGGACTCCACTGTGCGTGGATTAATTTAATGAATAAATCATCTTTGTTTCGCCGTGGTTTCACTGGGATAGAGTTAGGTTAGGGTAGCAGGGGAAGCTCCCCTGAATGGGGAATTGTACGGATACACCGATTTGAGTATTACTTTTAATCTTACATACAGTGGGTACGGAAAGTATTCAGACCCCCTTCAATTTTTCACTCTTTGTTATATTGCAGCCATTTGATAAAATCATTTAAATTATTTTTTCCCTCATTAATGTACACACAGCACCCCATATTGACAGACAAAAAAAAGAATTTTTGAAATTGTTGCAGATTTATTAAAAAAGAAAAACTGAAATATCACATGGTCCTAAGTATTCAGACCCTTTGCTCAGTATTTAGTAGAAGCACCCTTTTGAGCCAATACAGCCATGAGTCTTCTTGGGAAAGATGCAACAAGTTTTTCACACCTGGATTTGGGGATCCTCTGCCATTCCTCCTTGCAGATCCTCTCCAGTTCTGTCAGGTTGGATGGTAAACGTTGGTGGACAGCCATTTTTAGGTCTCTCCAGAGATGCTCAATTGGGTTTAAGTCAGGGCTCTGGCTGGGCCATTCAAGAACAGTCACAGAGTTGTTGTGAAGCCACTCCTTCGTTATTTTAGCTGTGTGCTTAGGGTCATTGTCTTGTTGGAAGGTAAACCTTCGGCCTAGTCTGAGGTCCTTAGCACTCAGAAGACCAGAGAATCTTATTTCTCACCATCTCAGAGTCCTTCAGGTGTCTGATGAGACCAAGATAGAACTTTTTGGCCTTAATTCTAAGTGATATGTGTGGAGACAACCAGGCACTGCTCATCACTTGTCCAATACAGTCCCCACAGTGAAGCATGGCGGTGGCAGCATCATGCTGTGGGGGTGTTTTTCAGCTGCAGGGACAGGACGACTGGTTGCAATGGAGGGAAAGATGAATGCGGCCAAGTACAGGGATATCCTGGACAAAAACCTTCTCCAGAGTGCTAAGGACCTCAGACTGGGCCGAAGGTTTACCTTCCAACAAGACGATGACCCTAAGCACACAGCTAAAATAACGAAGGAGTGGCTTCACAACAACTCTGTGACTGTTCTTGAATGGCCCAGCCAGAGCCCTGACTTAAACCCAATTGAGCATCTCTCTGGAGAGACCTAAAAATGGCTGTCCACCAACGTTTACCATCCAACCTGACAGAACTGGAGAGGATCTGCAAGGAGGAATGGCAGAGGATCCCCAAATCCAGGTGTGAAAAACTTGTTGCATCTTTCCCAAGAAGACTCATGGCTGTATTAGCTCAAAAGGGTGCTTCTACTAAATACTGAGCAAAGGGTCTGAATACTTAGGACCAGGTGATATTTCAGTTTTTCTTTTTTAATAAATCTGCAACAATTTCAAAAATTCTTTTTTTTGTCTGTCAATATGGGGTGCTGTGTGTACATTAATGAGGGAAAAAATTAATTTAAATGATTTTATCAAATGGCTGCAATATAACAAAGAGTAAAAAATTGAAGGGGGTCTGAATACTTTCTGTACCCACTGTAATTTTTAGACCCAGACATAGAAATCTCTAATAAGTAAATGTCATTTATAAAATTGGTGCAATAAAATTAATTTAATATAGACTAAAAAACCCCATAAAAAAGCCAGAAAATGTCCCATAAACAATAGGGATTCCATAAAGGATGTGCCCACATGCTATGCTAAAATTATGACCTTAAAATTGAGGTAAAACAGTCTGTAAAATAGTCTGAAAAATTACATATTAATAAATACACCATAAAATATAAATTATATAATAATTAAATCTTAAGAACGGATCACCTATAGGGTTAAACAACATGCCCCAATCTACTGACGTAACATCAGGGTTGTTCCTTTGAATTTTAAGATTAGGGAATAAATATAAATACTTAAGATTAGGCATATAAATAGGGTTAAAATCCATCCATCCATCCATTATCCAACCCGCTGAATCCGAACACAGGGTCACAGGGGTCTGCTGGAGCCAATCCCAGACAACACAGGGCACAAGGCAGGAACCAGTCCTGGGCAGGGTGCCAACCCACCGCAGGACACACACAAACACACCCACACACTAAGCACACACTAGGGCCAATTTAGAATCGCCAATCCACCTAACCTGCATGTCTTTTGGACTGTGGGAGGAAACCCACGCAGACATGGGGAGAACGTGCAAACTCCACGCAGGGAGGACCTGGGAAGCAAACCCGGGTCTCCTAACTGCGAGGCAGCAGCGCTACCACTGCGCCACCGTGCCGCCCCCTAGGGTTAAAATATCTGTTAAAATAATTCTAGCCTAAAAATAGTGACTTAACATTAGGGACCTTTTTTACTGACCCTAAAGAGTTTCATTAGGGTTAACGACTTTTGTTTTGGTCTCCCTGTTTAGGTCCTGGCTCAGCTCCGAAGTGCCCCCTTCAGGTCAATGCGTTTTCATCGGAGCTGCAGAAAACTCACTCCAGGCTCTAACTGGAAATCATTCCATGAAAGTCACCTGTTGTGCTTATTTTAGCATCAAATCAAGCCGCTTGGTTTACGACTGCCTCATAGGGCTTAACGAGAGGTGAAAGAAATTTCCAAAGAAAGAAAGAAAGAAAGCGGCTCATTTAGAAAACCCACTAGAGAGCGCCGTCCAACATATGGTACGAGTTAAAAGCTGACGCAAAAACCTTCCTAACTTCAACATTTATGAGTTTTCTTGATTGGGTACCATTAACATTTACAACGAATAAAGAGCTGAGGCATTCGGCAGCAGAGGAGTCTGGCTTTGTAAATTAACCCTCAGCAGCCAAGATTATAATCATTATAATAATAATTATTCTTTACATTTATATTGTGCTTTTCTCACTACTCAAAGTGCTTTAGTGAGTGGGGAGCTACATCAGCCACCTGGATGATGTGACGGCAGCCATTTCTGCACCAGTATGATCACCACACATGAGCTGTTAGGTGGTGATGTAATGAGAGAGACAGCCAATTAGAGACATGAGATGATTAGGGGGGGCCAGAATGACCAGGCTGAGGTGGGCAGGACATTGAGATACACTCTAATTTTTATAAAGGATGCCCAGGGATCTTTTACAACCACAGAGAGTCCAGACCTCGGTTTTTATGTATCATCCAAAGATTGGCAGCAAACTGCTGATATTGATGACCGACAATTACTACACATTTATTGTTTTGTCAGGCAAAGGAGAAATAATTTAGAACAGAATGGTTATCATCACAGTCCTGAATTTTGTATCAAACTGACTGCTTGGAGCAGCCTCTTATAAACATCAAGATCAGCAACGTGCAGAATCCATTTCTGTTTGTAAATCTTGGATTTTGATCAAAGAACACTTGGGAACTCCTCAGGAGGTGCTGGGGTCTGCAGCTGGGGACAGGGAAGTCTAAGCTGGCCTGCTTGGTGTGACCCTCGCCAGGATAAGTGGTTTCAGAAGATGTGATTTTGATGATAAGCTTATTTCTATAATGTAGATCACTATTATAATTTTGTATTTTTGTTTGTGTCATTGTAGTAGTCCAGGCGCTTGTAGGAGTAGGGGGTCCAGAATAGAGGTGAGCCTGATGTCGCACACAAAGCAGAGTCGGTTGTTTGTAGCTTAGAAGCATTCCCATTTCTTTTTATTGTTCTCCACGTTGCAAGAACTTCCATGTACTTGTAATGTTGCTGGGCTTTGACTGGCGAGTGGTGTTCAGCAAGCAAAACCACAAAGCAAATTCCCAGAATGGAGCTATCTTGAATGCTGCCATTTTGTATATTATTGAATGGCCACAGCTACAATGATGTTGGCGATGGTACTTCATCCATCCATCCATCCATTATCCAACCTGCTATATCCTAAGTACAGGGTCACGGGGCTCTGCTTGGAGCCAATCCCAGCCAACACAGGGCGTAAGGCAGGAAACAAACCACGGGCAGGGTGCCAGCCCACCACATGGTACTTCATTGTTATGTGAATTTATGTTGATGGAATGGCATTCCCAGTTGTTGTATTGGTGTTCATACCTAATTTATTCTGGTCCATCTGTACAGTTTCCCCAAAGCTTTCTTTCTCCAATTATTAGGATTGCTAGCTGTGCTATCCATCTAAGACAGGTTGAAATCTAAGTAATCAACATAAACCTCAACATTATCTATCTATCTATCTATCTATCTATCTATCTATCTATCTATCTATCTATCTATCTATTATATAGTGCCTTTCATATCTATCTATCTATCTATCTATCTATCTATCTATCTATCTATCTAT
>JANRMT010061414.1:8890884-8901365 GCA_026402145.1 Polypterus bichir lapradei | reverse complement strand
TATCTATCTATCTATCTATCTATCTATCTATCTATCTATCTATCTATAAAAACATTATAAAATTGTTTGTGATGCACCATCTGTTGGAATGATAAATGCAATGCCAATGTTTTCATTATATGCCATTTGTTATGAGATTTGTAAAAGCAGTGTAATGTTGGTTGTGTGCCATCTGTTGGAATGACAAATGCAATGCATTTTATTGCTAAAAATGGTCGTGATGCACCACCTGTTGAAATGGAAAATACAATGCATATGTTTTCATTTTATGGCATTTACTATGGGATTTGTAAAAGCAGTGTTAACATTTATGATGTGCCATGTATTTGAATGACAAATGCAATGCATTTTATTGTTACAAATGTTTGTGATTCACCATCTGTTGGAATAACAAATGCAATGCATATGTCTTCAGTATATGCCATTTGCGATGGGATTTGTAAAAGCAATGTTAATATTTATGATGTGCCATCTATTTGAATGACAAATGTAATGCATTTTATTACTAAAAATGGCTGTGTTGTGCCATCTGTTGGAATGGCAAATGCAATGTATATGTCTTCATTATATGCCATTTGCTATGGGGTTTGTAAAAGTAGTGTTAATGTTGGTGACGTGCCATCTGTTTGAATGACAAATGCAATGCATTTTATTGCTACAGATGATTGTGATAAACGATCTGTTGCAATGACAGAGACAAAGCATCTAGATGGACACACTGATCCACAGACACACAAACACGTGCCCTTTTATTAAAGGATGAGTTTGGTATTTTTCAAGTCAAAGTTATTTCTTCACAAACTCAGAAACAAATGACTGTTAAGAAGAGCTTTTCACTTTTTACCATTTGAACCCAGGATGTCGAGACTCCTACGACCACAGCCCTGGCACATTTTGACAACAAAAATGGCATCAAAGAAAACTGCCTATAAATTCCAAATCAGAATCTCTGAGGATGAAAATCACAGAAAAGTTAAATAAATCACCAGGATCCGTTCAGGATAAACCACATAAATGACATCAAAATGGAAATCCTAACAGATTCATTAGCATCACAACTGGAAGAAGCAGAAGCAGTTTATCGCTGGCTGCCCAGTCCTTGTGTTGCACCCCTTGCCCAATGTTATCAGCACTATCCTAGATGCACCCATTCAACGATTGGCTTTGCACAGCCAATTCACTATTTTTTTAATTTATTGGACATTCTTTGTAAAATGAACAGCTCTGCAGTCTTTCATCCCACAAATAATACAAGCTGTAAAACTTTGCTAATACACATTTTCATGGAAAAAAAAAATAAAAGTTAAATTTCAAGCTTGCCAGAGGTTTTCAGAAGGGAACTTGTTTTGCGTAATCGCTGAGATCCCCGGGGCGCGAGATCACGAATTGCAAACCGCAGCTTTACCAATGCCGCTCTTCTCCTCACTTACATGACAAGTTTGAAATGTGAAAAAAAAAAGTGAAAAACAGGGAAAGGAAAACAGCTTCCTCTAATATTCTAAGCTCACTTTGAAATGTCTTTGGAAGCTTAAAGTTGTGTGAAAAAAAAAATAATAAAACTTTAAAGTCAGTAATCCAAGAAGTCTAAATTGGCTCGGCTTGTTCAACAGACTTTGAGAACGAAAAACCGGCTGCGGTCCAGCACAGCTGGGGATGCTTAATAGATTTAACACAAGGGCCGTACGAGATCCACCGATTCAGAGAGCTCACAACAAGAAGAGGCCGGCGTGCCAAGGCCAGGAGAAGAACAACAACAGCATAATGAGAAACATCCTGACTCCCTGGAGTCATCCATCCCGTCTCCTTTGAGTTTAAGTGTCCTATGTAGTATGAGTTATGGTGCGGAGTTGTGGGCTTCTGTCTACCATTGATGCATTTCAACTCGCCTCTTTCTTTACAGCAGTGGATACCAGCTGCATGTCTAATTAATCATCATTTCCACAAAAGTGTCATTCAAAACACATTTTTACTGCCAAGAGTCTACGACAAAAATCTTGAACAAGTGAATGTCATTTACTGCCATATCTTATATCAGACAAAAAAATATTATCGCTCAAAAGGGGGTCTAAGACAGGGCAGGACACAGGACAGGGACAATAAGGACCGCAGCCACCGGCGATGGGAATTGGCTGAGCTCAACAGGCTGCTGATCATAGACATACAGTATATAGATAGACGCCGCATTCACTGTGTTGCCCAGTCGACACGATACGTCAGCGTGTCCACCACATTGTGAGTGGTAAAAACTAATACAGGTAGATGTGGAAACCGGGTTTTCTGATGAAAAAACAATAACGTTTAAAACAGTATTGTTTACATGCAATTATTTATATCCATGTATACACTAATAATGGCAATTATTAAATAATGATAATAATAATAATAATTATTATTAAATAATTCCTCCCATATAAGTAACATTTCCATGTCCGAAACATTTCTAGACTTCGTCCTGTTCTTACCCAACACAATACTGAAGCATCGGTTAATGCCCGAGTCACCTCACGTATAGATTACTGTAATGCTATTCTATCTGGCATCCCACAAAAACGTATCCATCGCTTACAACTTCTTCAAAATTCTGCTGCCAGGATAATAACCTGCTGTTCTAAATCCACTGAACATATCACACCGATTCTCTCTCAGCTTCACTGGCTCCCTGTTCACTACAGAATACAATACAAAATACCGCTCTTAACATTTAAAGCTCTCCACACCTCACTGATCTCCTCCAGACTGACACTCCTCTCGCTCACTCAGATCCTCATCTGCAGCTCGACTTTCTGTACCGCACATCAGACTCAGTGCTATGGGAGCTCGAGCGTCTCTCATTGTGCTCGTCAACTTGGGAATTCTCTTCCCTCTCATATCCGTCAGCTCGATTCAATAACACATTTTAAAACTGCCCTCAAAACTTATTTTTTCAAACTGGCATACCAATTGTGAATTTTGCACTGTTACTGCTAGTTATCTTTGTTTGTTTGCTAATGATTGCTTTTTGATTTATCATTCTCTTGTTTTAATTTTACTAATGATGTTTAATTTTATTGTAAGGTGACCTTGAGTGCTAAGATTATAAAACGGGATTTTCTAATGGCCAAATATAACCAAAAGAATTGTTCAGCCTTACCTATGAAATGTAATCCCCCGGCATCTGGTTTGGAGCGCACAGCGGTTTGTACAATCCCAAGCAGCACATTATTCATTACTTCACTCCGCAGCAGTGCCACTCTCAATATGGTGGTGACGTTGACGTACGATGCTTCTGGTCATGTGGCGTCTAGTAATTCTATGTCTATGCTGCTGATTGGTTGTGTTTCGGTAGTCAGACACAGGTCCGGTTCTGCTGGTCGTGCAAAGGGTGCATGCATGAGCCCTCAACAAAACCCAGGCTCGGCTGTCATTTTGCTTGATGTCTCATTGCATCCATAATGGCTAACAATGTACAACACCCTACTTCCCCCATGTACACATTAGCACAGAAATTCCCAAACTCGGTCCTGGGAACCCCCTGTCAACTGCCATTCGAAAGCTTGCATATTGTAATCTTTTTAGTTAGCCAATAAAAGGGGTCATTTTGCTTGACTTTTCTCAATAATCAATGCGGGATGTGATAAAAGCACACTTCACGTAAATGTTAATAGTGTATAGTGGAACCTCGGGTCATGACCGTAATTCGTTCCAAAACTCTGGTCGTAACCCGATTTGGTTGTGACCCAAAGTAATTTCCCTCATAGGATTGTATGCAAATACAATTAATCCATTCCAGACCGTACGAACTGTATGTAAATATATTTTTTTAAAGATTTTTAAGCACAAAATTAGTTAATTATACCATAGAATGCACAGAGTAATAGTAAACTAAATGTAAAAACATTAAATAACACTGAGAAAACCCTGAACATAGAAAAGTAACATCGCAACAATTCACGCTACGAACCGCTCACTGTAAACACTTTTTTTTAATGAGTTTTAAGGACAGGGAAAAAAATGAACATTTGAAAAACCCATAATTTAATAAACAACCAAGAAAAGTAACATTGCAACAATTCACGCTATGAACCGAAAAATGAACATTTGAAAAATCCGTAATACAAAAACTAACCATAAACTAACCCTGCCTGAGTCGAGTTCTGGCATGAAGGAAGTGAGGAGGAACTAGGTGGAGAGGAGGTTACAGTTTTGAGGTAAAGTCTGTGATGATGCGGGTTCGCTGCCTGCTCCCATCTCACTTCCGGGAGCCCTTAAACCCGTCACTGTTGGTAACGTTACCGGTGAGCACAACAGTGAGGCACTACAATGGAGCAAGGGGATGGTGCAAAAAGTGCCAAGTGCTTTTATTAAAATCAACTAAACAACAATGAAAAACAATGTCCAAATTAAATAAAGTGCAGTGTTTTCAGAATCCTTCAATAAATAAATAATCCCATAAAAACAGAAGTGAAGTGGAGGTTAAAATCCAATAGAAAGAAGTCTTCATTAAATACGAGGTTAAAACAATGCTTGAAGCAGTCTCTTTAAAAACAAGCCCGGTGCATTCTTTAACTGCCTTATGCGGCCAGCCGTCATTCTTCTGGTCACTCCAGCTCCTTGATCACTCAGCTGGAGTGACAGCTTCCTTCTGCCCCACCGAGTGTCAGCCAAAACACCCCTGCTTGGACTCACTGCCCAGCTGCCTGCCAGCGAGCTCTCTTGCTCACACCAGTTCTTTCCACACTGCTTCCTGCTTACTTCCTTCCTCCGCAACCTCCGTCTTTTTTTTCTTTTTCCTTCCTTTAGCCACCTTGTGGTGTAGCAATCAACCAAAACGCCCCCTCACTAAGCTGTAAGCATGGCGATCATTTATTTAAAACTGGCCTCTTGACGTGAGCTGTGGACCCGCTATACCACAGTGTCACTCTGCACGATGCACGTCTGACTGAGAACAATGTACTGTACAGGGAGAAACTGAACACGTGCGTAAATCACCGGCGCGTACGAACCGGAAGGGAAACGAAACAGAGCACAAAGAGTTCACAGCGAATGCACAGGGAAAGACTAAACACGTGCGGAAATCATCAGTGCATACGAACCGGAAGGGAAACTGGCTTGTTCATCACTCGAGTGTGTGGTCGTGAACAGATGCAAAAGTTTGGCAAAATTTTTGGTTGTAACCCGATTTGTGCGTGGTCCGAGACATTCGTGACCCGAGGTTCCACTGTATTTCACAGAAATTACCCATATTGTATAGTTTGATGTATGACACGACGTGATGGCAGAAACCCTCCGAACTTCACAATAATGCATATTATTTGGTCTGATGTACTGTTTTTCCTTCTCATTTTTATCTCTTAATTTTTCAACAGGTCCTTGACCCGAAGTTACTTTCTGGGCTTTGTCGAGACCTGCCGAAACCTTCCAAAAGTAATTTTACTGTCAGTCCTGAAAGGGCGGTGACGTCACTTCCGGGTCTTCAGCAACATCTACTTGGGTCTACAACTACGGTGAAAAATGGTGCTGTGGCTCTGCAAGTGGATGCTACTCCCCGGATTAAGATCCGAGTGTAGCCGTACAACAGTGTTGTGCAAGTTCACACCTCACAAGGACTCGCTCAAAGTTCAGTTCACACAGATTCAAATGAATACATTCGCGTTCATAGCTCACCATTTCAATTTTGAACTTGTTCATGTTCAGTTCATTTTGTATTTATTTAAGGAATGAGAATAAATGACCCACGCCAACATTATAATGAAACAGGACAAAACTTTAAAAATCAATAGACGTTGGCACTATTTCTGATCGTGTTCATTTCTAACAGGAGAGCGTTCCCTGCATGGGGAGAAAAGTACATGGCTGTGCTATCTCTGGCAATCAGCAGCTACCCTCTAAAACACACAGAGCTCTGATCTCTCTCAAAAACGTCAACTGTTGCTCCTTAACAATCTATAGATGATAATGTCTGTTGTACAAACAGGTATTGCTAGCTAAGCGGTGGCGAGGTGCACTCCAACACGTGGCAAGACGTAGACTAACTCGAACAGAAGCTGGCGAGCAACTGAAGAAGGCCCCGCCCCCTGCTATCAGCCCACAGTCACTCTCTTGGATTTGCATAAATACATTGGTACTGCAAGTGAATTCAGGTGAGAGAAATCACAAAATCAACCAGAAAGTTATAGAAAATTATAGACAACAACCAGATTGAAATCTGTTAAGTAATTCTTTCATGAAAAGCGGACAGACATACAGACAGAAGGTGCTTGGACCACAAAATTTTTAAAACTGTTTATTAACAAGCACCTATGGGCCAAGGGTAACCTACATGCCAAATTCCAAGTCCCAAGTCCTCATGGCTCGGGAGATTTCGTGATGAGTGAGTCAGTGGTATTTTATTCTATTATATAGTGCCTTTCTCAATGAGGACTATCAGAGTATTTTGTTCTATTATATAGTGCCTTTCTCAATGAGAACAATTACAGTCTTTATTAATTTCTTTGTTAAGCACCTAGGCGCTGTATAAATAAAATATATTATTAATTATTATTATATTTTCTTTCTTTTTAATGCTCTGCATGAGTGCTCTAAATGCAGCAGTGTGCTCTGCAAACCCCCCATATGAATATTATAATATGGTCATCTTGCTTTTGAGTTTGCAAGTGAACGGCTCACAAATGCAGGGTCGGCCACCGAGTCTCTGCCTCCTCCCACCCTGTTCGTCTCATGGTTTGCGGTCCGTTTTCTTATTGACAGGACGGCCCAAATGATGTTTCTATGAGAAATGACAGAACACGGCTGACCTTTCACTGGAAAAGACATGGCAAACATTCAGTTCCCACAACAGCCTGAAATAGGAAAAGGCTGTGGTGGAAAAAAAACAAATGGCCTAACAGAGCATCGGACTGTGGCACTGGGGTGGCGTTTTAGTGTACTTTACGTTGGTGGAAAATCCATGAGTGAGACGTCAGGGTTTACCAAACAAAAAACATCCCAATTAGGTAAACATGAGAGTTAATTCCCAGATGTGGATTCATCCATCCATCTATTTTCATTTATTACTGGACCAGATTGGGCCAATTAACCAAACACACGCATGTCTGTGTGAGCCCAACAGAGACTGTCAATCCTATCCACACGTAATTTGGATTGCCGGGCTTTGCCTGGCTGAAGGGTCTGTTCTCATCAGATGTTTTTGAATGTTCTCTCGTTGTAATGAATTAGGAGAAAAAATAAATGAAGAGAACCTCATATGGGCACAGATGCAGGGGTTCAAACCCAGTCTACTAGAGCAGTGGTTCTCAAAGTGTGGTGCATGAGCATGTGCCAGGTAGTCCCTGGGCTGAGTTAGTCGTCTTTCTTAGAAGAACTTAGAGCACCTTTTCTGAACATTTTTTGCTTCTATTGCACTCCTCCTCTCTTCTGCCGTATAGTTTCACTCCTTTTGAAATTTCTTCAGACTTGCAGTCTTTCTCCCATCCAGTCTAACTTCTTTTATTACATCTTGATGTTCACCTCAGACAACAACCCCCTGGTGACAGCAATCCCTCAGTTGAGGCACACTGTGTGGGATGAATTAATTTCCTATGTTCTGTGTGTCTTACCACCATCTTCACCTATAGGCCGCTGGCTAAAATCTGGCACTTTGAAACATAAAGGCAGCAACGTCTGAATGTCGTCCTTCCCCGTGACCAGGGACAATCGCCAGATAGACATGAGACTCAAACAGTATGTATGGCATTCAGTCCTGAGAGAAGACACCTGGGGCCTCATGTATAAATGGTGCGTATGGGCAAAAATGTTGCATAAGAACGTTTCCACATTCAAATCGCGATGTATAAAACCTAAACTTTGGCGTAAAGCCACACACATTTTCACGCTAGCTAAAACCCAGGCGTATGCAAGTTCTGCGATCGGTTTTGCAGACTGGCGGTACCCAGCGTCAAAGCAGTGCTACTGTTCCAGTTTGGTTTCCCTTTCTTTTTTAGATCCACATCCCTGACGTAGCTTTATAAATATACTGAAATTAACTGCATATTGTTTATTAGTTTAATGCATCTGATTGTAATTAACCAGTAACAATATAATGGTCCACAGAATGGTCAAACTATTCTAAATACCATAACTGCTTTAACGTTGTTACTCTCACTGCATCTTCTTCTTCTTCTTTCTGCTGCTCCTGTTAGGGGTTGCCACAGCAGATCATCTTTTTCCATATTACTCTCTCTGCACCACTCTGAGTATTTATATCACTGTATCTGAGTGGGGAATCACAGCTCTACGGCAGCTGATCGGAAAGAGAATTATCAGTATACAGCATCAAGCACACGCTGCCTCAGCCATGCGCACAATCAATCACAATCATACGACAAACGCTTCAGAGCCTTTCCTGTACGGACCTCGCGATTCAGAAACAGTTTCATCCCAAGAATTCTAAACGCACTCAATCAGTCCATCAAGTGCTCCTTGTAGACCTGTCTGTACTTATTAATACAATCACCTCACTGTAAACTTGCACTACAGTTATAATATTGCACAACCTGAGCCACTTTATAAAGCGTGTATTTACATATGATGACGATATCATTTTTAAGATTAAAATGCAGTAAAATATGTTTATTATATTATACAGATAAAACTTTAACTTCATTTAAATAATCTATATTGTTAATAATTAAATATGCCAGGACACGGTGGAGCAGCGCTAGCAAGGATCTGGTGCCCCGTTCATGGATTGTTCCTGCCTCGCGCTGTATTCTTGCTGGGGCTGGCGCAACACTGAAAGGACTGATGGATAGAATAGTTAAACACGTACTACGGAGATATTTCAATGTTCCTTAAAAGTTTTGAAGAATCTGCGTTCTAAGCTTACAGATGGCTTAATGTCTATTACAGAGCTGATTGTGTTGCAATTGGGTATTTGGAGAAAGAAAAGGAAGGACAGGAACTGTAGGTTAGTATGTTTGAAAGAGACAGTACTGCTACAATAAATTATTTCATCGAAGGTCGCGCAGCAAGCATCTTGTGTGAGATATAAACAATCACTGCGCCACCGTGTTCTCATGTTTAATAACATGCTTTAACTCCTATCATCATGAAAATTATATCATGTATACATCTCAGTATTTTAATTATTCAGAGAGCTGTAATATCACAAATGTAATGGATTCTGTGTCCAGTTGGAGGAAGAGAGCTGGTTTAAGAAGCAAGTAGTGATTCACACACATAGAGCACATAGAAGGTCAAATAAAAAAGAAAGCATTTAACGTGCTACTTTAGTTACGATGGGATTTGAGAAACTGGTTAATTAAACGATTTTAAGATGAAGTTTATGATGTTCTACTTTAATGACAAAATAAACTACGTGATTAAAGTGGAAATTTCAAGATTAAAGTTGACATTTCCTGCTTTTTTTCCCCACTGTGTGCCTATTTTTTTTTTCTCTGTACCCTAATAAGCTTTCATATGACACTCAGACGGTGGGCTACGACTCGCCTTTTCACAGCGACTTTAATATCTGACAACTTCTTTTTTATTTCAGGCACTGTGTGACTTTGTGAACTTGAGCTTTCGAGTTTCTCAGACACTCTATGTCACTCGATCAATTTCCTTTTGTTGTTGATACCACTGTTCAAATCAACAGATAGTACATTTTTCTTTGCCTCCACTTGGTATTCGCTGAACTTCTTCTATTTTCCCCCGTGCTTTTGCCATTGCCTTTTCACAGAAGGCTGAGCTTAAGGGCTATTTATATTTATTTACATATTCAAAGAGGTGTAATGGGTGGCACGGTGGCGCAGTGGGTAGCACTGCTGCCGTGCGGTTACGAGACCCAGGTTTGCTTCCCAGGTCCTCCCTGCGTGGAGTTTGCATGTTCTCCCCGTGTCTGCGTGGGTTTCCTCCAGGTGCTCCGGTTTCCTCCCACAATCCAAAGACATGCAGGTTAGGTACATTGACAATTCTAAATTGTCCCTAGTGTGTGCTTGGTGTGTGGGTGTGTGTGTGTGCGCCCTGTGGTGGTCTGGCGCCCTGCCCGGGGTTTGTTTCATGCCTTGCGCCCTGTGTTGGCTGGGATTAGCTCCAGCAGACCCCCGTAACCTTGTAGTTAGGATATAGTGGGTTGGATAATGGATGGATGGAAAGAGGCGTAATTTGGGAGGAGCCTGGGGAGTGGCAGCAGGCATGTGCACGTGTGTTACTTTTCACTCTGACCGGGATTTATGGAGCGAAAGAACGTAGAAGTTGGTGAAAGCACAGATCTGGATTTTTTTGTGTGCACAAACATTTCCGCTTTTGTCTGTATGCCATGTTATAGTGTGAATTCTATGCAAGGCGTTATGCAAGAAGCCCCAGGAGAGAGCTGGAGACCTCTTCACAAAACCAACAAAAAGGTGCCGGCTTGATTACTGCAGCTCGTTGTATTCCAGGGTCAGCAAATTCCCCGACACGCAGGTTGCTGCTCGTTTTTTGGTTGGGCCAAGAAAGTTGGATTCTGTTTCTCCGACATTAGC
>JANRMT010061414.1:8838632-8888601 GCA_026402145.1 Polypterus bichir lapradei | reverse complement strand
TAGATAGATAGATAGATAGATAGATAGATAGATAGATAGATAGATAGTGTCACGCGCGAGAGCATGGGGAGCAGCTTGAGGACCCGATGCGCACCGCAACAAGTTGTGCCAGGGGACAACGGCAGCGTACTAACCTTTCTCTTCTTATTTCCTTAGAAAGAATGAAGCACCACCGCCGCCATAATAACGCCTGGACGACTAAAAGAGCTGCAGCGCTTCCGGGTCCCTTTCTTTCCTCTGGTCCCTGTCTGATGATGTCAGCTGCCCGTCCATCTCCATGCCTTTCCCAGCATCCTACTGTTTAATTTCCGGTCTGGCCATATATACTGTCCGTCTACCCAGCCTTATGTGTCTGTTGATTTTGATTTAAAATTACTGACCTGTTTATGTTACAGTATACGGGACTAAAAACCCCAAACCTTTATGCATGTCTGTGCTTATCTATTACAATAGATAGATAGATAGATAGATAGATAGATAGATAGATAGATAGATAGATAGATAGATATGCTGGCAGTGTTTTCTTCCTTTGGAAACAGCGGGCCATAGCCTTCCCATGAGGTTGAAAATTCCAAGCTAAAGGTCCTAAGAGCTAAGCGTCAGCAGCATCTTCTATTTTTTAAGTATGAAAGGATACCTTCAAGAAGTGGTGTCCTAAGATTGTTGAGGAAAGCTGAAATATAAGTAAGTGGGACAGCTGCATATGCAGAAACAATGGGGTTTTCAGGATTGTCCAGTTTGTGGATTTTGGGGAGGAGATAAGACTAAGAATTCTTTGGGTTTTGCACAATGAGCATTGGGAGACAATACCTTTCTGGATAATGAGAAGAGAAATGGTAGAACCTACCACTGCCAGGTCCTGTGTGAGCTGTATTAGAAAGTTGTGTTGAAGTTTCAGCAATATAACGGATCTTCTGCCAGACTACCACCGCACACCCCTTTTGATGACAACATCATCTCAATGGCCGAATGCGTAGTGCCTGAAGTTCACCTTTGGTAAGGTTGGACCAGCGGTGAGTGGGAGAAGGAAGTTTACTTTGGTTCAAGCATTGCTGGATGAATTAAGGAAGTGAAGTTAATGGTTTCAGAGACAGGATCTCCCTTTCACAGTGCTGGTTTCTCCTTGAACGTGTTGCCGTGAGATAAATTAAAGACACACAACTTCTCAGCCACGGATCACACTTTTCTCCAGGTCTTAAAGACTGACTGACCTTTTCATCTCCCCCTGCTTCTCCTCTAATTGTGGCTTCTTCTCACTCATCCTCTCACCCTGACTTTGCCCCCTCTATTTTTCTATTACCTGCTCTTTCCATTTTAGTTGTTCACCTCGTGAAGGCCACACAACCGAAACGTGTCTTAAACCTCCTTTCCTGCGTGCCAGTTAATAAACACGCCATTCTCCAGAAGTGGTGGCCATTGGCTAGAGCCATACAGAAAATGAAGAAAAGGCCGCTAACATCGGTTATCTGGAATCGTTGTCATAACTTAGAGATAAACCTCAAGGAGTCTGTCTGGAGAGAAGCTTCAGTGTAAGTCATAATGCGCACAAGTGCAGCAGTTTTCTGCAATTGTCATCATCATCATCAGCTCTGCTCCTGCCAAGACTTATCTTTCTGGATCTCATCGATATTGGCTGCGACTTAGCAGATGTTTTTCTCATTAGAATACTTTAATGGCCCCTCTTGGGAAAGGGAGAACGTTTATTCTTATGTTTCATTTTGCTTCCTTTTTCTTTCCTTTCCCAGGGAAATTCTTTGCACAGTGGATAACCGTTCACCCAGATACGAGCCCAGATGGTGAAAACAGGCAGCCTCAGGGGTGGCTCATCTAGAGGGTTCTCTCTCTTTTATTTTTTTTGTTGATGAATGTCAGTTAGCAGGCTGGAAAGGAAAAGACAAGAAAAGTCGCATTCTGCGCTCCATTTGGCCCTCTGCTTCTGAAAGCACAGACGTCTTTGATTAGATGTTAAGCTTCTGGAGCTCAGATGAATGGAGTTTGTCATACCATCTGTTCTTCTGCTGGGTGAAAAAAAAAGCCTGCATTAAAAGGTCATTTAAAAAAGTTACTTAACTCACTGGGGGGCATCGAGGGGCAGTGGCTTGAGGATTCATCTTGAACTTTGTCTTGAGTCCCAGGACATCATCTATCCATTGTCACCCAATGGGACAGCAACAGGGTTCAAGGGTTGGGGTACCTTCCTGATAAACACTATTTAATATCAGTCAAACAAAAATAAACCGTAACAAAAATAACAACCACGACAGCGCTCTTAAAGCAAATGAGTGCGATGGAGTAGATGAGCTTCATCACACTCGCTAGAGGGTTCCAAAATGAACATGTGCTTCTGGTTAGCAGACCGAATATACAGCGCTCACCCTGGAAGGGGCAGGGCTTCCAAACACCTTTGGGGGTGTGGCCTGAACACTGTGGAGCTTGATCTTCAGAGCAGCAGAGGCCAAGGAAGAGGCGGTTAACTGCAGCACCAGCTCTTGTCCTGGGGTGGAATTGTCTACCTCAGCAGAGCTTTGATGGTGCCACCTGAGTGCATGTGTGGGACAACATCCATTTTCTGAATCCATCTACCCATCTATTCATTCCCTCAGTGTAGCTTTCCAGCCATTTTTCCATTCTCTGAATCTATCCATCTATTTATTTTTTCAGTCTATCATCTATCTATAATAGAACATTCATAATAAGTACACAGATAATCAGCATCTCACACTGGGTCAAAGGCCAGGGAATAAAAGTGTGTTTTTAAATACGATTTAAAGACGGCAAGTAAAGGAGCCTACCGAACGTGCAATGGCAAATCGTTCCAGAGTTTTGGAGCTGCAACTGAAAAAGCCTGATCACCTCGGAGTTTGCATCGTGACTTAAGAACCAGTCTGCTGACGGTACATAAGGGTGCAGCAGTTCCAACAGATAAAATGGGGTACAACCATTAAAGGATTTAAAAACAAACACAAGGATCTTCAAATAGATTCAAAAATGAACTGGAAGCCAGTGAAGGGAAGCCAAAATTGGGGTAATGTGCTCATGCTTTCTTGTGCCAGTTGAAAATCGAGTAGCGGCATTTTGCACCATCTGTAGGCATTAGGTGGTGTGTTCTATATCTATCGATCTATGCATATTTAATATAATGTCTTTTTATCAATCTGTTAAATAGACTTTCATATCTATCTATCTATCTATCTATTTAATCCTGCCTACTACAATCTATCTATCTATCTATCTATCTATCTATCTATCTATCTATCTATCTATCTATCTATCTATCTATCTATCTATCTATCTATCTTATCCTGCCTACTACACTAAATTAAAATCTATTTATCTATCCTTTCATCCTTCCTCACAGGATATGGCAAAGAACTCCTCACTAAAGCCCCATTTGTACTTCTTGCCAAATAACACACATGCCAACTGTCTTGTGGTTCAGTTGGCTCATAATGGAGGCTGTCCTCTTACTATATGATGCCCCCATCCCCATCCCCATCCTCCCTCCACCTGACCATAGATATTTCTGGCCCGATTGTAAAGGTCTCCATGATCCATTATCCCTGTCTACAAATCAC
This sequence comes from Polypterus bichir lapradei, assembly GCA_026402145.1. Taxonomy (NCBI): domain Eukaryota; kingdom Metazoa; phylum Chordata; class Cladistia; order Polypteriformes; family Polypteridae; genus Polypterus; species Polypterus bichir. The sequence goes on along the minus strand of JANRMT010061414.1, from coordinate 8,885,026 downwards.
AACCTTGCAATGCCAGTTTCAAAACATACCCAGAATTCCTCGCAGCCCCATCTACTGGCTACCACCCAGAGCCATCAGTCCTCAATGAGATAAAACTCAGCAGAAGGCTGGTTTCACAAACAGAGCTGTGAGCAGTGAACATCATCAATGGCATGGTGAGGGTGTTGGCATCAAACGCACCAAATGACAGCCTTGAGCTTGGACACAGCCCTGCGCCATCTCGTAGATGTTTACGCGCCTCTGAACATTCCAACCATAGCTCAGCCTTTGCTGTTGCAGTGATTCCTTGCCCTGTACCTGCATAAACTTAAAAAAAAAAAAAAAACAAAGACACCTGGCACTCTGAGGAGGTAAGGGTGCCACATCAAAAAAATGCATTTCCAGATTCCGAATCATGATATCAGCAGCCTGACTTGTTTACTGAGAGCGAGAGAAGGAAATATCTTAAAGTGCAAAGATCGGGCAGGCGGTGCACCTGTGGAGGCCAAAATGAACTTTCAAAGTCTTTGCCTGGCTCCTTTTCTAACATTATTAGCATCAGTCAGCCCAGAATGTTACGTGTTTTATATGTAGAACAATTGATAGGTGGGGGGGGTTTGTCCTTTTTCCGCTTGGCTACTTGCTTTAGTCATTTTGTTCTGGAGGGGTTTGCTGTCAGGATCTCTCTGTTCTTTGTCATTCATGCCATTCTGTGTCTTGAAAAAGAGCAGGGAGTGTGGAAGCAGACCTCAAATGAAGTAACCATCCTCAGGTGCTACAACCAGCTGGCTGCAAGGCCTGAGGGCTATTTAAGCAAACAGACTTCCAAAAAGTCTCGCCTTGTCACAGGATTTTTTGTATTCCTTCCTAAGGCATCCTGTTTTTCTGTTTCTGTTGATGCTCCTGCTGTCAGAAATCTTGGTGTTTTGTTGGATTCATCACTTAACTTTGAGCTACACATTAGGTCTCCTTCCAAAATTTCATTCCATCATCTCCATCACGTTGCCCGCCTCCATCCATTTCTGTCCTTTAATGAAGGTGAAACTCTGGTTCATTGTTTCATAATGTCTCGTATTGATTACTGTTACTCCCTCTTCTTTGGCGTCCCTGCACAATCCGTACAGAAGCTACAGTTCATTCAGAACTCTGCAGCCACACAAAGCCTTCTGCTCACGTCTCTCCTGTTCTCTCCCGTCTTCACTGGTTCTATCAAGGATTAAATTCAAGATTGTGCTTCTCACCTTCATAGCCCTATCTACAGTGCATGCGGAAAGTATTCACAGCGCATCACTTTTTCCACATTTTGTTATGTTACAGCCTTATTCCAAAATGGATTAAATTCATTTTTTTCCTCAGAATTCTACACACAACACCCCATAATGACAACGTGAAAATCACATGTACATAAGTATTCACAGCCTTTGCTCAATACTTTGTCGATGTACCTTTGGCAGCAATTACAGCCTCAACTCTTTTTGAATATGATGCCACAAGCTTGGCACACCTATCCTTGGCCAGTTTCTCCCATTCCTCTTTGCAGCACCTCTCAAGCTCCATCAGGTTGGATGGGAAGCGTCGGTGCACAGCCATTTTAAGATCTCTCCAGAGATGTTCAATCGGATTCAAGTCTGGGCTCTGGCTGGGCCACTCAAGGACATTCACAGAGTTGTCCTGAAGCCACTCCTTTGATATCTTGGCTGTGTGCTTAGGGTCGTTGACCTGCTGAAAGATGAACCGTCGCCCCAGTCTGAGGTCAAGAGCGCTCTGGAGCAGGTTTTCATCCAGGATGTCTCTGTACATTGCTGCAGTCATCTTTCCCTTTATCCTGACTAGTCTCCCAGTTCCTGCCGCTGAAAAACATCCCCACAGCATGATGCTGCCACCACCATGCTTCACTGTAGGGATGGTATTGGCCTGGTGATGAGCGGTGCCTGGTTTCCTCCAAACGTGATGCCTGGCATTCACACCAAACTTTGTCTCATCAGACCAGAGAATTTTGTTTCTCATGGTCTGAGAGTCCTTTTTGGGAAACTCCAGGCGGGCTGCCATGTGCCTTTTACTAAGGAGTGGCTTCCGTCTGGCCACTCTACCATACAGGCCTGATTGGTGGATTGCTGCAGAGATGGTTGTCCTTCTGGAAGGTTCTCCTCTCTCCACAGAGGACCTCTGGAGCTCTGACAGAGTGACCATTGGGTTCTTGGTCACCTCCCTGACTAAGGCCCTTCTCCCCCGATCGCTCAATTTAGATGGCCGGCCAGCTCTAGGAAGAGTCCTGGTGGTTTCGAACTTCTTCCACTTACGGATGATGGAGGCCACTGTGCTCATTGGGACCTTCAAAGCAGAAGATAATTTTTCTGTAACCTTCCCCAGATTTGTGCCTCGAGACAATCCTGTCTCGGAGGTCTACAGACGATTCCTTTGACTTCATGTTTGGTTTGTGCTCTGACATGAACTGTCAACTGTGGGACCTTCTATAGACAGGTGTGTGCCTTTCCAAATCATGTCACATCAACTGAATTTACCACACGTGGACTCCAATTAAGCTGCAGAAACATCTCAAGGATGATCAGGGGAAACAGGATGAACCTGAGCTCAATTTGGAGCTTCATGGCAAAGGCTGTGAATACTTATGTACATGTGATTTCTCAATTTTTTTATTTTTAATAAATTTGCAAAAACCTCAAGTAAACTTTTTTCACGTTGTCATTATGGGGTGTTGTGTGTAGAATTCTGAGGAAAAAAATGAATATTAATCCATTTTGGAATAAGGCTGTAACATAACAAACTGTGGAAAAAGTGATGCGCTGTGAATACTTTCCGGATGCACTGTAACCTTAACGTTTGCCCCCCTCTACCTCCTTACACTCCTTGTCGCTCTCTCAGGTCCTCCTTACTGTCCCACTGACTCTCCACCCTGGGAGGGCAGCTCCTTCAGTGTTACGGCCCCTCAACTCTGGAACTCTCCGAGTTTGCTCCTCTTTCTGCATCTTTTAAATCTCAACTCAAAACTTTCCTCTTCTATGAACTTTTGTTTTCTGTGTATTTTTTTTTAATTTACTCTGTATGTAAAGCAACCTTGGGTTTGTCAAAGGCGCTCTATAAATGTAACTTGTTATCATTATTATAATAAAGATATGAAGGAGATCTCTTTTCTGATTTTTCATTCCCATGGGTACTTTTGTCTCCTAACTCCAGTGTCCTGGGTTCAAACCTGGGTGGGTTGACATCTTTGGCCAGTTTTCTGTTTTATTTCTTTGTTGACTTTGTTTATTGTTGGTTTTTTTTTTAAAGACACTCTGGTGTTTCATCCCGAAGATCTTGCAGCCATAAGAGCCCAGGCCGCCTTCTGGCATTCCCTGGGGCTTGTTCACTCAGTAAACATGCAGAGGTTTGAAAGTTGTAAATTATATTTCATAGCTAAAAGGAGGGATCATAAAACACAAAAGTCGGCCTTGGTTTTCATCTTCTCTTAAAGTGCTGTTTAGTTTACCGTAGGCACACTGGCGCTCCCATGGGGTTCTGCTTCATTTCAGTATTTAAAGATTTTTCGAACCCACACAAGTCGTTAATTTTGTTTTTGCTTCCCCCATTGTAAAACAGTTACTAAAACAGAACGTGGCCAGAGCACTTTTAAACAATGACACCCGTGTTCTTTTTAGCTGACTTCCGCTTGTCACAGGCCTTGTAGAATTCACTTTGGGCTAAAGTCGAGGGCAATAAAAAGCAAATTAAATTTTAATTGTTTGCTTTGACATCAAACGACTCTATAAAAACGCTTGGCATCGCAATTTATGTCGAATACATCTGAAACTGATTGCATTTTCGTACACAAATAACTGAGTACTGTAAAAACAATATCTCTCTATTACAAAAAAATCCTAGGAGAGAAAGACGGGAGACGAGACGTGATCTTCACGTTAAGATCATGGAAGACACTTAAAAGACCCGCGAGACTAGAGAGATTGACCCAGGACCGTCTCGCGATGACGTGGAACATGAGATTCTTGCAAGACACACCCAACTTACAACCAAATAAGACCACGGGCAGCAAAACACTCAGTCGTGTAGAGGAGGCTTTGAGTACACACAGATCTAGGGCTCTCAGTGCATATAAAGCGTATAAGGACAATACGTTATAAATGAAACGTCGATGACTAAGCGAAGAAGAAAGCAGCGCGGAAAAAACAGACTCAAAAGCATTGGAGAGAAAAAAAATGCAAAAAAGAAAAAGAATAATCAAGGTGCAAATTCAGAAAATAAGGAAAGTAATTATCATGCCGGAACAAGTGGAACTGAAATAAAAAGCAGGTCCAATCCGGACGTGGGCGCTATACACATGCAGAGCAGGTTAGAGATTATGAAAGCAGTGGAATTTGAAAGGCTCAAAAAAAAATGTTGGTGCGATACAAATGCAGAGAAAGTTAAAGAATATGAAAGTAGGAAAATTATAAAGTATAAAAAAAAACAAGTAAAGATTGCAGTAGCGCAAACAAACGGAAATTATTACTCGAAAAAGGGAAAATATTCACCACAGACCAGGTGTCTTTAAAACAAAAGCAGGACAAAGTGAGGTCAGAAATAAAAGACAAAGAGTAGAAAACTAAGTAAAACGTCATAAAGAGGTTAAAAAACAAGGGGGCCAAACACATGCAGAGCGAGATACAGAATATGAAAGCAGAAAAAAACGACAGTGTCAAAACAAAGAAAGTAAAGATCGCGTTAGCGCAAAGAAAGAGAAATTATTACTCGGAGAAATAACGAAAAGGTGAATAGAGATTGAATATATGGACACAGGTGATCTGTCAGAAGTATATAAATATAGTAAGGCTTTGAAGTTTAAGTCAAGAGAATTTCAAAAACGGAGTTTACCTCACATGCATTTATTGGTTACTTTGCAAAAAAAATGATTAACTGCTGATGATGAAGATCGTTTTATCTTTGCTGAAATTCCAAACAGAGAAACATATCCTGAATTATGGTACAAAGTCATTAAACACACGTCTCACTGACCTCATTAAAAAGATTCAGCATATCGGGACATGAAAGATTCCAAATATTGTTTTTACAGAAGTTCTGAAATAAAAGTGAAACTAATGAAATAGCAACAATTCAAATAAAAAAAAAATCTTAAAAGTGTATATCCGGAAAAACAAACACGGGGTTTGGCGAGCGAAGCAAGCAGGGGGCAAAGCCCCCTAGTTAAATAAAAAATACCAACACGGCTATTCAGTGTCCTACCACCTGGGATGGGCCCGCCGGGCGCAAATTTGTGACGGATCTGCCGCTCAATCGAACCTTGTGTGCTGTAGATACTGAGACTCATTCATCCCACATTTGGAATTTTAGTTTTTGTTACCTTCCTGGTCGAATGCCACCCAAGCCACTGGCACCTCAAATTGATTTCACATTGCTTAGAAGCTACAATCCATTCACACAACTCCTGCTCCAAGATAAGAGAATGCATTTGATTCAGAAGAAACATAGAAAGCTACACCATGTTATGTATTTCCAAGTGTTTTTGGTTTGATATTCTTTAATAATCCTCGAGTGGGAAATTGTCTTTTTGCATGACCGTTGAGAGTCAGAGCGCAGGGTCAGCCATTGCACAGTGCCACCCCTGCAGCAATTTTCAGGTTAAGGGCCCGATGGAGTAGGGTCCCGTCTGGCAGTAAGTTAAACATCCATTTTCCAACAGTTTTGACGAGAATGGGCCATTCAGCCCAACCAAGCTCACCAGTTTCATTTGCTGAAAAGAATAGTTTCTCGAACTTTGGGTCGCAAGCAAAAATGAGTCACAGTTTACCGTCTTTGGGGTCATGCAGGGTCGTGATTCACCGTAGTGTTCAGCCTGAAAAGGGACACCACCCTCCAGTTATGACTATAGTCAGCCATTCTCCAAAGGGGAATATTTACCCCCCACCACACCCCATGTGACGGGCAAGATGTATATATATATATGTACTATATATGTATATATATAGTAATAAAGAGCCCAAACAAGCATAAAGGTTTGGGGTGTTTTAAGTCCCGTATACTGTAAAGACAAAAAAACGCAGGTTGAGTCAGTGTTTTCACTCCAGTACAACCGACAGTCAAAATAAACCAGGTAGGACATTTTATAAAGGTGCACAGGAAATGATGGGGAGAGCAGTGTTGCGTGATGGGAAAATGATGTCATCTTTGGGGGACCGTAGGTTAGAAAGGACCCTGGAAGCTATAGGGAGTTGTAGACTTCCGGGTACGTCTATGGTGGTGGCGTCTCGGTCCTTCTAGGGAAACAAAAGAAGAAAGGTCAGTACTTCGCCCTTGTTGCCCGGCACGGCTGATCGCGGCACCTGGCGGGTCCTTAAGCCGCTCCCCCTGCGCTCGTGCGTGACAATATATATATATATATATAATGATATTTGGGCTTTATAGCGCCCGATCCGGCACAGACTTACACAGAGGCACGTGTCAAAGTAACAGAAAACCTTTTATTTTTCTTCAGCCATGGGGGCACGCCTTCCCCGTGTCCGACAGGCCCAACACAGTCCCAAACACAAATAAGTCACAGACCACACTCTTTCTCTGGCACCACCAACACTCCTTCCAGGTAACCTCTTCCTCTTCCTCCCGATTCTGGCCCTGAGTGGTGGTTGCTGGTTCCTTTTATGGCCCTCCCGGAAGTGCTCCTGGTTCTTGCTCACCTGTCACCAATGGCACTCCCGGGTGGGGCCGAAGATTAGTCCAGCTGGGCTCCGTGCTCCATGCCGCGCCCCCTGGCGGCCACCGCAGACCCCCACAGGGTTGTGGAGAACTCCATCTCCCAAGGAACCCTGCGGGAGGCTGATGCACCATCGTCCACCGGGGGGGCTGCCACCAAGCATCCTGGGGGAGGTACTGAGGAGCCCATGGCTGCTCCCCCGGAACATAAGCAGAAGGGGTGTCCAGGCCAGGCATGGGACCCGGCCGCCCCCCACAATATATGTATATATATATATATATATATATATATATATAAATACTTTTTAAAAACCACGCTTATATTAAGTTAAAAAGTGTACTAAAACATAAAAAATAAGTCTCTCATACATCACTCGTAAAACAAAAGTGTGGGCTCTTTTCACCAATCAACATTCAAAAAACACTTCTTAAAATCTTAGTAAAAGCGCGCACCTTTTATTGTATGAGTGATATATGACAGACTTATTTTTTACTTTTTAGTACACTTTTTAACTTAATATAAGCATGGTTTTTAAAAATTTTTTTTATATATATATATTTAAAATATCCTTGAGCCGAGTTCCTGAAGTACCTTCTCCATTTTCAGGTCATTATTGGGTTTACTTACTGTTTGGTCACTGCAGGACCCCACTTCCCTTATAATATCCCCAGTGTAACCTCATTCCATTTATCTGTTAATCAGGTATTTGGCTATTTATTACATGTTTCAATGATTAAACCAGGGTTGACTGCACATGTCATTTTCCATTAACTTACTCAGGGACAACGTATAGAAAAATCAGGTTGTTGTGAACTTGCAGTCCCAAACCACAAAAGTCCCAATAAGTTCCAAAAAAACACTTGCAAAAATGCCAGCTAGAGGGGGATATCATCATGAAACCCTGGCACTGAATCTTTATAAAAACATTGATCCTCACGAAACACTCTTCAATAATAATGAAGCTCTATGGAGCATAAAAAGCAAAGGAATTGCCTGATTTTTTGGCAGTATTAACTTTAACAGTTTGTTATTTTAATTGTTTATTTATTTATTTTGTTAATTATTTACCGGAAGAAACATCACAATAAAATAATCCGTTTTGCACTTTCGCTAAAAGATCGTAGTCTGAGTGTCTCATTCTCTCACAGGGGATCTCGGTCATGAACTAAAACATGCTCCAACAGGGGTAGGTGCCCATGGCTGCGGGCATCACAGGGGGCATCGAAAATTAGAGACCGACTACCCTTCTCATGGTGACCTCTAGCCCCTTGACCAGTCCCGTCCAGGTCCTTCTTTTCTTCTGAAATCTTCCATTAGGTAACGTTTTACCCATGGCACCAGTCCACCAGGACGTGCCTCCTGCTTTTCGATCTTCAGTCCTCGCTGGCCTCAAGCCCTCCTCTTTACAGGTTCAAGCTGGTCAGCACATCTTACAATGGAGTAATTGGTACACAAAATGTTTTTCTAGTATTTGCTTTTATTGTTATTATATTATGTGTCTAATTACTACATATATATGATATAGGAAACACACGCAAAGAATTATTTACAGTCCATCATAGCCATATCACTTACTCACATTGGAACAGTTTTCTCCCAGGAACACAGTGACGTCATTAATTGTAAAATGAAAGAACAGACTTCCTAGAGCTGGCAATAGGGCCAAACTAAATAAAGAAATAAGAAGGGCCTTCACCAGGGACACAAACCAGCCTACGGAGTCCAAGGAACTCTCGGTAGACCTCCACGAGGCAGAGATCAAGGCAGGGGTTTCTAAAGCTTTGAGTGTTCCCATGAGCAAAGCGGCCTCAAGAATTGTGAAATGGAAGACACCACCGGGACTCTTCCTAGAGTTGGATGTCCAGCCACACTGAGTAACCGGGCAAGAAGGACCTTGGTCAAGGAGTTGACCAAGAACCCAAAGGCCACTCTGACAGAACTTCAGATGTCCTCTGCCAAGATGATAGGAACTGTTGGAAGGATGACCATCTCAGACACACTCCATCAATCAGACATTTGTGGTAGAGTGACTAACTGCTGATTGGAATTTGCCAAATGGAATTTAAAGGACTCTGAGAGCATTGAAGGAAAAGATTCTCAGGTCTGATGAGGCAAAAATTTAATTTTTTGGGCAGAACTTCAAGAACTGTGTCTAGTGAAGACCAGGCACTTCTCATCACCTGCCTAATACCAGTTCCTATGGTGGAGCATGGTGGTGGTAGCATCATGCTATGGAGGTGATTCTCAGCAGCAGGGACCAAGAGACTGGCCAGAATTCAGGGAAGAATGAATGCAACCAAATTCAGAGAGGTCCTTCAAGAACACCTGATCCAGAGTGCACATCACCTCAGACTGGGATGACAATCATCCTTCAGCACAACAATCACCTGAAGTAAAAAGCCAAGAAAGGCCCTATATAAATACAATGTATTATTATTATTATTAGTAGTAGTATTATTATGTTGTATTAAAATGCTGGAGTGGCTTCAGAACAAGTCTCCGAGTGTCCTTGGGTGGTCCAGACAAGACTCGGACAATGAACTGGCATCCCATCCGGGATGGGTATGGGACCTTTACCCGGATGGAAGGACAAATCAAGGGAGCAGTGGTGGTGAGGCTGCTATTTTGGAATATATTTACCCCTCCATCCACTAGATGGTAGCATCACAGGACCGTGGTAACCCTGTAGATACCTGCAAAGCATCATGGGAGTTGTAGTGTTGTGAGTCAGCCCTACAGGGTCCCATGGGTTCTGGCAGGAGGTGCAGAAGGGATTCATGATCCCTGTTTTTTTGGGGCTTCAGGTTGACCTGGATGTGCTTCCATCGGGTATTGCCTTGGCACCGGAAGTTCTCCCAGGTCCAACCTAAAACAAAGCCATCCAGCCTCCTTCAGTTGAGTCAGAGTCGGGACGAAGGAAGGCAACCCACTGACATGGCCACACAATTCGCCATCACCTGTGCCCACTGTCTGCTGTCCCCCTACTACCTACTGTTCCACAGGTTGAATGCGCACAACTGGGTTTGCGTACAACAAAGGAGCCCCAAAATCAGAGGCTAACCTGGCAGCCACAGCTGCGTCAAATAAAATACAATATAAATGGCTCCGTTTAATTATAGCTTGCCAGCCACTTAACTTTCTGCTTTCAGTACCCAGAAGCTGACTATAATTGTGATTTATGAACTGATGAGCTAATACCGAGTGGGCTGCTAAACTTACAAACTTTTAAAGGACCACCCTGAGCGATGAAATTTTCACTTTGGCTTGTTCAATCTAGCCATTCACCTATTTCCGTCACATAAAAGGGCACTCTGAGTAAATATTTATTACAACGCAGTGTAGAGTTTACGTTTTACTTTCAGCCTGCTAAGCCCTTTCATTGCAGTTGACGCCACTTAAAAATGTATTTATTTATTTATTTTTTGGCTTAATAGTTCAAATCCATTTGTGCTGATGGAGGAAATTCAAATGGAATTCTGGCTGTTGAAATACTGGAAAGCTCCTTCTGGATTGTTTGCCCTCATGTTATAAAAGATCTCCCAACGTAAGTAAGAAACGATAATGGAAACGTTGTGTGCTGTAAGAACGTTAACTGCGACTATAAATAAGCGAAACTCTACCGGCCTCACTGGGTCCAGCTTGACAAGGTTTTGTCCTGGTTAGCTGGGGAGCTGGCTTCCATTATGGCCTCTCATTCCCATCCTTATATTTTTTCACTCTCGTCTCTGATTGGTGGGCTAACCTACTGCCATTTTCTTCCTTTTATGTTACCTTCCCCATATAGTTTGTCGTGATGGCCAAGAAAAAATTTGAATCTTGAAGATTACAAAAGGTAATGGAGGGAGCAAAGCTCTTGAAAGAATAGGTGTCTGTGGAGACAAATGCTGGACAACAGCAAACAATATCAAAAACATCTGCAAAAAATCTGACGTTACTTGTGCCACATACTGTAATTCACATATCAGGTCATCCAGTCGTATGCTCACAAGGTCCCAAACACATTGTTGTGTATGAGTGAGCCATGAGCATCGACACAGCATTATGGAGGTAATGCCACAGGCAGGGACAGGGGGAACACAATTGCTTAGGTTAGGGTAAGTCATGCCACCTCGGTCTTACTTGATTAAAGAAAGTCAAGACTCAAACGGGTCACTGAATGCAATGCACGTTTCTTATTACTCAAACCAACTACTCAAATCACCCATCACTCCCACAGTCCCCGTAGGTCCTGTCTGAAAGCATCATGGGAACTGCAGTGCTTATCATCGAATTATATACAATTTATTTATACATACATATATATATATATATATATATACATCTCACCACAGGGTAAGTCAGTCAGTCAGTCATTTTCATGCCCGCTACATCCTAACACAGGGTCACGGGGGTCTGCTGGAGCCAATCCCAGCCAGCATAGAGCGCAAGGCAGGAACAAATCTCGGGCAGGGTGCCAGCCCACCGCAGGCCACACACACCCACACACCAAGCACACACTAGGGACAATTTAGGATTGCCAATACACCTAATCTGCATGTCTTTGAGCTGTGGGAGGAAACCGGAGCACCCGGAGAAAACCCACACAGACACGGGGAGGACGTGCCAACTCCACGCAGGGAGGACCCAGGACGCAAACCCGGGTCTCCTTACTGCGAGGCAACAGGGGCCAAGTGCCGCCCCCACTAATTATTTATTTACCATTTATTTGTTGGTAGTGTAGTGTAGTATAGTTCTTTACTCGTCTTGCACTTGTCCTGTATTTATGGTCCTGGGGAACGTTAATTCGTGCCACTTTCTGCTGCAATACACCGTAGGGTGGAATGGCAATAAAGCCTTTTGTCTTGGGATGACTTCTGCCCTCCCTCTTTTCTATTTCTTGTTACAACATGCATTTTTACCAGAATAGGATGCTGATGATACCAAGATGGATCAGGCAGATAATCTGGAATCCGTTGAATCATCACAGAGGGACTTGGACAGCATGCAGGCTTGGGCAGATCTGCGGCAGATGAAATGTAATGTCAGTAAATGTAACGTTATTACACGTAGGAGGTCCGCAATGAATACACAATGGGAGGTCTGAAAATCGAAAGTACGCCTCATGAGAAGGACTTGGGAGTCGTAGTGGACTGCTCACCATCAATGGCCAGGCAGTTTTCAGAAGCCATTAAGAAGGCTCACAGAATGTCAGGTTATATAGCTCCTTGATGTGTCACAGGAGGTTCTGCTCAAGCTTTATAACACACTGGTGAGGCCTCATCTGGAGTCCTGTGTGCAGTTTTGGTCTGCAGGCTACAAAAAGGACATAACAGCACAAGAAAAGGTCCAGAGAAGAGCAACCAGGCTGATTCAGGGCTACAGGGGATGAGTTATGAGGAAAGAATAAAAGAGCTGAGCCTTTACTGTTTAAGAAAAAGAAGATGAAGAGGAGATCTGACTGGAGTGTTTAAAATAAAGAAGTGAATTAGTCCAGTGGATCGAGACGGTGACTTTAAAATGAGCTCATCAAAAACATGGAGACACAGTTGGAAACTGAATTTCACACAAACATTAGGAAGTTTTTCATTACACACAGAACCACAGACACTGGGAATAAGTAGTGTGGCAGACAGTAGGACTTTAGGGACTTGTAAAAATCGACTTGATGTTTTTTCAGAAGAATTAAGTGGTTAGGACTGACAAGCTATGTTGGGTTGGATGGCCTGTCCTCGTCCAGATTGTTCTAATGTTCTAAAATTGTCAAATAAGCCACTTCTTGAAAACACTCTCAATAATGATAATGGAATGTGCTGAAAAGTAACCAAGCATTGAATTGAATTGCTTGTTGAAGCATCTCAGATATGCTCAGCAGTGTGGTGGGTGGGGTTCATGGCTGGTGAGGCACGGACTTCTTCACGGTCAGATTTATATGAACTCAAAGGTGTAGCTTATTCACTATTCAATTGACAGCCAGCACATTGATTATTGGTTATGTTTCATATCTCATCAGCATTCTTTACACACACAGCTAAGGTAAATATTGGGCTAAGAAAAAACGTTACATCTCTAACGATGAGAGAGCGCATTTGCTCCTCAACCTGCATGTGTTCTGAATTCGCTGTCACAATTCCACAATTCATATTCATACAATACAAATGAAAGTATAGAGAGGTGTACAAAAAAAAACAGATTTCAGTTTTGACCTTAATGGAAATATTTAGTTGTTTTTGAATGCTTCTCATTCTGATGCTTTAATCAATTTTAATACAGACTGTGCAACAGAAGGATAACAAGAAAATCATATTTCATTTAAGGTCAAACTTTAGTTTTTGAATATTGGATTGTTTTTTTTTTCTTAGTCTGATCCCATTTTTTATAAAATTGAAAACCGTTTATGCTCTTACCTTTATTTGTAAATGAAGTCCATGTGCCTATTGTTCTCCACGAAAATCTCCGTCACTTTCTTGTAAATGTCCCTCCTTATTTTCCTTTAGTTTTAAAAATCTTAATCTTCCACTTTGGCAGTCAGTCGGAACAAAAAAATAAAACTAAACGGCCCGCTGCAGTGCCCTTGACTTTCTGCTATCGCTAACTTATTGGCGCCTCTGCATAGAAGAACAGCAGCAATGAGCATCTGTTGGGCTCACATGCGCCCCTTTCAGGGAGGCACGGTACTGTCTGCCTCACCTTGTGCCTTTTCACTGTCCGATCAGCAAGACCAAATATGTCACACACATTTGTTAAAGATATTAGCCAGACTGTGGAAAGTCAGGTTGTATAATAAACGTGTCTGCACACATTATATTGGCGACATACAGAGAGACAGCAAATGGCACGCGCCAATCAACCCCGTGTGTGAGGGAGAGCACAGTCCGAGGTGAGGTGAGACTCGTTGCTGTCGCACTTCACGTTTCTCCGCTGTATTTGAACAGGAAATGCGGCAATTCAGCGATTTTGACTATAAAAATGATCAAAATTATTGGAATCATACAGAAAACAAATTTAGAGCACAGACCAGTGGGCACAGTTATTTTATGTTATCAAAACCCAGCCACACTTTGCACCGGTCCCAAGCCTGAATAAATGGGGAGGGTTACGTCAGGAAGGGCATCTGGTATAATTGAATTGAATAATTGAATTTTGCCAAATCAATATGCGGACAACAATTTTGGATGATCCTCTGTGGCAACCCCTAACAGGAGCAGCTGAAAGAAGATTACTAGTTTTTTTGCTTTTCATGATGCTTCCCCGACTGGACATCCCTGGTGCACAGGTACAAACAGATTGTCGTCAAGAACTGTTTCCACTTCCCTTTCATTCCTTTCGGTCACGTGGATTCATTTTTGAGTTTTTTTTTTTTTATGGATGTATTGACATTGTTTGTGGCTGCTCTCCATTGGCCCCCACTGACATTTATTGTATCGGTAATTTTGTCTTCTTCATTTTCCATAAGCGATGAGGTTTTTAAGTCATGGCTGCAAGCACAACACAAGATAAGTAAGAGTGTGGAGACTGGCCGAGACACAGACAGGCAGATACGTTCATGTCACCCACAAACACGTTTATTTACAATATGTACAGTCACAAAATGCACCACAAAACCCCCAAAGTCCCCAAAGTCCTGGCCACACAATGCCTTACTTCCTTCAGGCCGCCTCCTAGCCTCCTTACATCCGGCTCAGTCCTCTCCGCTCCTGACACTCACCCCAAATGAAGGGAGGCGGCCCCTTTTATTATCACCCAGATGTGCTCCAGGTGTGTTCTGGCAATCACCCGCCAACACGCCCCTGTGTGGAGGAAGTGCCGGCTGCATCCCCGGAAGCACTCCGGGTGTCCCTGCTTCTCTTCCCCCAGGCACTTCCTGGTGTGGCGGAAGTGCTGAGGTCCAGGGCTCCAAAGGCATGGGGGCGCCCCCTGGTGGTGACTACGGGCCCCTACAGGGTGGCGCTTCAAAGCTCTGTACCCGTGGCCCCCAAAGGAACCAGGGCGGTCGCCCCCAGATGGTCTGGGGAAGGCGCAAGCCCTCTTCCGGTCCTCCTGGGCGTCCCGGCCGGGTCGCCACCCCAGCCACCTCTGACAAAGAGATTAAAAAAAAGAAAAAATTGTAAGGTTGAGGGACCAGCGGTGCAATTCCTTGGTCCCAATAGTGCCTAGAAACCCTTGGTTTGGATGACATCTTTAAAAATAAAATAACATTTCTGTCACACATGCACGCTTAGAGATTGTCCGGAGGGCTCAGGTAAGCCAAACACTTCCACCACCAAGCAGGAGGGGGGCGCTGCCACTAATGTAATTTCTGGAATTCCTCCAAAGCATCAACCAGAATCCAGGAGACGGGGCGGGGGGGGGGGGGACAGGGGGGCTGTCTCTAACTTCATCTCTGGTTTCCTCCACAGCCTTGACCGGATGTAAGGACACAACAACTAGCCCTGCCCTCGCTGGTTCCCAACAGCCCCGCCCCTTCAGGACCAGGTGGTAGTCATTATTGTAAGCCATGGCTGCAAACAACACAGGGTAAGTAAGAGATAAAAAATAAAAAGAGTATAGTGTTAGCCGTGGTGTCTGAAATCTCTTTGGACCCAATAACGCCTAGAAGCCTTTGGTTTGGGTGATATTTTCAAAAAATAAAATAACATTTTTGTCACACATGCATGTTTAGAGATCGTCCGGGGGGGCTCAGGAAAGCCAAACACTTCCACCGCCGAACAGGAAGGGGGTGTTGCCGCTAACTTAATTTCTGGAATTCATCAACCAGATGCCAAGGAGATGCCGCCTCACCCCGCCCTCACCGGACTCCACCAGCCCCGTCCCTTCTGGGATCGAGTGCCTATCTATGGAGGTTGTGTTTTGATCTGCTTTGAAAACCCTGAGATGGAGACTTTGAGAGGGGAGTTTCTGGTTGTGCGATGAGCACTGAGAAGCAATTTTGAATTTTGTGTTTGGTGCGTCCTGCGGGACTGTTTATCACTGAACTGTTTATTTGTGTTATTAAGCGGGTAGGGCTGGGTTGGCATCCCCAAAGATTTCCAGAGCCTTCTGGATTCTTTGCTTCTACAATTTAATCCTGGCAGAAATTGTTTCTGATTATAAAGCCAACATCCTACCTTTTTCCTTTGTAGGCTCAGACGCCTGGCACACCATTTCTTTTACTGCTTTTCCTTCAATCTGCAGCTAACAGCAGTCTGCCCATTTGACAATACGACACTCTGTACCACTACTAGATAATACAGCCCGTCCTGGGATGCAGGAGAAATAATGAAAAATGTTGTTAAGCGTTAAAAGGTGACCTCAGAGTATTCCCCAAAGGAGCAGAAAAAAAAAAAATAAATTGTGACTCGAGGCCAGGAGACTCAAACGACATTCCTGAAGCAAAGTACAAAATGAACCAAAAGTCTTTAGTCAGAGATGGCACAAGGTGTGCCAGGAAACAGCATCCCATCTCTGAAATGTCGTGACCCCCTTCATTCCTACCCTCCCCTTCCTGTACAAGCCTAATTCCAAACGTCTTCTAAAAATGAATTTTTTTCCGCCAATAGACAAAGTTTACAGGTTTAACTTTTTCGGTGGATGCCATGGGGGTCAGGCTCTCCGCCTAGGGCTATATTCAGAACCTCTATAAAAAGATCTCGGCTCATTTTATTCAGCCGTAGACAGAGATGGATTTATTTAAGGCTCCCTTCTTCTATTATTTGTATCTGCCTTTCTGTGAAATTGGGTCTAAAATCCGCACAAATAAAACAAAAGATAGAAAACAGCTTGGGTCAGACCCAACACAATTCAATACGTAGAAATCCTTCGGCAGATCAGTTTTGCATACCCCGTCAGTTTTCGTAAAATTAGACAGGGCTGGATTCCAAACCCCCCAAAATTTAAATTCGACTCAAGATGACCAAATAATCCACCAGAAGAAGACAAAATGAAGAAAAAATCGGGAGTGGTATATTGAACAATTGTTATAAAAGTAAAGTTGAATAAATCGGACTCTGCAGCTGCATGAATAAGAGGTAAAGTACCACTTTCACTTAGTGGAAATAGTCCAAAATTGATAGAAATCTACACTTTATACCTAATACTTGTGTGCAAAATTTAGTTGACCTAAGCAAAAGCGTACTTAAGTTATCGTTCTTACAGACACACAGACGGACACACAGACATAATGGCAGAAATGGTATTTTCGAGCTCAGGGATGTCTAAAATATCGAGATTTGTCAAAATCTCGAAATGGAATTTTTTAACGATTACAATACTTTCCCTATACTTTGTATACGAGAAAGTCAGGGAGGTCTAAAACGTCGAGATTCTTTAAAGTCTCAAAATGGAACTGTTGGACGATTACAATACTTTCCCTGTACTTTGTATACGAGAAAGTCAGGGAGGTGTAAAATGTCGAGATTCATTAAAAGCTCAAAATGGAATTTATGGACCATTACAATACTTTCCCTATATTTCACATATGAGAAAGTCAGGGAGGTCTAAAACGTCGAAATTCATCAAGCTCTCGAAATGGAATTGTTGGATGATTACAATATTTTCCCTGTATTTTGTATACGAGAAAGTCAGGGAGGTCTAAAACGTTGAGATTCATTAAAATCTCGAAATGGAACTGTTGGACGATTACAATACTTTCCCTGCACTTTTTATACGAGAAAGTTAAAAGGCCGGAGTGGAGAGTTCAAGTGATGCCCAATGAAACCCAGTGGTATAGCTACTGCTAAAACATACCCAAATTCTAACTTTCTGCATTAGAAATGTTGAAATTTGAAAGCCCAGATCTACACAGTCAATAATGTTATTGCTATTGTCACACATGCGCATCGCAGGATCCCGTCATGAGTTTCATCAAGACATGTAATAACCCGCCCGAATGAGAGAGGGGGCGCCGTCTCCAGCCTTCTCTTCTCCTTCTCACTGAGCATACGCCCAGTGTGGGCACTTAGCCCCGCCCCTTCCCATTTGTCTGCTATGAGGAGCCCCGGCTGCCCAGAAGAAGGCATCTTTTCTGATCAGTATGAGTCTCACCGGTCGGAGCCCCTGGGAAACGACCCCTTATTTCTGTGGCTAAGGTCCGAATGCCTTTGTTTATATATTTGGCCTCAAGGGCTGGCTGTACCAACACCAAGGGGCTTTTCTTTTGATCACTGAAATGGGACGACCCAGTTGGTTTATCCTTCCACGACCTGTCATTCCTACACCTGGCCGCACATCAATCAACCTGAACTGTGTGCTTCATTAAACACTTGGGTCTAACTTTAATTTTTGAAATGAGCTGTAGGATGAAGCTGACATTGACATCTCCTCCTGTGTATCTTGCCAGGCTAATTGGGGCTCTAAGTGAGCGTGACTGAGCCCCCATGATGGACTGGCATACTGTCCAAGATGGCCACCAGATTGCACCTGATGCTGGGGTAGGCTTTGATTTTGAACTGGATAATTATAATAATAATATCAGAATCAGAATATCATTATTGTCATTGTAACAAATACAACGAAATTAGGTGCAGTCCCTGCAGTGTCAAAATATAAATAAATATAATTACTAAAGGATAGGAAAGGATAAGAAGAAATGAGGTAGAACACAAACATTCAACATGAGACCTTATTGCACATGAAACACTATTGCTATTAAACACTATTGATAGTAATAATAATTCTTTTCTCACTACATATTGCGTAGGGAGCCACTTCAACAACCACTAATGTGTAGCACCCACCTGGATGATACGACGGCAGCCATTTTGCGCCAGTACCCTCACCACTCTTTAGCTGTTAGGTGGAGAAGTGGTGATAGAGAGAGAGAGAGATGGCCAATCAGGAACAGGGGATAATGAGCAGGCCATGGTGTGCAGGTTAGCCTGGATATCGGGATACACCCTACTCTTCACGAAGGATGCCCAGGGATTTCCTGTGACCACAGAGAGTCAGGACTTTGTTTTCTTACGTCTCATCCAAAGCACGGCATCAGCTTTGCAGCACAGTGTCCCCATCACTGCACTGGCGCATTGGGATCCACATTCAGAACACTGGGTAAGCGCCCCCTACTGGCCTCACCAACACCTCTTCAAGCAGGAACAATCCCAAGCTTTTCCAGCAGCACTGGTCGGGGCCTGAACATGCTTAGCTGCAGGTGGATGATCTAGCACAGGGGTCGCCAACTCCGGTCCTGGAGGACCACCGTGGCTGCAGGTTTTCATTCTAACCCTTTTCTTAATTAGTGACCTGTTTTTGCTGCTACTGAACTTCTTTTGAATTCATTTTAGTTGACCTTTTTAAATATTTGTTCCCCTGAATTTCTTTCTTGTTCCTCTGAATTGCTTCATTTCTTTCCTTAAATGGCACCTAAACAGAAACGAAATGTGAAGCGAGGGAGCCAACTGAAGACCAACCAAGTCAGGGCCTCAAACTCCAACCAATTTCACTCCAAACAGTTGCTTAATTAGGCGGCGAGTCTCGTCATTAATTGAACCCGTTCTTTAATTCCATGGCTCCAACAGCAGACATTTCTGAAATTTTTGATTTTCTCTTTTCTGTTCAAATAGGCGGAGTGGTGGCTCTGAGGCTAGGGATCTCCACTGGCAATCGGAAGGTTGCTGGTTCACATCCCGTAAAATGCCAAAAGGGACTCTGTTCTGTGGGGCCCTTGAGCAAGGCCCTTAACCTGCAATTGCTAAGCGCTTTGAGTAGTGAGGAAAGCGCTATATAAATGCAAAGAATTATTAATTAAATGTTTTGTGGACCTGAGCAGATCAGCACTCCTGAGACCTTCATCTTTCCTTATTTTCAGGTATTGTATGATGGACGCAGTTTGCTGGTCATGTTTTGGCTCATTTTGTATCTCATTGTTTGGTGGCTAATTAAGGAAAAAGAAACAATTAAGGGGGTGGCACGGTGGCGTGGTGGTTATCGCTGCTGCCTCGCAGTTAGAAGGCCTGGGTTCACTTCCCGGGGCCTCCCTGCGTGGAGTTTGCATGTTCTCCCCGTGTCTGCGTGGGTTTCCTCGCACAGTCCAAAGACATGCAGGTTAGGTGCATTGGCGATCCTAATTTGTCCCTAGTGTGTGCTTGGTGTGTGTGTGTGTGCCCTGCAGTGGGCTGGCGCCCTGCCCAGGGTTTGTTTCCTGCCTTGCACCCTGTGTTGGCTGGGATTGACTCCAGCAGACCCCCGTGACCCTGTAGTTAGGATATAGTGGGTTGGATAATGGATGGATGGAAACAATTAAAGGGTCTGAGTCTTTAAGAGAACATCAATTCAAATGAATTTAAGAGAAGTTAATTAGAATGAAAACCTGCAGGGCAGCATGGTGGCGCAGTGGGTAGCACTGCTGCCTCACAGTTAGGACACCCGGATTCGCTTCCCGGGTCCTCCCTGTGTGGAGTTTACATGTTCTCCCCGTGTCTGCATGGGTTTCCTCCCACAGTCCAAAGACATGCAGGTCAGGTGCATTGGCGATTCTAAATTGTACTTAGTGTGTGGGTGTGTGTGTGCCCTGTGGTGGATTGGTGTCCTGCCCGGGGTTTGTTCCTAGCTGGGATTGGCTCCAGCGAACCCCCGTGACCCTGTGTTAGGATATAGCGGGTTGGATAATGGATGGATGGCTGGATGAAAACCTGCAGCCACAGTGGTCCTCCAGGACCCCTGAATCTAGCAGGCTCTCAAATGTGTACCCTATCATCTCTTGTGGGGTCTGTAAGAGGGGATTACTGCAGCAAACACTGCAAAGTGACAATCAAACCAATGCCCATTGAAGGCTTTGAACTGGAGGCCCAGCTCCAATTCCCAGTGTGCCGCTCACACGGGCAGGCTGCACATTTTCCATTCTTTTTTTTTTTTCTCTCTTTTTTGCAAAACAGGAAATATCTGATTAGGTGCAATTAAATGGCCTCAAGGCTGTCTGTCAGCACTCTGCCGCTATCTTAACTTTCTAAGGAGTTGTTTGTTAACAGCAGCGATGACAAACTCTCCAGCCGGCATCTCTTTTTCCTCCACAGATTGCTATCTGTAATTTATGTTGAGTTAGTAGCAGGCGGCCAAGATGAAGTTCATTGAATGGAAATGCAAGAACTTTTATTTATTTTTTTGTAATTACTAGGTTTTTATCTTCTCTCTCAAACCAGACCTGTCATGTCAAAGCCGGGTCGTTATGGCAGTTGTGCCAAGCTGCATTTCCTGACGCTTGTCCATATACACGCACGGGCCACTTTATTAGGTACGCCTGTTAACGTAAATATCTATTAGCCAATCAGATGGCATTTAGGCCTGTAGACTTTGTCAAGATGACAGCGCCCCCTCTCGCCCCGGCGGGTTATCACATGCCTCGATCGAGCCCATGAGGAGACCCTTCAGCGTGCGTGCGTGACAAGCACTTTAGGCCGAGACCTTCAGGTGCCACTTGTCACGGCTCAGGCAGGGTCTCCCAGTGGTTGGGGTTCAAATTCACTTTGTTTTGCTAGGAAAACTTTCAGGTTTGCATGCACCATAAGAGGTCCTTCTGGTGTTGGTTCGGTGGAGCTTGGAGTCAGGAGTGACGGGAGACGAGAGTCCAGAAGTCATATTTATTGTATTTATTTCTTGTGTCAACAGCACCATAATACAGAATTAGAAGAATATTGATAAATGAACACCCTATAGGTTACCATAACAAGAGAGTTTATATAGACATTGTGGGAGATCAGCCCTGGCACAGATGGGCAGACACCAATGGTTCAAAACCCACAACACGTTTATTTACAATATGTACAATATAATCAGTCCTGCACACAGCCCAGTGCCCCTGCACCAATCACCCTCAGTTCGGGCCTCTCCAATATCCAGCCTTCCTTCGCTGCCTCCACTCCTCTCCTCCGAGCTTTTTCGTCCTCATCCACCCGACTCCAGCTGATGACTGGAGGGAGGCGGCCTCTTTTATGTCCACTCGGACGTGCTCCGGGTGCCTCCTGGTGAGCTTCCTGCAGCACTTCCTGGTGTGGTGAAGCACTCCAGGTGTCCCTGGTAATACTTCCAGGAGTGGAGGAAGTGCTGACGTCCGGGGCTTCACAATCTTCCGGGCGCCCCCTGGCGGTGACCACGGGCCCCTATAGGGTTGAGCTTCCAAGCTCAGTTCCCGTGGCCTCCATACAAACCAGGGCGGCTACCCTCTCGTGGTCCCTCTCTTGGTCCTTCTCAGCGTCCCGGCTGGGCACAGCCCCCAGCCGCCCGCCACAACGTTAGTAAATTTTGAACATAATAATAATAATTCATTACATTTATTTAGCGCTTTTCTCACTACTCCAAGTGATACCACTCAGGGAGGACCCGGGACACAAGCCCATGTGTGCCACCTGTGTGCTGTAGCCATATTCTTGTATTTTCTTCAAATCTTTATATACGCTCAGAGATGATAAAAAAAAAAGTGTGTGGGAGAGCGCCATCTGTGGGCATTGTGAAAAAGTGCAATAAGTAACCCAGCTTCACAGGGACGCTGAGTGGAGCTGTCAGGTTTTTGATTTATTTCCCCTAACTGTGTCTTATTACTTGCTCCATATTATCATTCCTGTCTCGTGCGTTTCATTGCATAATAAAGCATTCCTTTTTCTCCTGCTGTTTGGGAATGGGCTTGGCTCGATAGCACCCCCTACAGGGAGAAAACGAGTTAAAAAAAAAAAAAAATACACCGAAATCAAAAGAGGTCTGTCTTCTTTGTACCCGGCCGGCCCCCTCCAAGTGTGATTCCTTTTGAACGGTGGCTAAGACTTGAATCCTCACACAACTGCGTTTCCACGGCAACCACTCGGAGTCCTTCCTCTGCCGGTGGGTCGCACTCTGCAGCTGCCTTATGTAACTGTCTCGCTTGTGCTTATTGGCATTCTCTCTTCAGTGCTCTTCTGCAGTCTCAAAGAGTTGTGAGGTGTTCGTCTTTACTTCTGATTTCTTATTAGTGAAACACGCGGACTTGCAGGCCTGAAGTGAAAGGCAAATAAAAACCAAGTTAAAGCTAAGGAGTTGTGGATATTTCTTATGTTTTCTACATAGTGACCACAAAAGGCTTCTCCATGCATTTCTGTCTCTGAGGCAGCCTCTCTGTTCATCTACCCATCAATTGCACTGGAATCAGGATTACATTCTGCTTGTCAATGTGCTTCAGCGTCTCGTCTGCTTATTCTTTATCATTCTGCATCACTAATTGTCTTCTGTGATGTGCTTGATGGTCAACAGATGTTGCCACACTTCTTTTTCTTTCTTCCTGCTATGGTGTTGTTTGCCACGTTAAAGGCTTCTGTGATTTGCTTGCCACTCAGCAGATGTCACTTTAGTTCCTCTGTGTCACTTGGTGGTGCACTCACTTTGCTGTAATAAACACACCACCTTAGATCACTTTGCAGAGGTTGCCTTTACCTAACTTTTTATTTTTAATTTCCAGATCATATCAGGTCATAAGCCTTCGATTAAGAACAAGCCCCATCATTCAAGAGTAATGGCATGACAGACAGACAGACTTTATAGGACTAGTTGTGCTACCCATCTAAGATCTAAATAAATCTAAATAATCAATGCAAACCTTAGTGTTAACATTTGCAGTGCACCATGCAATGCATACGTCTCTGTTATATGCCATTTGGTATGGGATTCATAAAAGCAGTGTTAATATCTGTTGGAATGACAAAAGCAATGGATATGTCTGTGTTATATGGTATTTAGTATCGGATTTGTAAAAGCAGTGTTAATGGTAGCGCTGCTGCCTCACAGTAAGGAGACCTGGGTTCGCTTCCCGGGTCCTCCCTGTGTGGAATTTGCATGTTGTCCACGTGGGTTTCCTCCCAAAGACATGCAGGTTAGGTGCATTGGTGGTCCTAAATTGTCCCTAGTCCAGGGGTGGGCAAAGTCATTCCTGGAGGGCCGCAGTGGCTGCAGGTTTTTGTTCCAAATCAATTGCTTAATTAGAAGCACTTATTACTCAAGTAACACTTCTCGCCTGTTAAGATTTTTAAGCCTGTTTAGGCTTAAATGGCTGTATTTTTCGTATTTAATTGCTCCTTATTAGCACTTAGACAAAAGGGACCAGCATTTCTCCATTTAGCTTATTTCCATTTTCACCTGTGTGTATTTTTCGTGCACTGTTTGGTTTAATTAAACACTTGGAAGACAAGTAAAGAGAAAAAAGTGAAGGACTGAGAATTATTTATCAGCTTTAGACTTCAAATCATTTGGATGATATCCTTAGAAAGGAAAAGAAAATCTAGGTTATGAGACCTGACCTGACATGGCAGAGTTAAAGCACTAGCAAGCCATGAAATTAAATTATTGACAAGGATTGTTTACTAATTAAGCAACTGGGTTGGAACAAAAACCTGCAGCCACTGCGGCCTGCCCACCCCTGCCCTAGTGTGTGCTTGGTGGGTGTGTGTGTGTGTGTGCGCGCCCTGCGGTGAGCTGGTGCCCTGCCCAGGGTTTGTTTCCTGCCTTGCGCCCAGTGCTGGCTGGGATTGGCTCCAGCAGACCCCCGTGACCCTGTAGTTGGGATATAGCGGGTTGGATAATGGATGGATGTTTGTAATGCACCATCTATTGGAATGACACAGACATAGAAACCAGACAGGCACACAGACAGACAGACACACAGACATTTAGCTTTATATTAAGGTGAACTAGCTGTACTACCCTTCTAAGACAATTTAAAATCTAGGTAATTGACATAGAACTCAGCATTTACATGTGCAGTGCACAATCTATTGCAATGTATTCTGTAATGCATCTAGTAATAAAATACATTACATTTGCCACTCCAACAGATGGCACATTGCGGGCATTTATAGAAATATTATGAACTATCTGTTGGAATGACAAATGCACTGCATTTTATTACAATAAATGTTTGTGATGCTCCATCTGTTGGAATGACAAATGCACTGCATTTTATTACAATAAATGTTTGTGATGCGCCATCTGCTGGAATAACAGAGACATAGCAACCAGACAGAGGCACAGATATACACTTTTCCTTTTATTAAAGTGGACTAGCTGTGCTATCCATCTTAGATGAGCTAAAGTGTAATTAACATTGACCTCAGAATTAACATTTGCAGTGCACCACCAATTGGAATGTAATAAAAGGCATTGCATTTTCCACTTCAACAGACGGCACTTTGGAGACACTTGTAGTAATAAAATGAATCACTAGAAATGCTTGTGGTGGACCATCTTTTGGATTGACAAATGCAATGCATATGTCTCTGTTATAATCCACTTAATATGGGATTTGTAAAAGCACTGTTAATGTTTGTGATGCACCATCTGTTGGAATGACAGAGACATAGGAATTCAAAACCTCAATAAAAATGAACAACCCAATGTATTTCACTCAGAACCAGTTCATAAAGTGTTCGTATTCGCCTCACCTGAAAGGACCACATCTCCAGCATAGGCCTTTCACTTTTAAAAGGGTAACCTTCTCCCTATTATTTCAGGGTGGGACAGCCATGGGTGGTCTATCAAATACTAAGACTACCATGCCCTCACTCACTCACACCCTCTGCTCTGACAAATATGGAAACTGGTGTCTTTCTGGACTTGCCCCTTGGTAGTACAGATGAAATGGGAGGGGTAGTTGGCAACAGCACCCCTTTTGCCCCTTAGCAGAGCTTTGAATGTGTCCCCAAAGTGCATGTCTGTGACAGCATCAGGGTCTGCCTCTAAGCGCTTACTGGTGACATCAGCTGCTCTCGCTCTCTCTCTCTCAGCGCACTCCATCAGTTCTTTATATTTGTGCAGTGTCGCCACTATGCCAACCCCTACTGGTGCCCTTCCTTCTGTTCTGTCATAACAAAATGATTAATTCCTGCCATTGCATGCTGCCTCTTTCCACAATCCTGCCAGTTGTACCCTTTGCCCATTGGACCCCCATCACAATACCCAGGCATATTTGGCCAGCTCTCCATTATTATAGGCAGACAATCTAATAAGAGGCACGGATAAATGGCCATTTTTATTTTGCTCAATTCAATAACAGTGAGTTGACGTGCTTGAAATCAACTGTATTACATAATAAATCTGAATCATGGTCGCTGTATTGCATTTTTATTTTTAACGTTGAATTTTTGCCTTTCAACGCATACCTCTGAGGATGGATTTCTCTGAAACACAAACACAACAAGGTCTTTCAGAGTTTCAAGAATGTCCGTCTGCAGCCTTTACTTGGGTCTTAAAGGGGGAGAACAGCTAACAAAAGTCAGTCGTTAACATTCCTGACTGATTTTAAAAGCACCTTCAGCAAGCCTGTAATGTGTGTGTTTATTGTACGCCGTGGCTATAATCTCGAGTCCATTAGCCCACCACATTTGAAACCCTATAATGAAATGGGAATAACGGGGGACTTACGGAAGGAGGAATAACAGAAAGAGACCCGCCAAGTCATTCGTTTAACTTAAAAAATGAAATGTAGAACCACTGCTGTAGTGCCTACTAGGGAAACATGAACAGCGGGAGCGTCTGAAATTCTGAGGTGGGCGGTGACAGTTCAGTTGAAACAAAGCTGTGGCAATGACCCAAATGAGACTTTATTTTCACTTTCAGCCCAAATAAACAGTGACATAATAACAAATACTCACTACTGGGATAGGGGGAGAGGGGTCAGTGGCGATGCACGGTGTATTACAATTAATAAAAACGGAGGGCTCATGCTCAGGTGAATGTGGAAATGGACAGCTCTGGAGAGGAGATGGGAGAGTTGGCCAGCCAGGCATTCATGTGCAGAACAATTTCATCGTTACCGGTCCCGGGTTCCGTGATTGCATCACCTGCACCCAAAAGTAGTATAAAGGGAGTCCGGGAAGAAAACAGGAGGAGAGAGGAAGCAAAAAGAGCAGGGAGGGAAGCAAATGAGAATTAGGGAAAGAAGTGGCAGGACCTGTTATTGTGACCCTTCAAGGAACATGCGGCCAGCTGTCGAGGGGCAGAGGTTGCTCTTGCTGAGTGCACTAGGGACCGGGAGCAACCTACCATTTCTGAAAGCTGAAGCCTGACGGGGCAAGGCTCGGTATGTTGCCTGGGATTGCGGTGGGGACCAGAGCCTCTTTAATGGGCCACTGAGCCACTCAGTGGATGTCTCTTTGAGCTGAAGAGGCCTTGGGGTGTCAAACTCCGGGCCTGGAGGGCCGCAGTGGCTGCAGGTTTTCATTCTAACCATTTTCCTAATTAGTGAGCAGTTTTCACTGGTAATTAACTCCCTTTCCCTTCATTTTAATAGCCCTGTTTTTAAGGATTCAGTCCTCTGAATTTATTCCTTTCTTCATTAAATGACAGCCAAACAGAAATGAGATGTGAAATGAGACGACAGATGACCAGCTAAACCGGGGCTTCAAACTCCAACCAATCTCTTAATGAGAAGGTGATCCTTGCTGTTAATTAAACCCGTTATTTAATTCCGTGGCTTGTTGCTGCTCTCATTCTGTCACAGCAGACATTTCCAGAACTGTTGATTTTTCTGTTTTTTCTAAGAACACCGTCTAGATGTTTTGGTGACCTGAGAGATCAGCCTTACTGAGACCTTCATGTTTCTTTATTTTCAGATATTCTGTGATAGGCACAGATGAGCTGGACGTGTGGTGGCTCGTTTTGTATCTCATTATTGTTTAGCTGCTAATTAAGGAAAAAAAGACAACTAAGGGGCCTGAGTCGAGTCAATTAAAACAAAGGCAAAATAACTTAATTAGCAGCAAAAACTGGTCACTAATGAAGAAGAAGGTTAGAATGAAAACCTGCAGCCACTGCGGCCCTCCAGGGCCGGAGTTTGACACCCGTGCCTTAAAGGGTGAACAAAGGAGATGTTAGGTTTAGTAAGAAGCACCGAACCTGCAATATGTGGTGTGGTGGGCAGCTGGGGCCCTTGTCCGGCCGGAATTCCTCCACGCTGGGGAGCAAGCGTCACCAGAGCATTACCTCTAGATCAAGGGTTCCCAAAGTGGTCGATATCGACCCCCTGGGGTCGATTTGAACTTTCTAGGGGTCGATAGTTTCAATAAAAAAATTGGGGGGTCAACGACAGCAAAAATAGACCCCCTTACTACTGCTGTTTGTTTGTTACTTCAAAATATCTATGATTCCAATAGGTACCTAATTAAGAAGTAAAATAATTCAAAAAAACACTTTTTTGATAAAAACACATTACATACCAAACCTGCGAACAAAAAGGTAAAATGTGTCATTAAAAGAGTCACACGTAAGAATGCATGAAAATACATGTAGCACAAACATGTCTGTGTATTGTCTTATCGACCGTATCGAATCAAGTGTGGACATGAAAAACTGTTGCACGTTCGCACTTGCTCGCGGTGGGACGAGACGACGGATATTCGATATTAACAGAATCGATCAGTCTTGTACGGTCGAGCTTTCATAAAACACTAGAAATTGGTTCGTTTGATGTGACATGTACTTATTTGTGATTTGAACTTTGAATATAATTATTTATTGAGGAGCAGTACTACGAAAAAGAAAATTGGAGGACACAGTTTATTTATTCGAGTAAGAACAAAAATCTTCTGTTTCAAGTAAGTACATACTTTATTTATTATTATTTTTTTTTTAATCACAGGGGTTGACAAAATTGTTTGTTAATAAAAGTTTGTATTTCTTCAGATAATAATATGACTGAACCAAAAAAGAAATGCAGACAGTACAGCTTGGACTATTTGTACTTATTTTGAATTTACATATTTATTTCATAAATGTCAAAAATGTAAAAAAAAAAAAAAAAAACTCTGCTTTTATTTTTTTGCTTAAATTTTCGTTAGTGCAGGTTTCGATATTAAATGTTGCACAAGATAATTCCGTAGCCATTTTATCTTTTTAAATCATAATTACAAGTGATTAAAATCTGATATCTAGTGAAATATTTAATATTGAGTACTGTACGAATGTATTAATTTGAGTAAGTAAAGTAAATGACTAGGGGGTCGACGGTTTTAAAAGTTTTTGGTAAATGGGTCGGCGGCCGAAAAAAGTTTGGGAACTCTTGCTCTAGATGGAAGCCCCCCTTGGGTTGCAGTGGTGACTAGGACTCCCATAGAGCTCCATGGAACTTGGGGTTTGGTGCGGCGCTGTTGGGATCTGTGGGCAGAGCCTGGGGGGGGTGCTGCAGCAACCGCTGAGCCCTTATGGGCAGTTCTTCTGCCACACCCGGAAGTGCTGCTGGAAATACATCATCAAGAACCTGGAGCACTTCCGGAGAGCGTTATAAAAGGGGCCAGCAGACACTACTCGGGGAGCCAGAGTCGGGAGGAGGGAGACGAAGCTTGCTGAGGAGGAGTGGAAGACAAAGAAAGAAAGAAGAAGAAGAAGAAGAAGAGAGTATTGTGTGGTATTGTGTGCCCACAAGTGAAACAGCAGCATTTGTGTTTTTATCAATCTGTCTGTGTTGGGTTGAGTGGCAGCGACGAGTTGTCACAGTGGACTGAGGTGGGTGCTGCCACTAACCGTGTTGTCTTCCTTTTCCTCCACTGCACCGAGAAACCGCCCACTGAGGGCAACTGACTCCGCCCCTTCCCACCCCTGAACTGCTTGGAAGGAGGCGTCACTTCATAACTGAGCAACCAGAGAGATGGAGCGTCCCTATAACCTGAAAAGAACCGCTAAGTGAATTGTGAATTAGTTAACAGGGGGCTTGCTATTTTTGCTATATTTTGATGGCATCGAGCGTTTTGTTTTTTTCCTTCCCCATCTGAAGTAAATGGGAATGGCCGGTCTTACACCCCAACCTTTATTTTGCCGAGAATGACATGTCCTCGAACGACCACAACACGTCGAGAGTAAATAGTCAAGTTGCTAGGCTAAGCCATTGATTACCGATTATTCTTCACTGTGCCGGACTGGCTAATGTCTTCAGTTGCTGGGATAGCCTGCTGTTCTTTGCTACCCCGTAATCAACAAAGTATTGTCGTAAAATGGAGGAAGAGTCGGCTACAATGATGATGATGATCATTGCGCTTAATATAATATGATTTTGATAGGTGAAGACACAATGCTGCAGTCTTTTACGGTTAAACAGTAAATAAACTGACAGACAGCTCTTCGGCTCCGTCATTCTTATTTATTGCTGTGGATCTGACAAGCCCATGATGATGATGAAGCTATAATAACACGGGCAGACATTAGAATAGTTGGGAGTCCTGAGGGACCGAGGCTGAGACATCCGTATCTGCAATGCAGAAGTTATGAACCTTAAAATATTGACAAACATGACAGGCGAGTTGTTCTGTATGCTGCTCAGCCCCATGTTATCCCTTCTGGGCTTTTCACTGGTTTGTTTTATGCTTTATTCATACATTTAATGAAATATTTAAAGACAATGGGGATGTGAAACCTTGCAAGGTCTGCGTTGATTAGCATTTGTTTGAAAGAAACCCCTACCTCACCTCTGGTTTCTACCGAGCGGGAGAGCCGAGAGAGGTGCAGTCCGTGCGAATGCTAACAGTGCATTCCCAGGGCAGATTCTTTACAAATCTGTGGCGGTTTTATTCTAATAAACCATTTATTATACATTAGCAGGCAAACAGAAGACGCAGGGCGAATCATGCGCTTATGCAATATTTGTTCCTGTTTTTTTGCAGCCGAGGGAATAAGACTGATACGTGTCTAATGGGGCATGAGCAGCCGGACAAAACCAAAGATTTGGCTATGTGTGAGCACCAGGGGAAAGGCCTGAGGAGGAGGGAAACAGCCTTCTGGGAAACAACCAGGCGGCTTACCATGAGCCAAAGTTTTTGAGACTCGCAGGGAAGAAGGAAGAAGTCTGAGCGCGGTTTTTCCTCGCTTTGGGACACCAAACACAATGAAGTGAGACGGCATCTGCAAGCACAGTTAATTAGCTAGTTAATTTGTTAGTTAGTTAGCCACACTTCTGTCATCTTCGACTATGCGTCGCTACCTGCTATTGAGTGCCCTCCGCTTCTCTGTTAGTTAGCTAGTTAATTTGTTAGTTAGTTAGCCACGCTTCCATCATGTTCGACTCTGCGTGACCACCTGCTATTGGGTGTCCGACTCCATCCATCACCATATCTTTCCACCTCTTTCTTGGCCTTTCTACTCTTCTCCTTCCTACCGGAATCCATCTTTCCACTCTTCTTGCTGCCCTTGAGTTGTCCATGCGCCAGACTTGTCCTGCCCATTTTATCATTCTCGATATGTCTATTTGACTCAGCTCCACCTGACCAGTCTTTTTTCTCAACTCTTCATTACTGATCGTTCCTTGGCCATCTTATTTCCATAATTCGTCTCAAGGACCTTCGGTCAAACACATCCAATATTCTCTTAATTGCTTTCAGCTCCATACAAGACTACTGCCGTTTGATCTGCAGTCACCTGACGCTACAGATGGCAGAAAAATGCTCAGTTCAGACAGCCGTAGAGACAGTGCCAAAATTTGGTCCACATTTTGATGTCTCGATGCCTCCAAAGTTCTCTATGTCACGTCCCTCTCACAGCCGCCTTTCACCTCGATCTCACTTCCCAATGTGAATCGAGGTCTTGATCTTAATATTCCAATCTGTTTGCTTCTTCGTGGTCACCACTCTTTGTCCATTTTGTTTTAGCTATGCTGGACGTTCTGGGGACTGAAGAGGGCCACTTCGTCTGAACAATTTTCAAATAGCTGTAGTGGCACGTTCCTCACTCTCGTGTAAGGCTGGGGAGTGGCAGTGAGAGGAGTGACGTTCAATGTGGCCCCCTAGTGGAGAGCCTGTGGGACATTAGGGACCCGAGCTTGGATGAAAATGGTTGACTGTGCCTGTCAGCATGGCGTCTCCTCTATTGCAAGATCCCATGTGGGGAAAACAGAGGAGATGTTGGTTTTTGAAGAATGCACCAAGGCTCGTGAGTCTTTAAAGGACGGATTCCTGCCTGTGAATTTTAACCTTATTTTAATAAATGATTTATTGGCTTGTTTGTATCTTTCACTTGCATTGGATTTTATGGATTATTCATTTACTTATGGGACATTGGATGTACTACATTCTGTAGTTCGCATACCAGGAGAAGGTGAGAGCGGAGGATGCCATCATCTACATGCTACACCGATCCCTCTCCCACTTGGACAGAGGCAGTGGTGCTGTAAGAATTATGTTCCTGGACTTCTCTAGCACTTTCAACACCATCCAACCTCTGCTCCTTAGGGACAAACTGACAGAGATGGGAGTAGATTCATACCTGGTGTCATGGATCGTGGACTATCTTACAGACAGACCTCAGTATGTGCGTCTCGGGAACTGCAGGTCTGACATTGTGGTCAGCAGAACAGAAGCGCCGCAGGGGACTGTACTTTCTCCGGTCCTGTTCAGCCAACATACATCAGACTTCCAATACAACTCGGAGTCCTGCCACGTGCAAAAGTTCACTGACGGCACTGCTATCGTGGGCTGCATCAGGAGTGGGCAGGAGGAGGAGTTTAGGAACCTAATCAAGGACTTTATTGAATGGTGCGACTCAAACCACTTACACCTGAACACCAGCAAAACCAAGGAGCTGGTGGTGGATTTTAGGAGGCCCAGGCCCCTCATGGACCCTGTGATCATCAGAGGTGACTGTGCAGAGGGTGCAGACCTATAAATACCTGGGAGTGCAGCTGGATGATAAATTGGACTGGACTGCCAATACTGATGCTCTGTGCAAGAGAAGACAGAGCCGACTATACTTCCTTAGAAGATGCTGCAGATGTTCTATCAGACGGTTGTGCCGAGTGCCCTCTTCTATGCGGTGGTGTGCTGGGGAGGCAGCATAAAGAAGAGGGTCGCCTCACGCCTGGACAAACTGGTGAGGAAGGCAGGCTCTATTGTAGGCACGGAGCTGGACAGTTTGACATCTGTGGCAGAGCGACGGGTGCTGAGCAGACTCCTGTCAATCATGGAGAATCCACTGCATCCACTGAACAGGATCATCTCCAGACAGAGGAGCAGCTTCAGAGACAGACTGCTGCTTTCTATAAACGTTAACATTATAGAAAGCTATTGTCTGTTATACCTGCATTTTTATCACTCTTTAATTTATTATTGTTTTTTTATCAGTATGCTGCTGCTGGAGTATGTGAATTTCCCCTTGGGGATTAATGAAGTATCTATCTATCTACACTACTTATTTGTAACAGTTTTTTATTTTAAATGAAAGCACTTGCACACCTTTGGACCTACCCCTTGTTGTCAGAGGGTGTCCTCATTTGTCTGGCTCATCTCGGTCTTGACTATCGATGGTGGGGGGTCCAAAGAGAAGTGGGAGCATCGAATCAACCCACACCGTTACACCTGTCTTTTGCAATTCTCACGCATGTTTCTGTGTTCTCATACAGCTTGATTGCCATCATAATGATCTTCTCTGGTATACCATATCTTCTCAATATCACCCATAGTCCCTCTCTCCATATTGAATCATAAGCCTGTTTAAAATCTGTTAAGCACACATAAAGCTTTGGCGCAAACTCCGCTGACTTCTCTGTAATTTGATGCATTGTGAATGCTTGATCGATAGGCATGTGTATGGCAAACTGTACGGCCCAGGGGGAAGAAGAAGGTGGAAAGGATGAACAGTATCCTCCTGAAATATCACAGTCATAACTTGACAAAATGGCCCAGGAGGTGAGGGGATAACGAGGATCATGTTTTTTTTTTTTTGCTTTTAGTCTGCTATTGGCTGGAACTCCTCTAAATGGAGGACACATTTTCCATTAACATTTCACAACTAACGTAGCAAATCCAGACAAATTGTGGTAGGAGGCTGACCAGATGTCACTAAACATGCCAGAACTTTGTTTTTGACAAATTTACCGAAGGTTTGTTTACGGTGGAGTTGGGAATGATAAGCTCTCTTTTAATGTCTGCTCTAGAAACTCTTAACCTTGCAAAGATTTGAGAGACAACTGGGAGACACACGTCTAGACAGATCAAAAATATGTGCGTCGAAGCTAAAACGAGAGACAACATACATCGCAAAATAACGAGAGGAAAAGTCAAAACGAGAAGAATTGTTTAATCAAAATGGAGTGTTGCAAGAACTTTGACAAATAGGCTTGTTATCTTCGGAAACTGAGCTTTTCACCTGCCACGTCATTTTTACAAAGATCATGACTTCAAAGGACACGGTCCTAACCATGTGGACAGCTGTTCTAATGACATCACAAGAAACAAAATGGTGGCCAGACACTAAAAAAATAGAAAATGGGACTTAACGGAAATGAGGAAATCAAAAATAAAGATTGTAAGCAGGAGCTGACTGGATCTCAACACCAGCATCCTTCAATGAGTGAGGTCAACCCACTCGGCCCGTTATTATTCATTGTCATTTTCTTAAAATTTGTGATGAGTACGCGGCTCGCTACTTGCTATGAGCCTATGATATGACCTCTGTCTAAACTGTTGCCAAACTTAATCTGTACACTGTTGTTTAGACACAACTTAAAATTTGACGACATGCTTAGAAATAAAAGTTAATGAAAAATAAAAATTTAGTAGCACAGCTTATACGTTATTAGAGTACATGTCAAATGTCATGTCCAAGTAGCTAGGCCATTACCCTAGTAGCTGCTCATTTACAAAGGAATAAATTATAACCAAGGTTATAATGAAAACCTCACATGACTGAAATGTTCCATTAACTTAACGATAAACTATAAATGTTCCGTCCTAATATGAAAAATTCCTATCCTGTGCTTTATAACTTTATATCATCATACTAATAATCGTAGCTGAAAAACACTAATTATCGCTCACGCCTGCAACCAGAGAACAATATAATACATAATACATTATCTAAACTAATTATTAGTACCGAAGAATTTAAATACTAGATATGAGATAAAATAAATTGCAATAATGTATATCCTAACCGAAATGTAGCGGTATCGAAACAGAAAGGTTGTTCGCTGCAACTCTATTGTTCTGATGTGAGATTTTTTCATACAAGTTGATAAATATTTTGTATGTCTTTATTTGTAATTTAGGCAAAGCAAATGTAATATTAGTGTTACATTAGTAAGAAGCATTCATGTTTGCCCCTGCCTTTTAGGAATGGGTTTCTGTGAATTTTACGACAGAGTTGGGGGGGCAGTGCCTTAAACAAATTTGGCTAATGTTTCTCTGAAGTCTCTCAACCCCCACAAGAAAGCCAGGCTTCCTAACTGCCAAGCTTTACCTTAACATATGGTTTGGAGGGCTGGTGTGAAGATGTTCTCTGCCCCATTGATCTGAAGTATGGCTGTTTGGACCTGACTTGTATCAGAAGCCTTTAAGTACCATGACATACTATTGGCTGTAGGGGTTGGACAGAACATCTATACATTTGCTCACTCCCTCACTCTCTCTCTCTCTTACCAAACTGATGAATGACCATCTCACATCATGAACTGAAAAGGACAACACAATGAAGAGCATAGCTCGGCAGCCATATTGAGACAGGCATGCGACCTGTTCTGAAGAAAGCTGACCATAAATGATGCCTTAACTAGAGACATTTTAAGTAACTAACAAGTCTGTGTGACGCCTGAAACTACATATCACTATTTAATCAGGTTGTATGGTTGCCAATATTCAAATGTACTTTGCATATCCATCCACCATTATCCAACCCACTATATCCTAACTACAGGGTCACCGGGGTCTGCTGGAGCCAATCCCAGCCAACACAGGGCGAAAGGCAGAAAACAAACCCCGGGCAGGGCGCCAGCCCACCGCAGGGCACACACACACACACTAGGGACAATTTAGAATCACCAATGCACCTAACCTGTTTGTCTTTGGACTGTGGGAGGAAACCCACGCAGACACGAGGAGAACATGCAAACTCCACACAGGGAGGACCTGGGAAGCGAACCCGGGTCTCCTAATTGCGAGGCAGCAGTGCCACCCACTGTGTCACCGTGCCACCCCACTTTGCATATTGTTATTACATTATTTAAATTGTAACTTAACTCCTGCTTGTCTTTTACTACACCTAATTGCCTGAGGTTATAGATGTAGAAGGGAAGATGGGGAGAAGTTATATGGTACAATACCTGATAAACAGTGGTATGTCTGGGAGATTTGAGGCATTTTGACAAAGGCTACATATTAATAATACAAAAGGGGAAAGTAGAGCAATATATATTGCTCTTTCAAGACAAAACAGTTGTGTATTGACAACTAAAATAACTTGATGACGTAATATGGTATATTGTATAGGACTATATAAATCACATTACCGGACAGGTAATGTTTAGTAGTTTAGAAAATGTATTTTAATGTCAAACAGTAACCAGTACATAAAATTTATTTCATGAAACGGCCGGTCCATGACCAGACCAGAGTCCACGGCCCACCAAGCATTGCCCAAATGCCCTAATGACCAGTCCGCCCCTGATTGTAAGAAATAAGACAGAAACAATATAAAAGGTTGGGGCACCCAAATGCAAACCCCATATACATTATAAAAAAAAAAAAACAAACATGTTTAACAAATAGCATTGAGAATGTCTTTTCAGATGGGAGTCTTAATGTCAGCTCCCTAAGATGGAGGATCTTCTAGCAGGAAGAGGCAGATTCAGGCGGATGGACATCGACAGGGACATCGGTGATGTTAAAGTTGTCAATCTTCTGGTCTATAGAAGGAGGAAAAGTAAAGTACACAGCGCCAACCCCTGGAGTGGCAGAAAATTACCATCACCAGAGTCCACTATGTGCACATGTGTGACAACATCAAGAATCTACAAACCCAAAAACCCCCCGAGTCCCAGATCCCTGAAATTAGTCCAGAAAAAACATTAGAACTGTAACCAAATCATACCGCAAGGTGTGTGAGTAATTGTGCACATTTTTTTACCCAAAAATATAAAATTTATCTTTCTCCAGAATGTGCCCTTTAAAAGTTAAAATATTTCCCTGCAATGCCATCATTATTTTGTTACAGACACCCCCATAGCATTTGTACATTTCCTTGTCTTCAGAAGTTGCGTACTGATGGTTAGGATGCAACAAGCTAAAAGGTTACCATTTGGAGGACTTCCTTATCCGATGTTCCAAAAACCTTTACAACTTTCGTCCTTGTGCGATAACAAATCTTTCTTTAATGTATCTTTTTCGGTTTAGACTTTTGATATTTGATTCTCGTTTTAGTGTTCTAATGGATGTGGTCGATCTCTCAACTTTTTACTCCCTTCTTTGCCTTTCTCCTCGTTTCTTCTCCCTAAATCTTCTTGCTGGTGACTGTGTTTCGAAATGGATCGAGAACTTCAAAAATGGTTGGTCAAGCTTTAATCATGAAGAAGGAGGATGGTTGCCCGTCCAAATCCACGACCGGCGACAATATCGAACAAGTCCATAGCCTCGATTCTGATGAACCGACCAGGATTTTGGCCCCTAGTACACCTTCAGCCCATAAAAAGAGGATCACTGCTCATCGCACTTCTTTGGTGTCCCATGGAGAGCAGAGTGGCCATGTTTACACCAAGAAAAAATAAATCTCAAAACTTATCACTGTGACCACAGACGCACCACATTTCTACATATGTGTGGCGAAAGCTGTAAAGCCAACCCAAACCAAAGCACCACCAAAGTGACGAGAATTGTTGACTTCCCCTCGTGTGGGAAAACGTGCAAACTAGACCAGCTGGCACTGACCTACCGCAGACTCTGAAATGGTGGGTCACCGTCCATCACATCTCCTCTCAGAAAGGCGCACTTCTTGGCAAGCACTTCCACAAAAGAGCTCGACGCCGTCATGATAAATAATTAATATGTGCAAAAAGAGTAAACTGTCAGTCAAAACGTGGGCAAAAAGAAGAGAGTGGCGAAAATGTAGGAAGCGTTGTGGCTTCAAGATAACAAACAGAGCATTTCAGTCGCTCAAGATGTTCATACAAATGAGGCTGGTTTGATTTGTCGAGATGATAAAGAAGTGTGTCTCAAGCACAGAGAATCAGATAGACATGAAATAAAAATATTGTCAGGGTCCAGACTTGAAATATAGAACTCGGATCTGACTTCTGCGCGCTCCACGGTGCTAAGCTTCATTCTGCTTTCTTTAGCCCGTCTACTACCATAAATAAAGTCGTTCTCTGGATTTGTTAACATAACCGAAAGCAGACAACACAACCTAAGATGGAGTCCCAGTGATGCGAGGACACGCGTACTTCAGTGGACTCTTCATGCAATCGAGTAGCTTCCTGTTTTACTACTAGCAGCGGGCTTATTTATTGCCCGCATAAATCATACTCAGCCTTCCTTCATTTTCTGCTGTTCTCCCAAAATCAACAAAATAAAATATCATTTTTATTATCGTTTTTATTGGCTCTACATTTCATTCATACATTCTACATCACTCGTTTGCCACTTTTATTTCTGTGCTCCTTTTCATGATTCCATTCTTAACTATCATTTTATGGATCGTCCCGTTTATTTAGTGCCGCTTTCTTTCTTTCTTTCTTTCTTTCTTTCTTTCTTTCTTTCTTTCTTTCAGCTAAAGCCATGGAATACAAGCCATCTACAGCACAGAACAACTTCCTTAGAAGGTGCTCTGGGAGAATGAGATCTACAGAATATGAATACTGGATTGTCACCTGAGCACAACACCAGAGACACCCTGGAGGAGCACACTTGTGGGGCACAGAGACATCGGGACCAGCTTGGCGGAACTTATGTAGACCACCAATGATCAAAAGAACTGGAGATTTGCAATGGTGGGTGTTGTACGGTATCATTGCTGTTAATTCCTTATGTCTCACTGATTGATCCTTCAGTCACGGACAAATGTCCTTTCTGAGGAGAAAGAGAGACAGAGAGAGAAAGACAGAGAGCGTCTTCCACTGTTTTCTTGTCTATAATAGACTTAGACATCTTTTAAATATTCTTTACTCTGTTTTTAGTGTGGGTGGCACGGTGGCTCAGTGGGTAGCGCTGCTGCCTCACAGTAAGGAGACCCATCTGGGTTCACTTCCCGGGTCCTCCCTGCATGGAGTTTGCATGTTCTCCCCGTGTCTGCGTGGGTTTCCCCCCACAGTCTAAAGACATGCAGGTTAGGTGCATTGGCGATCCTAAATTGTCCCGTGGGTGTGTGTGCTGACGCCCTGCCCGGGGTTTGTTTGCTGGGAGTGGGCTGTCAAGGTTATCAGGGGACCCTGGTGTTTGCATGTGTGACACCCTGCTCTGGACGGATGGAAACACTTTTGTCCACAGCTTTATGCTTGCTGGGGTTGGTGCTGCTTTGGATAAAGTGAGTTAGGATGGATAGATGGATGGATGGAAACTGATTTGTCTACAGGAAGAACATATAAACACAACGCAGATGACCGTCCTAACAAAAAAAGTACAGGTGGGCTTTACATCACGGACAGCATTCTGGATCTGGCCTTTAACTTCCTGACCGCATAGCCCAACACACCAGAAAATGGATGGACTTAATATGTTCATACAGGACAGGATGCCAGTCCATCACTGGGTGAACTCACACACACACACACAAACACAAGGGCCAATCCCTGTAACCTGCTCTTAATTTTCTTTTTCATGTCACCTTCTCCTTCCCCTCACTTTGCATGTCGGTGTCATCCTGCCATTCGTTCCGGTCTTGCTGTTCTAAACCACAGCCTTTAGAGTCTGTGAAGCAAACCAAGGCGCCAGTCCATCACAGAGCTCACACGTCGTGGCACACCTCACCTCGGTGTTGGCTGGGATTGGCTACAGCAGACCCCCGTGACCCTGTAGTTAGGATGTAGTGGGTTGGATAATGGATGGATGGATGTTTTTAGTGTTCTTAACTTGCCTTTTGTTTCGGAACACAGAATAATCAGGAGGAATGTCAGATTGGGAATTTCCTCATCGGACAGGCTAAGCTGGCTGTTTATACGTCGAGAAAAGAGACAGTCAAGTCAAACAGGCCATGTTGACACGATGAGGAGATGTCATGGACTTGTGAAAGCCAGAGTGTTATATTTAGAATATAAATTCTACAAAATGACCACAAATGTAAATTCTTTTTTGGAATATGCCGTGTTCATGAGGCAATCTGTAAACATGAGGATAATGAGTTCATTTTCCTTATTTGAAATATGAATTAGCTATGGTTTTTTTTTTTTTTTGGGGTGAGTTGGGGGTTTTTCTTTGTTTGTCTTACTTACTGTATGATCGTGTAAATGATTTGTTGACTATTGATTAATAAAATTCAGATTTTTCTTTCTTTTTTTCTTTATTTCTTTCTTACCCAACTATTCATTTCTTTAACCCTTAACTACTTGCACCATTTCTCATCTCATAAGTACTTGCCCGGTTTACTTTATGCACCCCTGTTAAAATGGCTATGTATTTGCACGCAGTGAGGTTGTAATATAAAATACTGCGATCATTTTAAATTGTACATGTTTTCAGTGTAATTTAATACCATATTACTGAACAGTCTAGGACCCACTTCTCCAGTGCTCGTTCCTCACCAGTCCCACTTTCCTCCACTGCTGGATTGGCACATGGATCCCATTTCACTTCAGTTGTTGAATGTTTTTGCAGATGAAGAACATCTCATCGTTGCCATACATACGTAAGTTCCCGTGTGGGGTCCCAAATGCACCATATGGAACTTGCGACTGTGCATCCGCTTATCAAACCGGCTGGGGGTGCACTGGAGGGACACCATTACGACACGGTACTTGTAGTGAATCAAGCTGAGGAGAGGTGGCGGATGCTGCCAGTAGGTTCAAGTAACAAAAATAAGTGAAATTGATGTGCAAAATACAGCAGTGTGAGTAGTTAAGGGTTAATAATGACAGATTCTTCTGCTAAGGAATGATTGATTATTCATGTAATCGATTAAGGTAATGGCTCAGACAAATCAGAGACACGGGTGGAAGTGGATGTGATGTGAGACAGCAAAAGCAGCAGCCGGGCAGAAAGACGGCATTTTACAAGACATGGCACATCAGAATCACAGGAGCTGGCACCAACCGGATGAACATTCATCATCTAGTCATTACGAGTATACGAGTCCAGGCCAGTCTTCGAGTCATCAGAGAACAGACTCAGCCGTACGGGGAGGACAGAACAGGATCAATCTGCTGAAGTGAACTTGGATTTACACCAGTCAGTCGGGTCTTTTGTCACATTCTGTTCATACTTGTGTGTATGTGTACATATTTGGGATGCGTGAACCTCCAGTTATCTTGATGCCTGAAACTCATTCATTGAGCCTTTCTGTTCAAAAGGACAAAAAATTTCATAATGCTTTGGGGCACCTTCTGGCAGTCCCTGCAAAATTGAGAAGAAAACAACTTAAAGATTTCCTTGAATTAAAAGCTTAGAGTACACTGACGTTGCTCCTTTTAAAAAATGTGACAAATGAAAACACTTGTGTTACCAGGTCAAGATGAGTCGTTGAAGGTCTTACTAA
This sequence comes from Polypterus bichir lapradei, assembly GCA_026402145.1. Taxonomy (NCBI): domain Eukaryota; kingdom Metazoa; phylum Chordata; class Cladistia; order Polypteriformes; family Polypteridae; genus Polypterus; species Polypterus bichir. The sequence goes on along the minus strand of JANRMT010061414.1, from coordinate 8,844,012 downwards.
GAGTCATTAATTAAAACAGGCTGTGGCATCGTCAATGTCAGGTATTGTCATTCCAGAACTGCTCTTCCTTCTGACCCCACCCATCTCATTATGTTGCTGGGCAACTCTAATCACATGGCCGACCCACAATTTCCTGCCTTTTTTGATTTGGTCGGCCTTTGCATGGTACAGCAGGAGACCTGCAACCCTCAACCATCGACTGACTCATGATAAGTCTCCTGATGGGCGGGGCCAAAAGCAGGCAACTGATGGCTTCAGGGCGGAGTCTTGCACAACACCCAATGGGAGTTGATGGTGTCTGCCTTCTTTTCTAGCCTCATCTTTTTTTTTTTTTTTTTTTTTAATGTACAGATGTTCTTTGGAAACTCCAAAACCTTTACTGTCCTTCATCTAATGCCACTATTGTCTGATAACATCTTATCACATGTCTGTTAGTGAGGATCAGTCAAGCAATGGCATCACAGCAAGCACCTAGTGGACTTTTATTTGACGATGTCGACAGTGCATGTCAGCCAACAGTGAACATCTTGAACACCGTATACAATTTATGTGTCTCATTTACTCTGCGAGTGTGTTTCCAAGTACATGTTAGGTGAGCAACTTAGCTAAGGTTTCTTAAAAACATCTGTTTACATACGCAAGTCCACTTGTGGAGTTGGCCTTTTGCAAAACGCTTCAACGTCATAAAATTGGGCTAAAAAAACAGTGACAGCCTCATCGGTGGCTGCAGTGAAACCAAAAACAAGCACGGAGCCTGCATCTCCTGAGCAGTGTGCAGAATGTTACTTGTAAATGTAACTTAGTTACATTGCTCATTGCTTACAAAAAAAGGGACTAAATATGTTATGCACATTACATTTGTCATTCCAACAGGAGGCGCATCACAAACTTTTGAAGTAATAAAATGCATTGCATTATTTAAATTCCAACAGATGGTGAAATGACAAACATTAACACTTCTTTTACGAACCCCATACCAAATGGCATGTAACAGAGACATACGCCTCACATTTGTCAACAGATGGCACATCACAAGCATTTATAGTAATGCTTGCTATTATTTCAAATGTTTGTGAAGTGACATCTGTTGGAATGACAAATGCAATGCACTTTATTGCTACCCACATTACAAAATACCTTCCAGTAGATGGATACTGCAGCCTTTTACCCTGACTTATATTGATTACTTACACGTCAAACAATCTTAAACAGGTACAACAGCTAGTACCCCTTAGCAAAAAGTATCTGTGCATCTGTCAGTGTGTCTGTCTGGTCGCTAGGTCTCTCTCATTCCAGCAGCAGGGGCATCACAACCATTAACACTACATTTTAAATTCCATACCAAATGTCATATAACAGAGACATATGCATTGCATCTCTTATTTCAAGAGGATGAGGACAGGAAGATATGGAAGAAGATGATCCGCTGTGGTGACCCCTAATGGGAGCAGCCGAAAGAAGAAGAAGAAGTGATATTCATCTATTAGAGTCAGGCAGATGTGTGCAGAAAGCATTCTGGCTTGCAGACTGGAACATTGCACTTCTTCTTCTTCGTCGCCTTCTTCTTCTTCTTTGTGATATTCATTTATTAGCATCAAGCAGGTGTGTGCAGAAAGCATTCTGGCTTGCAGACTGGAACATTGCACTTCTTCTTCTTTGTCTTCTTCTTCTTCTTTTTTTCCATTGACTGCAAGCCCAAAATAAATTGGTAATTACTGCATGAAGTGCCTGACCCCGAGATACCTCATGAATTCAGAATGCTCTGGTGTTTCAAACTAAGGGCGGCCATTTGCTCCATGACGGCTCTCAGTGTGCTTAACACGCGAGAGCAGAGCAGACGTCGGAATTTTATTTTGAAGGCAGCGAGAGTGGTTGGGGTGCTCCAGCCGTCTGCGTGACGCGGTGGCTCTTATTTTTGTCTTGTGGAATACTATGATTAATACTTCAGACACGGTGTGGGGGTCATCTTGGGTGACTGGCCTTGAAGGCTCTACCCATGATGATCATTTTATTTTTTTTTTATCCTGCTTTGCATAGCTTCATTTGATGTTAGCTGCTTGAAAATGTCTCAGGTCAGCAGACACGTTTTATATATTTTCTGGGTTTCTTTCTGTGTGTTTATCTTGTAATCGTGTCAGGTCTGTGCGGCACCTTGTGGTTGGTTAATGGCGCTATATGAAATTAGGATAAAAAGGACTTGGGAAGGGGGGGGGGTCAAAGTTCACCAAAGTAGCCAAGTGGGATGCTTTGTTCCTTCATGTTTCTGTCTCTTAGGGGGTCCGTAACCATCTGAAATGAGCCAAGGCCTTGCCTGACTGTCTGTCTATCTGTGGTTCATTACTTAGGTTCATTACGGGTTCCAGCTATACTTTCATTTCTTTAATAATTTTTGTTAATAAAGATAAATTAAATAAAAGCACCAAACTCAAGCACTATGAGGCCCTTCTTCGTTTGTAGTTTTTCCGTATCCCTCATACCAGCAGCCACACCACCTGCTCTTCAGAAGCGCTCACCCACCTGCAGCTAAGCCTGTTCAGGCCCCCGGCCAGCACTTGGATGGGCGACCATCTTGGCAAAGTTTTTGCTGCTGCTTATAGAGGTGGTGGTGAGGTCAGCAGGGGGTGCTTACCCTGTGGTCTGAATGTGGACCCCAATGCTCCAGTGACAGTGACAGGGGGGCACTGTGCTGTAAAAATGGTGCCGTCCTTCAGATGAGATGTAAAACCCAGGTCCTGACTCTCTGTGGTCATAAAAGATCCCTGGACATCCCTAACACTAGGGTGTATCCCGATGTCCTGGCTAAATTTCCCAACACTCTCTGGTCATTCTGGCATAAAACCATCCCTGTTCTCTAATTTGCTGACTATCTCGACCTGCTTTGCTATTTCACCAGCTAATGTGTGGTGAGTGTACTGGCACAGAAATGGCTGCCATCCCATCATCCAGGTGGGCGCTACACATTGGTGGTGGGTTGTAGTGGCTCCCCACTCACTTGCTATATAAGAGTAAAGCAATATTAATGATTATGGAGAACATCATGCAGACAGCCCCTGGGAATCACACCCACCGGTCTTCTTGTTGCAAGGCAGCAGCGTCATCCCAACCTCAATCCATCAGTTCTTATTTCATATCAGACATTATGAAGTGAAAGCCATCCACTTTGTCCAGGTCACAGTAACAGGGTGGGCACCAGTTTGGAGACCCTCATCAATCTGCCTCTAAGTCTTTGAATGTGTTGGCAATGCTAAGCTGCCCACCACTGTCTGGTCATTCTGGCCCCACCCCCCTTTACCATCCCCTGTCTCTAATTGGCTACCCATCTCGAACCGCTTTGCTATTTCACCAGCTAATGTGCTGTGAGCGTACTGGCGCAAAATGGCTGCTATCAAATCATCCAGGTGGGTGCTACACATTGGTGGTGGGTTGGCAGTGCTACATTGGCGCCTGATGTGTTTCGTGTGTGGGTTCACACTGTGCTGGACTGGTGCCCTCTCCATAGATTGCTCCTTCTTTGCACTCTTTGCTTACTGGGATGAGCTCCAGCTTTCCCAAAATCCTACTCTGGATAAAGTGGCTTTGGAAGATGGATGGATGGATGGAAGGATGAATAGATGGATGGATGGAAGGAAACACATTTGTCCACAGCAAAAACATATAAACTCGACCCACATGGCCCAATTCTTGCTGGAATAAGCTCCAGCTTCCCCAGAATCTGTTATGACTGGCGGCATTTAGCAGAAGAGGGAAAGGTTGAGGTGCCACCGACAGTAACCCCGTTTAATGGAAACGTAAATATCCAAAACCATACCAAAGTAATGCAAAGAGCACAACACAAAACTGCTGTAATCGTGTCAGCCAGGTCTCAATTCTTAGTTTCTTGCTTTATTGGTCTCACCGTGCTCGACTGTTTCACTGCTTTTTATGGCGAAAAGACCAGAAAGGGTGGGACATGTTCAGGACATCACCAAGGGTTACGTGTACCCACACTGAGCGTCTTCTCCGGGACTGTGGAAAAAAGATGAGGATATCATTAGCGACAGCGCCCCCTCTCACCCTGGAGTGGTAGTGCTTATTTCTGTCAAGCTTATCAGGGGACCCTGGGGTTTGCATGTGTGATACCCTGCTCTGGATGGATGGATGGATGGATGGAAACACATTTGTCCACAGCAAGAACATATAAACTCAACCCAGACGGCATTATGCTTGCTGGGGTTGGTGTCTACTTCTCATAACCCTGCTTTGGATAAAGTGAGTTAGGATGGATAGATAGATGGATGGATGGATGGAAACTGATTTGTCTACAGGAAGAACATATAAACACAACGCAGATGACCGTCCTAACAAAAAAAGTACAGGTGGGCTTTACATCACGGACAGCATTCTGGATCTGGCCTTTAACTTCCTGACCACATAGCCCAACACACCAGAAAATGGATGGACTTAATATGTTCATACAGGACATACATGAACTCACACACACACAAACACACACACAAACACACACAAGGTCCAGTCCCTGTAACCTGCTCTTAATTTTCTTTTTCATGTCACCTTCTCCCTCCCCTCACTTGCATGTCTGTGTCATCCTGCCATTTGTTCAGGTCTTGCTGTTCTAAACCGCAGCCTTGAGAATTTGTGAAGCCAACCAAGATGCCAGTCCATCACAGAGCTCACACGTCATGCCACACCTCACCTCGGTGACTCAAATCAAACTGGCATCTTGCGCTAGGATTGCAACTGATAAAAGAGATTAAAAAGAGGAAGACCTGACCACTGGCCGTCCATCACAATGTTGCACGTTGGGCTGTCATTTAGGTCATATTGGATATAAATAGAATCCCTGTTTTTCACTTAACATTCACAGATTAAGAAAAGCTCATAGATGAGTCACTCTGCCACCCCTACATGCCTTCCACTGCAAACACTAATTCTGGGGTGCATTAACATCTTTATTTAAAGAAAAAAGACATATACAAAACATTAGAGTTTCAAACCAAATTAATCCAATTCACAGTTACAGGAGCCTAAAACTATCCTGGCAGCGTTGGGCAAAGCAGGAAACACCCTGGACAAGGAGCCAGACCAGAGTTTAATGATCTAATAACATAACTTGTACATCCTGGAGGAGAACATACAGAAACATGTGAAGAACACGCAACATGAACAGCATCTGGGCACACGCATTGAATGCAGGATGTTGGATCCATGAAGTGGAAGTGCTGCTCACTGTACTAGCATGGCACGTGTATGATAGATAGAGTGCCCTTCAGAATATCACATCTACTGACCGTATATAGCTCCTTTACTATCTAACTATCACATAGTGCTTTCACATCTATCTATCTATCTATCTATCTATCTATCTATCTATCTATTATAT
>JANRMT010061414.1:8821602-8838232 GCA_026402145.1 Polypterus bichir lapradei | reverse complement strand
TCTATCTATTATATAGTGCCTTTCATATCTTTTGCAGTTGTTCTTTCCTCTCTCTCATTTTAATGAGAGTGGAGTGCAGCTTTGTGTTTTACTTTTCTATTAAAGATGGACCTTTATTAATATTGTCTAAAAATGATTTCTTCTTCTCTGCTCTAACGTCTGATTCTGATACAGCTGGGAGAGGGAGAGACACACTCTCGGGGTGGACGGCGAGAGGATGCCTGCCTAGAGGGAGCCATATAAGCCCCCAAATAATAACAGCAGACCTTCGGTACAGAATTATATAGGGCATTTTTTAAAAATAATCCAACAGACGGCGTATTATAAATTTAATTTTTGTGGACAAAAGGAAATAATTCTCCGTGTATTATTGCATTGTCTTAGATTTGTAGAAGTGCTTTTAGAGTTTTATGTTCAAACCCCTGTGATTTTAATGGCCAGGATATCAAGGCACAGCTGGTGGTGGTCCAGTTTGGTGGCCTTAGAAGCGCGTCGGTCGCTGCTTTCTGCAGATGTTGTACTCCCGTTGTCTTCATCGGCTGTGAACTCCAGCATACATTGGGACGGTTTTACTGCCGATTGTGAAGGGATGAGGATCAGCACCTCCAAATCTGAGGCCATGGTCCTCGGAAGGAGTAAAGAAGGTCTTTCGTTTTGCCGCGTTGGAGGAGAGCTACTACCTCAAGTGGAGGAGGTTATGTACCTCGGGGGGTGGGGGGTCGGGGGAGTTCAAGAGTGACAGGCAACGGCATGGCGAGATCGACAGACGGATTGGGGCTACCAGCGCAGTTATGGGGTCGCCATACCGATCCGTAATGGTGAAGAAGGAACAGAGTCAGAAAGCGAAGCTCTCGAATGACCAGTCGATCTACGCCTCAACTCCTATGGCCATGAGCTTTGGGTGATGACTAAAAGAATGAGATCGCGGGTACAAGTGGCCGAAATGAGCTTTCTTCGCAGGGAGGTCGGGCTCTCCTTTTGAGGTGCAGGGGTGAAAAGCACCGACATTCGGGAGACGCTCGGAGTAAAAGCGCATCGAGTTGGTTTGGGCAACTGATACGGATGTCACCCGTGCGGAAGTTTTACGGACACGACCGACTTAGAACCAGGGCTCGCTGGGATGGCCGGGGAACGCCTCGGGATGCCACAGGATAAGTTGGCAAGTGTGACTGAAGAGAGGGACGTTTATACGCCTCACTGCCCAGACTGTCGCTCCAGCAACACGGCTTCGGATAAGTTATGAAAAATGAATGGATGTACAAAACTAATGAAAACATTTAATAATGGGATGTTCTGTTTTGGTACATTCTTAAAAATAAAGGTGCCAGCGTGGCTCTTCAGAGCGATGCCATAAGGGAACACGTTTTGGTTCACAAAAGACCCATCCATGTGAAGGTTGTAGGAAGAACCGTTTATTTATGAAAATCCGTAACAGGCTGTGTACAGTAAATCATCAAGTCTAGATGATAACAGATTTGTAAAATACCAATGGGTCCAGATTTTAAAAGGACTCTCACTACATACAGTATGTGCAGTAGCACGGGCTTACGTCCAGGTTTTCTTAATCTGTTAGTGTCCTGTAGCCCATCATATGGATTTTTTGTACATATTAGAGTTTTTCAAAACACAAAGAGCCGAGTTCACATGCAAAGAACCCAACCCAGAATTAAATGGTGCTTTGTCAAGCAATGGAGCTGCGAGGAACCACACAACCCGTTAAAGAAGCATAAATGTCATCAAAGAACTGGTTTATTTAAGAGTGCAGAAGTAGAAATAAAAGACATCAGGTTCGATTACTAAATGCTCTACTAGGTGAGGCAAAATGAACTTTTTTGAAAAGTTGAAATTATGAACAGTGTGGAACAGAAGTTTGTTTTTAAACCGAGTCGACTGATACTTTCTTGATTTTGAAGTTGGAAATTTGCTCCCGAATAAAGCTGGAATTTATTTATTATAAATGGAAACACACACTGGGTGTTTTAAAAATGTGTGAGGAGTGAAAGGAGTGTTGTGCTTAATTGATGAAGGAGAGCTGAAAAAGAACGTGTGAGTCATTGTTAAAATATTCATGGAAATACGGGAGTCGTTGGAGACGCTGAATGGGATTTTATTTTCTTTCTCCTGTTTGTTGGGTGATGTGATCATTCTGCAAAAAAAAAAAAGGAGCCGTGTAGCATTGGAACAATTTTATCAAAGTTGTCATTTTGGAGGTTTGAAAACGTTCAGTCAGTCATTTTCTGACCCGCTTAGTCCCGAACAGGGTCGTGGTGGTCTGCTGGAGCCTATGCCAGCCAGCACAGGGTGCAAGGCAGGAACAAACCCTGGGCAGGGCGCCAGATTTGTGAATTATGATTTATTAGGTAACAGTGAAGAAGGGCTTCAGGTCTGATAACTAATATAATGAGAGAGTATTTGGAAATGTTTGTTTTTTATAATACATCGTGTATATTGAAAATGTTGGAATAAACAATTTTTTAAATTATTTGTTTTATTTAAGACTATTTTAAAGTAAAAAATATCTATCATATAGTGCCTTTCATATCTATCTATCTAATCCTACCAACTACACTATCTATATATCTATCTATCTATCCTATGTAGTGCCCTTTCTTTCTTTTTATCAATCTATCAATCTGTCTATCTATCTAATCCTGCCAACTATGCTATCTATCTATTGTATATAGTGCCTTTTATATCTATCTATTATATAGTGCCTAATGACAGCAGTCCCAGTTCCAGTCCCAGTGAGTTGCTATACATGCATATTGCTCTTGGAATTAAGGAGCCCCCATGACGTTTCTCAACACACTTCTGCTAAATAATTCCTCGTCTGAAAGTCCTCAGTCTTAGTATGTTACAGAGAGAGGATGTGCCACATTGTTCATAATGGCACTCAGTTTTTTCTCCTCCACTAATACCTCCAGGGGGCCCAGAGTGTATCCCATAACTGAGCTGGCCCTTTTAGTTAGCTTCTTGATTCGGTGGGCCTCTTTCGAAGTGATGTTTCCAGCACAGCACACCACATTGACCATTACAGAGTTGTAGGAGATGTGAAGGATGTCACTTTCCATATTAAAGGAATGTGGCCTCCTAATGGAAAAAATGTCTGCTCTGCCCTTTCTTCTTCTAGCTCCTGTGTGTTATGAGACCAGTCCAGCTGGTCATTGATGTGGACCCCCACGTGCTTGTAGCAGTGCACCACCTCCACATCCACTCCCTGAACAGTGACTGGACGTAGAGGCTCTTTTGTGTGGCCAAAGTCAATAAGCAGATCTTTGGTTTTGCTGATGTTAAGTTGTAGACAATTCTCAAAGTTGTCCACCTGACTCCTCAGCTCTGTTTCATCCCTCTTATTGTTACACCCCAGTATCAGGAGTGCAGAATCAGCTGAGAAGTTCTACAAGTCCTGGTGTTAAACTTATGGTCCAAGGTGTACAGAGTGAAGAGGAAAGCAGACAGGCCCATTCCTTCTAGTGCTCCAGTGTTGCTCACACAGTCCTTGACTCTCACAAACTGCGGTCTGCCTGACAGATAGTCCATAATCCAGGACACCTCCGGCTCACCCACCTGCATATCTCCGACTTTACCCCTTAACAGGGATGGCTGAGTGGTACTGAAGGCACAGAAGAAATCAAAAATCAGAATCCTCACAGTGCGGCCAGCTTTGTCCAGTCTTGTGGAGCAGATAGATAATTGCATCTTCCATTCCCATCTTTGCCTGCCAGGCAAACGTTTGTGGGCACAGGTGGTCTACCACAAGAGGACTCATTTAGTTCAGGACCAGCCTCTCAAAGGCCAGAAAAGCCACTGCTCTGTAGTCATTAGGTAAAGAGGTGCCTGCCTTCCTTGAAACTGGAAGAGAACAAGTTGTTTTCCACGGCAGTGACACTTATATAGCGCCTTTCGTGATCTGTTATAAATGTACCATGTTGAATGGCTTTCACTGTTCTACAGGAAAACTTCAGGCAGTGTGGCGTAACTGAGGAGACATTGGCTGTCAACGGTTTCATACCGTTGAGACCCCGCACCGGGGTATGCGAGCACCACGTGGTACGAGGAGCTGCGCATGCGCGGCACTACCACGCTGGCACGAAACGCAATTTAGCGGTATAAAACTTCATCTTCTCATAACAAAGGTACATTTTTTTACATACTTTACATACAGCACGCCAGTATCAAATTTAAAACTTACCTTTTAACAAAAATAACAGTTTTGTTACTGTAAATGTAAACATTTACATCGGATGGACAATTTGAAAAAGCAGAATAAAAAACGAAAAACAGTTTTATTGTACCGCGAAATGCACTATACAGAAATATAAAAGAGTTTGAGGCAAGAAGGCATCCCATTACAAATAAAGTCATTCCGTAGACTGGGCACAGCTTATCTGTTACTGGTCGGAGAGTACACCCTTGCCCCGCTGCACGACTTCTCTCGTTGATAACTGTAACTCGCACAAATGAGGAACACATGCTGAGGAAAGAGTAACAGAAACCCTCTGACGTCACGACTGCAACGAGGAAGCGTAAATAGCGAGATTATAAGGGGCGGGGTGGGGGCGTGGTCATCCAGACGCAGCCGCGTGCAGCCCTCTTTTGATTGGTCCGTTCTTATTCCGACGGCGGAGGCAAGTCAGCCGCAACTCGCGCAGTCAGTCAGTCAGTCGCTGCTCAGTGCACGAGGCAGGAGTGGGTGTGGAGCTGCAACATCGTGAGGCTTACTGAATCTGCTCGCTCTCTCGATCTCTCTCTCTCCTCTCCTACCCGTCCTCCTCCCCTCCCACACACTCTCTCTGTTGCTTACCAGTCTTCTTCTCCAAATTGGCTTATTTTTTTATTTTGTGCACAACACAAACTCTCTCCTGGATGCGGGTGCTGGATTCTGCAGAACGCGTCTTCATGAACGAGTCGCACCGCTCCGAGATTTCACTGCACTTACAGGGCACAGACCTGCCACTATGGTTAAATGTCTTGTTTAATGGTTGAGGTAAGTACTCCTCTCTTATAGATTGTTTGTTTGTTTTATAAAGGGCAAAAGCATAACAAGTGAAAAAAGTATAAGCAGATAAGGCGCCGTGTTCTGTCGTTGCTGCTCTTGTCGCTGCCATACTGTAATAAATGAGGTCACCTTTTAATGAAGTTTTGTATCAAAGGGAAGAATTACGGTAAGGGCAGGTCGCGGCTGACTTTTGGATTGCTGTCTTTAACTTTTCATTTCCCCTTCAGTGAAAAGCCGACACGTTGTTTTGTCACAGCAAGTGGGCACAGCACTGATGCGATGGCATTTCAATTCGCTGCAGATAAGGCAAGGCAGAAAAAAGATAATGTGATCGGAATACTTAGCTGCGGTCCTGTTGTACACGAGCAGTACAGAGAAAAAATAGAAAAAAGTAACCGACCCATCGGGGCTTCTTCACGGCAAATACTTAAAAGTCGTGTTCAGTGTTTGACCCTTATATTCCACATTAAGGGGGTCCGTTAACACCGCAGTTAGCCAGAGTTTCCCGGGGCCACCGGAGGTCAGTTTTTTAATTCCTCAAAATAAGAGTTCTTGTGCTTATAGATTGTTAGAGCAGTTTCAACAATTACAAATAATATATATATCTCATCAGAGGCGAATGTTGTCTTATAGCTTGGCAGGGGGGCTCCTTATTGGTGACAGTTTGAGGACATTACCTTTGGGGGGCATAACATAAATAAGTGGAAACTTGTTTTTATAAAGTTAGTAGGTAATTTTTTTTTCTAATTAAATCTAAAATATTTGAAGCATCAGAAGCACAGGTTATTTTATTTTCCTTATCAATTATCAAATTCTCAGTTTATGCTGTTAATTTTAAGTGTTCAAAAATACTATTTATGTGTCTTAAACATTGCATTTTTGTTTCTGTGAAATATGCATGGCAATTTGCCTAGCACGCAGATCCTTTTTTTTAGTTGTATTAAGATATTATTTGTCTGTATACCCCCGTTTTACACATCGGTCTTTTAAGCTCAGTTTTTATGTTGTTGAAATGGCCATTTGTTTTAGTCTCTAAAGTGTCATCTTCACAGTGCTGGCAGTTTTGTCCATTCTTGTGGAGCAGATAGATAATTGCATCTTCCACTTTCATCTTTGCCTGATAGGCAAACTACTGTGAGCTCGGGTGGTTACCCCAAGAGGACTCGGGTAGCGCAGGACCAGCCTGTCAAAGGTCTTCATGATGTGAGACGTAAGGGACACTAGTGTGTGGTCATTAGGTGACTATGCCTTCTTTGAAACTGGAACCGGAGAGGAGGTTCTTCCACAGCAGTGGTGCTTATGTAGACCTGTGGAATGTCTGTTTAGGAAGACTTTTAATGTTCGTAAGAAAGACTGCGTTGGCTTTATATAGTACCAAACCCAGGGAGAAATGTGGCTTTGTACAGACTTTTGAATAAATAAATATTATTTTGCTATAGGAAAAACAGCAGCCCCCTCTCAAATAGAGACCAGAATAACTAAAAAGAGATCTCGTTCCCATTCCTTGTGTCTGTATGTCCTTTATTTTATTTTATTTTTTTCAGCATGCACCTTTTATCATACATTTTTAATTTGAACTTTATAGAGGAATATTTTAGTGAGACTTTTAAAACTAAGATTTTCAATGTCTGTAAGAAAGATTGAGTTTTCTGCTTTATGTAGTATCTACTGTATGTTATGTAGTGCCTTTCATTATCTGTCTGTTGGTTGATAGAATGACTGACAGACAGACTGAAAAGGTAAAGTCTTCATTCTCTTGTCCGTAAGGTCAGTTGAGTTTGCTTTATGTAGTATCTGTGCTATATAGTGCCTTTTACCATTTGTATTGCTAGAGAGATGGCACTTTGTCCACCGGGAGACATTTTGGCTTTTTACAGAAGTTCAATAAATATTATTTTACTGTAGCAAACAAGAAGCCAGGCTCAAATAAAGACTTAAAAGGAAAGAAAATTTAAAAAGCAGTCTTGTCACCTTTCCGTGTGTCTGTATCTCTGTCAGCCTTTATTATTATTTTAGTATGCACCTTATTATAAACACATTTTAAATTTGACCTTTATAGAGAAATATTTTAGTAAGACATTTAAAATTCCCTTTTGTCTGTAAGAAGAGTTGAGTTTGCTTTATGTTGTACTAGTCTTATAATAGAGCCTTTTATTATCTGTCAGTCATAAAAAGGCAAAAATTTCATTCTCTTGTTCATAAGATATATTGAATTTGCTTTATGTAGTGCCAGTCTTTGTATAGTTACACCTTTTATTGTCTGTCTGTCTGTTAGCCAAACTTGTGCTGTTAGGTAGACAGACAGACAGCACTTTGTATGTGCCCGGGGAAAATTTGGCTTTTTACAGAATTGCGATAAATAAATATTATAGCAAACTATTATTATTTATTTTTATTATTATTATTTTTATGTTTATTATTTATATTATTATTATAGCAAACAAACAATTATGTTTTATTATTATTATTATTATTTATATTTATTATTATTATTATAGCAAACAACAACACCCTCTCAAATGAATAACTAAAAGGAAAGAAAATTTAAAAAGAGGTCTCATTACCTGTCCATGTGTCTGTATCTCTGTCAGCCTTTATTTATTTATTTTTTTTAATTTAGCATGCGCTTATCATAAACCCATTTTTGATTTAACCTTTGTTTAGAAATATTTTAGTAAGACGTTTAAACTTTTAAAATTTCCTTTTTCTCTAAGAGGGATTGAGTTTGCTTTATGTTGTACCAGTCTTATATAGCGCCTTTTATTATCTGTCAGTCATAACTGTGCAGGGAGGGAGACAGACAGACAGACAGGTAAAATGTAGCATTTTCTTTCTCTTGTCTATAAGATATATTGAATTTGCTTCATGAAGTACCAGTCTTTATATAGTTACACCTTTTATTGTCTGTCTGTCTGTTAGCCAAACTTGTGCTGTTAGGTAGACCGACAGACAGATAGCACTTTGTATGTGCCCAGGGGGAAATTTGGCTTTTTACAGAATTTCGATAAATAAATATTAATAATGATGATATTGTTATAATCATCATTATTATTATTTGTTGTTGTTGTTGTTATTATTATTGATATTGATAGTGCAAACAATTATTATTATTATTATGAATGTAGCAAACAACAACAACCCCCTCTCAAATGAACAACTAAAAGGAAAGAAAATTAAAAAGATGTCTCATTACCTGTCCATTTTATTATTATTATTTATTATTAATTTTTTTTTTAGCATGTGATTATAATAAACCCCTTTTTAATTTGTCCTTTATAGAGAAATATTTTAGTAAGACTTTCAAACTTAAAATTCTCTTTGTCGGTAAGGAGGATTGAGTTTGCTCTTTGTGGTGTCTCTCCTCCATCTTCTGTAGTCGTCTATCTGTCAGTTGGACTTGGGTGTCTTTCGTATCACATGACTGTGTTTGTGTCTCCATCCACTTTTTTTTTTCTGTCTTAATTATCATAAACACCTTATTAATTTGAGTTGTATAGAAAAAATATAAATAGTCTTATTTTTTTTTTACAGTTTTCATTAATGTGTTAGTAAAAATGAATTGTTATGTCACTTTCCAACCCGCTTAGTCCTGAACAAGACCTTGGTGGCCTCTAGTAGCACCAAAATTTTGGGGGATGACAAGCAAGCAAGCCTGGGTGAACCCTGAAGTAAGTCAACGTTCCAATCAAACATTGGCTTGATTTCATAATTCTATCTGTGTTAATAAACACTAAAATATACAGAAGTGTGCTTTTGGGTGTGAAATGTTCCTAATATGCCCCAGGCCACACATCAGTCTGTTTGAATTTTCCAGACGTTTACCACTTTATTCCTGCCTACTACGCTCATCCATGTAACTGAATTGATTTTTGATAAAGATTTACTCCAAGTCTGGTCTTTCCGCGTTTGTGGTGATTTTATTTGCCTACATTTATAAAGTTATAATAGGGTCTGTGGATTCCTGAAGGTTTCCTCCAGGTGCTCCGGTTTCGTCCCACAGTCCAAAGGCATGCAGGTTAGGTGCATTGGCGATTCTAAATTGTCCCTGGTGTGTGTGTGTGTGCCCTGTGGTGGGCTGGCACCCTGCCCGGGGTTTGTTTCCTGCCTTGTGCCCTGTGTTGGCTGGGATTGGCTCCAGTAGACCCCCGTCACCCTGTAGTTAGGATATAGCGGGTTGGATACTGGATGGATGGATGGATGATTTGATTATGTTGAGTTATTATCTTTTGTAAGTTCCTTTGGATAAAAGTGTCTGCCATGCAAATAAATGGAAGTGGAATTGTATGGCAGCATCGCTATCCACTTTACCAACCCAGTAGAAATTCTATTGTTTGAAACTGATGATTTGAATTGATTGTAAAGTAAATTACACAATTCTTTTGCATATATTTATTTTATTTGCCCCATGGCATATATTACCATTAAGGACAGTATAGTGAATATGACCTGAATATTAACACTCTCTGTGGTGGGCTGCCGCCCTGCCCGGGGTTTGTTTCCTGCCTTGCGCCCTGTGTTGGCTGGGATTGGCTCCAGCAGACCCCCTTGACCCTGTAGTTAGGATATAGCGGGATGGATAATGGATGGATTGATTCCTGAAGTTATGGTATCCACATGATTTAATTCCAGCGGGGGCTGTTAATGGAGGTGTGCATCAGGATGTTTTATGTCGCGTCTCTTTCCTCAGTTAGTTGTCCCGTAGTGCGAGTGCCCAGTGACTCCTCAAACTGCCAGCTTTCTAGATGCCACACATCACACTCCGCCACAATGCCAGGCACCTGCCCTGCTGTACTGTGGGCCTGCGTTTTGTTTCATTTTTTCCATCTGTTTGAAGACCTTTCATGACAGTTTGCTTGAAGCTGGCCAGTACAGTGCTTTTGTGGTTACCATTGCTGCTGCTGCTTCCTTCATTCAATTAAAACAAAATGTTTATTTGAAGAAGAAAACTCCAAAACAAAGCTTAATTTACATAAAAAATAAGGGCGTAGTTTAGATGTAAATTGTTGTATCAGGTACTTTCACAGCCCCACCTTGGTGACCTCATATAATTTGTAAGAGTGCACAACGATGCAACGTGTAAATCGTTCAGACACAAGTTCAGAACAAGATGGCCGGTTTCTCTGTGTTGTAGTCCCTTTGGCAGGAAGGGGCGGGTTAACGGAAGTGACGTCGGTGGTGGGAATGTGTCTGTTGATCTGCAGAGGAAGGAAGAGAAGAAGGCGTTAGACCACAGCGCACAACCCCTGGTTTGGCCGGGTAAGTGGTCTGCTTGTCTCCTCGGGTGTGACAATTGTTTTGTGCTAGACTGAGTAGTGTGCCATTGTGAAGATCTGTTTTTCAAAAATAAAGCACAATGGATATTAACTCTTTTGAGAGCTGAATATTTTTTTCCAAAACACACAGTTTTCTAAAAAGCACCCAAAGAGAGGGTCTCACACATAAATCAACCTGAAATATCCGTCTCTTGTAGCTCGAGACGCTCATGGGCGTCATGACGGCTGGCAGGAGTGTGTGGCAGGCTGGTTGCCAGGCTGTCTTCGCGTGATGGGGATGGCAGCAGCAGTCTCGATCACAGCGCAGAGCAATCTGGTTTGTACCTCGTGTCATTATGAGTGGCGGTCTTCATGTACACAAACGTGTTCGGCACCACAAATGGCTGGAGATCGATCAGCTGACACACCGGTACCTCGCTTTCGTTTTCAATCTTGATCGACAGGTCAGAGTCCATTTCAGCGATGCTATACAAAGCTTCGTCCATGGAGTACTTTGCTTTGTGCATTCGCTTTGATCTCTCACCACATGTTGATGCCATTTTTTGTCGTCGTTTGCTCTTCACTACTCCCCGCAAGCGCATGGGAATCTCGCTCAAACCAACGAAGCAAAGTTTCCTTCTGGCAAAGAGAGACGAACTAAAACGGTTTTGTTACCATTTGCAGTTGCTTGCTGCTCTCAACCCTTCCTGCTGACAAAAGTCGACATCCGCCCTGAAAGAGTTAAAAACATAGCGGGGGCAAAGAGAGTGTGTTTCAAAAACAGTCCAATGAACTCGCCAATCATCCTCTTCATCGAGAAGTCTGTTTCTAAAATGCAGTTCTCCATCCCTCTTAATAAAATGATAAGTGCTTGTGCGTCCATCTATGGGTCCATCTGTCCGTCCGTCCATCTGAACGTCGGTCTGTGCATCAGCCCGTGCGCCTGTCCATCCATCCAGTTGCTATGTCTCAGTCATTCCGTAACGCAAAAAGCGTTTAGTCAGCCCTCAATACCAGATGCATGCCACTGCTGCCACCAGCGCAGAGATCTTCCTGTACTGATTTGCTTAGTGACGGCCGATTTGCGAATGCAACAGTTTTTCGTGAATCATTGGAACTGATCTGTGAGCTTGAATGAATGAATGATTCAGTGGAGCTCACTGGGAGTACTAAAGCACGTGCGTGATGCCGCCTGGCTTCCTCGTTTTTAGATGTTTGAAGATCCTGTGCTAGTTCTGCCCGTCCGATTGACGATTCTCGTCGACTTCTCTTCTGGATTCTTGGCAAACAAGGAGTCTGCCTTTCCTCCCCTTTTGCTGGCTTTATCATTTGTATAAGTACACGATGATGATGATTTTATTCTTCAGAAATGGTTTATGAGAATGTAGGTTGCTCCTCAGCAGCTTGAATTTTAAAGCGGAAGCCCAATGTGCATGCTGGTGTTCTCTGAGAACTTCAGCTTCTGTAGTGTGAATGTTTCACCTGCTGGTTAAGAAGGAGCAGTTTCATTTCATGTGGGTTTCAGGATGGCACAGTGGTTGGCAGTGCTGCCTCATTGATCCGGTGTGCTGTTTCTTGTTGCCCATGTGGAGGTTGGATTCTTTCCTTGTGTATATCTGGGGTTTCTTTCAGGTTCTCTGGTTTACCCCGTCATCTGTAAAATGTGGATTTCAGCTTGATTAATGATTCCAAATTAGCCCACCGTATGAGTGTGTGTTGCTCTGTCTAGGATTAGTTCCTGCCTTATGCCCAGTCCTGCTCGAGCAGGCTGTGTCTTCCCATGGTCCTGAGCTCCGTGAAGGGGTTTGAGAATGACGCATGGAAGGCAAATAAGGAAGCGGAGAACTGAAGGAGGGTTTTAGGTGCCAACCTGGCCACCCTGTTTACTGCCAATGTCCAGAAAACCATAGAAAAATGAATGAGCGGTGGCACAACAGAAAATGGGCAGAAAAGCTGCCTCTGAAACCTCGGTGGCTTCTCAAAACACTCGGCTTTATTGAGGTGGTCTGGGTCTGGGAGCTTGTTCACGTGGAACGTCGTTCCTCCAAATGAAGCGCCATCTTCTGGGAGCCCTCAGTTTAATAATGTCCAGACTGGAAAGAGGTGTGGCTTAATTGAGTGGGGGTGTGGCTGGGGTGTCCTCCTTGGGTGGCTTCTCGGAGGTGGGGAGGAGAAAAGAGATGATGTGCTTAGAGTTGGCACCCCCTCTTGTCCTTGAGGGTCATTGCATTCCTTATCTGTGCCTCGATCCTCTGATGCCTGTGCGTGACAGTTGTTCTTATTAAATGTTTGGGTATCTTCAGTCTGTGTTTTAAAGTGGAGATACAGTCTTTAAAACAAAAAACAAAACGCAGCATTGAACCCATTTAGTAACAGTTG
The DNA here is from genome assembly GCA_026402145.1 of Polypterus bichir lapradei. Lineage (NCBI taxonomy): Eukaryota > Metazoa > Chordata > Cladistia > Polypteriformes > Polypteridae > Polypterus > Polypterus bichir. The sequence continues at coordinate 8,825,602 of JANRMT010061414.1, read as the reverse complement.
CATTATGATGGAGGATTCTGAGATCTTCAGCCCATATCAGAGGGTGGCTATTTTGTGTTTAAAGCCAGTGTGATGTTATATAATTTCTGGTCATGGGGCATGCCGGATTAGCCAACCCTAGTCGCCATTCTCGGGGCTGGACCATGTCAATTTAAATGACACTTGGCAGAGATCTGTTTTTTATTTTGACATTATAGGGTCTTTTTCTGTTGATCACTGTCAAAAAAACAAATTCAGTCCACTGGCATTCAGTGTTGTGTAACAGTCAGTCAGTCATTATTCAACCCACTATATCCTATAGGGGTCTGCTGGAGCTAATCCCAGCCAGCACAGGGCGCAAGGCAGGAACAAACCCCGGGCAGGGCACCAGCCCACTGCAGGGCACACGCACACACTAGAGACAATGTAGGATTGCCAGTGCACCTAACCTGCATGTCTTTGGACTGTGGGAGGAAACCCACGCAGACACGGGGAGAACATGCAAACTCCACACAGGGAGGACCTGGGAAACAAACCTGGGTGTCCTTACTGCCAGGCAGCAGTGCTACCCACCATGCCACCGTGCCGCCCTTGTGTAACAGTGAAATCTGAAAACTTTCAAGCCCGTGAATAAAGTTTATAGGTGCAGTATTCTGTGGGTGCAGACCTATAAATACCTGGGAGTACAGCTGGATGATAAATTGGACTGGACTGCCAATACTGATGCTCTGTGTAAGAGAGGACAGAGCCAACTATACTTCCTTAGAAGGCTGGCGTCCTTCAACATCTGTAATAAGATGCTGCAGATGTTCTACCAGACGGTTGTGGCGAGCACCCTCTTCTATGCAGTGGTGTGCTGGGGAGGCAGCATAAAGAAGAGGGACGCCTCACGCCTGGACAAACTGGTGAGGAAGGCAGGCTCTATTGTAGGCATGGAGCTGGACAGTTTGACATCTGTGGCAGAGCGACGGGCACTGAGCAGACTCCTGTCAATCATGGAGAATCCACTGCATCCACTGAACAGGATCATCTCCAGACAGAGGAGCAGCTTCAGCGACAGACTGCTGTCACCGTCCTGCTCCACTGACAGACTGAGGAGACCCCACACTATGTGACTCTTCAATGCCACCCCGGGGGGTAAACGTTAGCATTATACAAAGTTATTGTCTGTTATACCTGCATTGTTATTACTCTAATACTTAATATTGTTATTATCAGTATGCTGCTGCTGGAGTATGGGAATTTCCCCTTGGGATTAATTATCTAGCTATCTACAGTGGGGGGGTCTATGCGGGCAGCAACAAGTGCAAAGTAATTGGGTGGGACGCCTCTTCATTTCAGGGCTCACATATTGGAAGGAAAAGAAATTTAAAATAAGCTGAGCACAAACCTTCTGGTTGTTTGCCTCCTAGTGGAAAACACCGTGCCCTGTAAATGACTCCCCCCCCCAGGTTCGTTCTCCCATCACTGATCCCTGTGTGACCTTAAGTCTGTTCATATCCTTTGCCCAGGATGCAATTGTTGAAATGTGGAAGTAATTTTTTTGTGTGATTGTGATTTATAATGTTGCAAACGTCGGCTAAGTAAATGAAGGTAATCAGACAGAAATAGCCGAGTAGGACAGAAGCCCTGAAGCTTCAGCTTGGCGCGGCTGCCCATTCTACACAATTTTAGTTTTCCGGAAAGTCTTACCACTAAACATCTGAAGGCTTACCCCTTTTTTTATTTTTTTATTTTTTGTGCTGTGCCTTTTAAATATTTATTTTACCTTTCCTAATCCAGCAGACTTTTTCTTTTTTTTTTTTTTTTTTTTGGTATTGTTTGAAAAGGAAAGCTTAGCTTTGTACTTGAGAAGTGCAACTTTCACGGTGTTTACAGTAGCTGTAAGGGAACGTTTCCTGCTTTTGTGGCGCATGGATCCCCTTGAAAAATAAGGACTTGATGCCAAGAAGAAGGCCAAAAAAAAAAAAAAAAAAGAATTCAGATTGATGGATTTGTTCGCTTCATCTCGTGGGACGGCGGCCCTGTTGTGTGTGTTTGGTTGCCTCTTGATGCAGTCGCTTATCAGAGTCCGATGCAAAGCAAGTGGGTTTATTCCAAAGGTTGTCGGGTCGTTTTTGCTTTTCTCCCAAGCATTTGCCGTTGCACTGCAGTCGCCGAGTGCTGTTTACAAAATGAATTATCCACTTCTGAACGGGACCCTGGTGTCGTCGGTGACAGATGAGACAAGTTGTTCTTTAAATTCTGCACGAGACATCTGTGTAGTGTCGTGTGGTTAGATGGCCCAGAGCGAGCAGTGCTGAAATGTCAAGAGGAAATCATCTGGCTCTCTAGTCGAGGATTTTTGCTGAAGATTTCCGGAGTCCTGCACCGATACTAATGTCCGCTTGATGGACATTCGCAAGTGCTCTGCCACTGCCAATGAAGCAGTCGGAATTGTTTTTTTTTCTGTTATGTGGGAATTTGAAGTTCATTGGTGGGTGCCTAATCTATGAGAAGGGATGCCTAGCCAACATTTTCTATGGGGGGGTGAGAGAGCGTGTCTGACCAAGGAAGATGACATTCCCATTTTAGAAAGCCTCGGGGTTGTCCAGTAAGAACAGCTTAAATGCTCACATGATGGTAATTTCCCTCCAGAACACAAGAGGGCGCTGTTAACCCACACCTTATCTCTTCCTCCCTCAGCGACTTTACCACCTTTGACGTCACTGACGTCAACATGTCTGCCGGCCTGGACTCATCTTTTCCTGCCGGAAGTCCTTGTCAGCGGAAGCTCTGCCATCTTGAAGCAGTCTATTTGGAGACTGAATGATTTTTCTTTTCTTTCAACGCCCCAGTAACCCTCGTTTTGTTTATTACAGGGGTTGCCAACTTTGGTCCTGCAGGACAACTGTGGCTGCAGGTTTTCATTCTAACCCCTTTTTTTTTTTTAATTTAATGAGTGCCCTGTTTGTCCTGCTAACTAACTTCTTGTGAATTCATTGTAATTGAATTGCTTTTTTAAGGTTTATTCCCCTGAATTTCTTCATCGTTTCTCTGAAATGCTTCATTTCTTTCCTTAAATGGCACCCAAACAGAAATGAAATGAGAAGTGAGGGAGCCAAGAGAAGACCAACAAAGTCAGGGCCTCAAACTCCAAGCAGTTGCTGAATTAGGCGCTGATTCTTGTCGTTAATTAAACTCGTTGTTGAATTTTGTGGCTTGTTGCTGCTCTCGTTCTCGTGGTGCATTAGCAGACATTTCTGATTTTCTCTTTTCTAAGAGCTCTGTTAAAATGTTTTGTGGACCTGAGCAGATCGACATTCCTGAGATGTTCACCTTTCTGTATTTTCAGATATTGTCTGATGACACAGTTTGTTGGTCCTGTTTTGGCTCATTTTGGATCTCATTATTGTTTGGCTGCTAATTAAGGAAAAAGAAACAATTAACAGATCTGAGTCTTCAAGAGCAAGTAGATTGAAATGAATCAAAAGAAGTTCATTAGCAGGAAAAACAGGTCACTAATTAAGAAAAGGGTTAGAATGAAAACCTGCAGCCACGGTGGTCCTCAAGGACCCTGGACCTTTATTACCTACTAGGTTTGCCTACGGGTACATCAATACCTAAAAGTTGTTTGTGTTCTTTATTAAAAAAGGTACTAAAAGAAGACAATTTTTGTAAACGATTTGGTACCAGCACCTATTTTCAAACACTGTGCTAACGATCGGAGCCCCAAGGGGCCCTGTCCACTGTTTTGATTTTATTCTACATATACTAAATTTAGCTTGAATCACCAAGAGACCCAAACCGCTCTTTGAACCTGTTGTCACGCATGTTTGCCTGGGGGTCCAGCTCCAGACCTGCACAGCTCAATATTCAATAGCTTTGCTCGGCAGCCAATTGAATTTGTCACTTGGTTTACTTGACTTGAGTCTGATTAACCTCCCCCAACCCTCCTCTTACCCACAGTGTAACCAGTGACATCTGTCTATACTATTAAAAGGCAAAGCCCTCACTGACTCACTCACTCACTCACTCATCA
>JANRMT010061414.1:8794641-8821202 GCA_026402145.1 Polypterus bichir lapradei | reverse complement strand
TACACGGGAAGTTGGAGAATTAGTGATGAGTGAGTGAGTGAGTGAGTGAGGTAGGGCTTTGCCTTTTATTAGTATAGATAAGCAAGACCGAATTGATTGAAACAATATCATCTGCAGATTATTTTTGTAGAGAACTGACGCTATCGTCCTGCAGCTAAACAGCGTTTGAACTCATTAATAACACGGGAATGACGCTGCTGCCCTGACTGATATAAATACAGCAAAGGGTTACCAGTGGACAGTGGTGTCTGGCGCCCACCCCCAGGTATACATGAACAGTTGCGGTAAGTCCCTCAAGCCTCTTTCCCATTGTATACAAAATAGCCTCTGATCAATGGTAAATGTATTATTCAAGATACATGTACGAGTTGCGCGAAACTGTGCTATTCAGATTTTTATTTGTGTGTAACACCTCGCGACACTCAGAGGTGTGTAAGACCCTGATCCCTGAAAATCCTGCAGACATCCTAATAGTGAGGATAGAGTAGGGGTACAGTTTGCTCAGGGCTGATTACTTAGCGGTATAACAACGCAATGGACTGTGCGCGTGTCACGGTGTATCTTCAGACTGGAATTAAAATCTTTACAACTACATGAGGCTGAAGATGGCTACCTGTTTGCAGTTTATTGAGATGCCTCCTTCCAAGGTTGGCTGCTTTTTATATTGTCTGGACCCGGAAAGGGGCGGGGCTACACTGGGGCATTCTCTTGCATTATGTCAGCACCCCATCTCGTCCCCGGGGGTGGAAGTGGAACATGGTCCCTGGGCACACTGTCCTTGTTACTCGCTTGGTTCAACAGTTTTCCCCCTCTAGTGGGAATTTTTGGGACTCTCGGTTCATAACTGTGTGCAGCAGTTGTTTTATGAGTGAAATGAATGTCCTCTGTTAGAATGACACAAACAGAAATCATAAAGGTGTTGGGGCTTCTGGGTGCTTCCCTGTGTGTAATTGACAATTGTGTAACTGAGAAGACGTACTCGCATTTCTTTTCATACACGAGTCAAAACAGACTGAAGGCATCATGGGAGTGGAGCTTGTTTTTATGATGACAAGGAGGAAGTGGTGGGTTCAGGAGGATGTAAGCCAGAAGTGATGTCATAGGTAGTCAGTGCGTCGATCAGCCTTCCTGCAGAGGGAGGCATTAATTGACAGCGCCAACCCCTGGCGTGGAGTGTTGTTTCCATTAGATGAGAGCCCTGAGGTTATCTCCACTACGGATGTGTGTGACAACTTACAAAAGGCTGTTGGATTGGTGAAAGAGCGTTTAGGTAAGATTTAATAATGCAGTGCCAAGGGGGTCATTGTAAAACAGACATTTGAGGACCTGAACTTGTAGGTTGCCACATTTGTTGTGTACCAGTGGTATGTTGATAATGGCGCCATTAAGCAGAGCTCCGCACACGCTGGGAAAAATTCTCAGTTGAATGCAGAACAGATGGCGCTTTCCCTGAAATCTGTTAATGCGACCAGATTTGAAGTGGTTGAGATGTTGGCCCAAAGCCATTGACTAGACCAAATGACATCAAAAGTTTTGTCCTTCATCATCCCACAGAACACCCTGGCACAGAGGGGGGTTTGGGGTAGGGTAAATCTGTCCTGACCTTTCCCTGGCGCGTGCCACTGACCTTCATATTGTAGCTGCTGATCTTTACAAGAGGGGATTTTCAACATCCAAAAGAGGCACAAATCTTTGGTGAGTTAGCGGACTTTCCGTTCCTTGTTTCACTGTTGTCACCTTGACTGTGGTATCAATGACATGAATAAAGCCAAGAGCTCTCTCCTCTTGGACTGCAAGCGTCACCATGGTGTAGTAAACCAGCAAGTCCTCGGCAGCCTCCATGCTTTAGTGATGCCCATAAGTTGCAGTAGTTGAAAGTTATTCAAATCGAGTAATTTATTTGAGATCTACCAATCTGGCTTTAGGCGTTCTCATGGTGTTGAGATGGCCCTCCTTAAAGTATTCAGTGACATCTCTGTTATTACTGACTCAGGCGGCGCTGCAGTCCTTGTCCTCCTTGACCTGTGCGCTGCGTTTGATACTATTGACCATGAGATGTTGCTGTTGTGGCTTGAACATCATTTTGGGCTTAAAGGGGCCGCTCTTAACTAGTTCAGGTCATATCTAACAGTGACTTTAAATTCCTCTTTTTCGTCTACTGCTCCTCTTAAATGTGGTGTTCCTCATGGATCCATTTTGGGTCATATTTTATTCTCTATATACCTTCACCCTATTGGAGCTATTTTTAGGAAATTTAAAATTTATTTTCACTGCTATGCTGATGATACTCAGGTTTATATTCCCGTCTGCAACTCTGCAACAAATCAACTCCACAACTGTCTGTCTGAACTAAGATCCTGGATGGCTAATAATTTTCTTGATCTGAATCAAAATAAAACGGAGGTGCTTATAGCGGGTCCATCAGCTAAAGCCCAGATTGATCTTGGACTTCTCGGCTCTTTCTCTGTCTTTTGCAAACCTCAAGTCCGCAATCTTGGTGTTACCTTTGACAGTAACCTCTCTTTTGAGAAACAGATTAATTCTGTAGTCAAGAGTTGCTCCGTCTATTAAGTAAGATCAAGCCTTTTTTTATCTTCTAGGGATCGTGAGAAAGCTACTCGTGCTTTTATCTTCTTTCGCCTGGATTACTGCAACTCGCTGTATTCTGGGATTAGCAAATCTCTGATCCGCAGGTTACAGTTGGTCCAGAATGCTGCCGCTCGCTTTCTGCTTGGGGCAAGAAAGTCTGATTCTGTTTCTCCAATATTAGCTTCTTTACACTGGCTGCCTGTCAGTTTTCAAATTGATTTTAAAATCTTATTGCTAGTTTTTAAATCTTTACATGGGCTCGCTCCTGCCTATTTATCTGAATTGTGTGTTTTACACCAGCCATCCAGAGTGCTTAGATCTGCTGGTCAGTTGTCTCTTGTTGTCCCTCGTACCGAGTGTAAAACTAAGGGGACAGACAGGACTTGTGCTGCTGCTGCTCCTCGCCTGTGGAACTCTATATCTCGTCACGTAAAGGAGTCATCGACAATTCAAAACGAGATTGAAGACTCATTTCTAGTCACTTGCTTTCTGTGACCTTCAGTAATACTGATCGTTTCCATTTTGTGAATACAGCATGTTATCTGACATCTATTTATTAATTTATTTTATTTATGTTCATTTACTTTGTCTATTTGTTATTCATGTTAATTGTATGCTTTTCTTTTATTCTATTATTGTAAAGCACTTTGGCCACAGCATTCCTTTGTTGTTTTAAATGTGCTATATAAATAAAGTTGGCATTGACATTTAAACTTTGGAGCGACCTTCTTGATAACAACACAAGTGTTGGTTCTCTTCATCATGTCATGGAATCAGGTTGATGAGAAAATGTTCTTCATTTTAAATGATTTGCGAATTCCCCATGAGTATACCAATAGCTGACAAATCAAGTCTGCTGTCGTCGACTGAGAGGAATGCACGAGTCCAAATAAATGTTGGGGTGCCACCCCGTTTACTGAAATGATAAAAGGCGCACCATGGGCACTAGAAGGGACAAAAAGGTAGAATCGAAGCAATTGCGCTCTGAAGAGCGGTCAGACTTCAGGATCGCAGCGCTGTCTGGCGGCCCACCCCTAAAATGAGACGCTTCCTTCCAGGAGGACCCCACTCTTATAACTTATGGACTGGAAGGGGCGGAGTCAGTTGCCCTCATGGGAGAGCTTCTCGGAGCTCTTGGTGGAAAAAGAGACAAGATAGTCGGCAGTTCTGCCCCCTGGTGACCCTCTAACACACATGTGTGACACTGCACTCCTCCTTTAATCCTTGGTTATTCTCGAGAGCTGTTAGGTTACCATTAGCCATGAGGCTGGAAGCCACAAGTAGGTGTGTTAATTAGACGTGATTGGTGAAATTCACCGGAGTGAATGTGCTTGGTTCACAGGGAACCTTGTTTGTATTTTGATTGGTGTTCTTTATTATTTATTTATTTATTTTTTACACTTCATGGTGTCTTTTCTGTGGTTTGATGTTGATGAGTTTGACGAATGTATTTATTTTGTCCTTTCTTGGACAAAGTTGTAATTTTTTAGCATCTTATCAACGTGGATTTAATGTGGACTCTTCAAAAAAAAAAAAAAAGAGAAAAAAATCTTACAAAGCTGTGTACGTTAATTACAAATATAAAACCCAAAATAATTGCGTAAAATATTCAGGTATTGTAGACCGCAGCCATGACAGCCTTGAGTCTGTGTGCTTGGGTCTCTCTGTCTCTCTTGATGAGCTCTGCCATTTTATCTCCATTCTTCATCTTTGAAGAAAGTGCTTTAGCTTTGTCAGATGTCATGGTGATTGCGAGTTGACAGCCTTTGGATTGAGATCTAGACTCTGAATCAGCCACTCCAGGACATTCATATTGTTGTTTCGATGCCATCCCTGTATAGCGTCGGCCATTTTTGAACCGAGAACTGAACTTCAAGAATGCCAGGACCTTGCAACCCAAGTGAACAGGGTGTGAATGCAGTTAGACAGGTTTCTCTAATAACCAGTTGGAGACTAAACTGACAAGTTAAGGAGAAGCTAAGGGAGCATTAGGATGCCGACGGAATGGCTGCTGAAAATGGGGCTTTGCCGACATATGTGATGAATAAATTAAAATTTGTTTTTTCAAGCAGTAATGCCCATTATTCACACCAGTAATGTCTTGGCTGTATTTTTAAATCTGTTTTAGTGGTAAAGAAGATATCAACTTCTATTAAAGGCATGAAAATTTCTGGGTGGCCCCAATCTTTTGACCAGTGTTGTGTATTTTGGCTTAAATTACAAATAGAGGACTCAAAAGTTTTGTGTACCGACTCCCTGGCGCTGGGATCATCTAAAATTATAAAAGGGTAGCGATTTTCCAGTTTTGGTTACAAAATTTCACAACTTATTTTCATAATCACTTTTTTTTTTTTTTTTTTTGCATTATTTTGGAGACAGAAAGACATCCTCTTTACAGCCTGAGAGGCCCGGTGCCGGGCCGAGTGATCGTTTAGAAATCTTTTGCCATTTCATACAGATGCTTTGTGTCAGCGTATGGCAAAGTTCAACACTGCGTTTGTAAGTTACGGGTGTCGACTTCACACTCCTCGTAATCAAATTGTTACAATATTTATGGTGTGTGGTGCTTCATATATTGTCACAAAGAATATTTGAAAAAATCATAGTAAGTGTTATGCATCAACCAAACAGTCCTGACCAATAGATTTCAACTAACCGCTGACCGAGCAAATGGGAGCTATAGGCTCAAAACCGCAAACAGCGTTACACCACTCTTCAGATTTTTCGTGTACTCTGATGTATATTACTTCACAAAATGACAGCAAATACAACAAGTGATGCACCAGTGCTTGCAGCAGATTATCCTGATCAGAACAAGTCCAAGCACATTACAACAACAACATTTATTTCTGTCGCACATTTTCATACAAATAATGGAGCTCAAAGTGCTTTACATGAAGAAGAAAGAGAAAAAAGACAAAGAATTAAAACTAGAGAACACTAATTAACATAGAATAAAAGTAAAGTCTGATGGCCAGGGAGGACAAAAAAAAAAAACTCCAGATGGCTGAAGAAAAAATAAAATCTGCAGGGGTTCCAGGCCATGAGACCACCCAGCCCCCTCTAGGCATTCTACCTAACATAAATGACCTCAATCAGTCCGCATTGTATTCAGGGTTCTCATGGAAGGACTTGATGATGATGGTCACGTTGACTTCTGGCCTTTAATCCATTAATGTAGGAACATCGCGGTGCTTTGATTAGGTAGTGGTGGTGGTGCAGGTCGCCACAACAGAAAACTGGAAAAAGAACAGAAGAGAGGGTAGGGATTAGTACAGATTTTGGAGCCACCATGAATAATAATGCTAATTAACTGAATATGCAGAGTATCAGGATTAAATTAAAATGAAGTTATGAGAAAGCCATGTTAAAGTAATGTGTTTTTAGCAGTTCTTTAAAGTGCTCCACCTTATTAGCCTGGTGAATTCCTATTGGCAGGCTATTCCAGATTTTAGGTGCATAACAGCAGAAGACCACCCGCCTCACCACTTCTTTTAAGTTTAGCTCTTGGAGTTCTAAGCAGACACTCATTTGAAGATATAAGGTTATGATTTGGAATATAAGATGTCAGACATTCCGATATATAAGATGGAGCTGATTATTTAAGACTTTGTAAACCATAAGCAGTATTTTAAAATCAATTCTGAATGACACAGGTGGCCAGTGTTGTGACATCAAAACTGGAGAAATATGCTCAGATTTTCTTTTCCTAGTTAGGATTCTAGCAGCTCCATTCTGCACTAGTTGGTCGATTTATGTCTTTTTTGAGTAGTCCTGAGAGGAGTGCGTTACAGTAATCTAGTCGACTGAAAACAAAAGCGTGAACTCATTTCTCAGCATCTTTCAATGATATAAGAGGTCTAACTTTTGCTATATTTCTTAAGTGAAAAAATGCTGTCCTAGTGGTCTGATGAATATGAGATTTAAAATTCAGGTCCCAGTCAACAGTTACCCCTAAATTCTTTACCTCCATCTTGACTTTTAATCCTAATGCATCAAGTTTATTTCTAATAACCACATTATATCCATTATTGCCAATCACTAAAATTTCAGTTTTTTCTTTATTTAGCTTGAGAACATTACTACTACTCATCCACTCAGAAACACAAGTAAGACATTGTGTTAATGAAATAACAGTGTCGGGGTCATCAGGTGCTATTGATAAATACAGCTGCGTGTCATCAGTATAGCTGTGGTAGCTCATGTTGTGCCCTGAGATAATCTGACCTAACGGAAGCATGTAGATCGAAAAGAGCAGCAGACCCAGGATAGAGCCTTGTGGAACACCATATAGGATATCATGTGTCTTTGAGTTGTAATTACCACAACTAACAATTTTCTTCCTCTCAGGTAGGATTCAAACCAATTTAAGACACTGCCAGAGAGGCCCACCCACTGACTAAGGCGATTTCTAAGAATGTTGTGATCAATGGTGTCAAATGCAGCACTCAGATCTAAGGGATGAGAACAGATAAATGGCCTCTGTCTGCATTTACCCGCAAGTCATTTACTACTTTAACGAGTGCAGTTTCTGTGCTGTGATTTGTTCTGAAACCTGACTGAAACTTATCAAGAATAGCAAGTTTATTCAGGTGGTCATTTAACTGCATAATGACTACCTTCTCTAGAATTTTACTTAAAGGCAGGTAAGAAATAGGTCTAAAATTTTCAAAAGCAGAGGAGTCGAGATTATTTTTCTTGAGTAGGGGTTTAACTACAGCAGTCTTCAGACAGTCTGGGAACAGCCCCGTATCTAATGATGATGAGTTTACTATGTCAGGAATATTATCAATTAGCACGCCTGATACTTCTTTTAAAAAACTTGTTGGTATTGGGTCAAGGACGCAGGTGGAGGGTCTCAGTTGAGAAATTATTTTATATAAATCAGGTAACTCTATCCTGGTGAAAGAATTTAAATTGTTTTTAATGGAGTACTGGGGCTTAGGAGGATGCAGTGTTGGGGAGATATACTATATTATTTCTAATATCATTAAGTTTTTGATTGAAAAATTCAGCAATAGCCTCACTACTGTGCAATGCATCAATCATGAGATCTCCTCCAAATAAGAGGAGTCACGAAGGGCACCTTTGGCAAGGACAACCTCCCTTTTCCTGGTCATTAGCTCTGACTCGATAGGTCACACACTCGCAAACTTCATACCATTGGGTGGCAGCGACTGTGACGTCTCCAATAATACGCAGATGTCAATATACAGGTGCTGGTCATAAAATTAGAATATCATGACAAAGTTGATTTATTTCAGTAATTCCATTCAAAAAGTGAAACTTGTACATTAGATTCATTCATTACACACAGACTGATGTATTTCAAATGTTTATTTCTTTTAATTTTGATGATTATAGCTGACAACTAATAAGTCCCAAATTCAGTATCTCGGAAAATTAGAATATCAATTAAGACCAATGCTAAAAAGGATTTTTAGAAATGTTGGCCAACTGAAAGGTATGAACATGAAAAGTATGAGCATGTACAGCACTCAATATTTAGTTGGGGCTCCTTTGGCCTGAATTACTGCAGCAATGCGGGCGTGGCATGGAGTCGATCAGTCTGTGGCACTGCTCAGGTGTTATGAGAGCCCATGTTGCTCCGATAGTGGCCTTCAGGTCTTCTGAATTGTTGGGTCTGGCGTATTGCATCTTCCTTTTCACAATACCCATTAGATTTTCGATGGGGTTAAGGTCAGGTGAGTTTGCTGGCCAATCAAGAACAGGGATACCATGGTCCTTAAACCAGGTACTGGTAGCTTTGGCACTGTATGTAGGTGCCAGGTCCTGTTGGAAAATGAAATCTGCATCTCCATAAAGTTCGTCAGCAGCAGGAAGCATGAAGTGCTCTAAAACTTCCTGGTAGATGGCTGCGTTGATCTTGGACCTCAGAAAACACAATGGACCAACACCAGCAGATGACATGGCACCCCAAACCATCACTGACTGTGGAAACTTTACACTGGACCTCAAGCAACGTGGATTCTGTGCCTCTCCTCTCTTCCTCCAGACTCTGGGACCTTGATTTCCAAAGGAAATGCAAAATTTACTTTCATCAGAGAACATAACTTTGGACCACTCAGCAGTAGTCCAGTCGAGACGCTTCTGACGCTGTCTCTTGTTCAAGAGTGGCTTGACACGAGGAATGCGACAGCTGAAACCCATGTCTTGCATACGTCTGTGAGTGGTGGTCCTTGAAGCACTGACTCCAGCTGCAGTCCACTCTTTGTGAATCCCCCCCACAGTTTTGTTTCACAATCCTCTCCAGGGTACAAGCGGTTATCCCTATTGCTTGTACACTTTGTTCTACCACATCTTGTCCTTCCCTTCGCCTCTCTATTAATGTGCTTGGACACAGAGCTCTGTGAACAGCCAGCCTCTTTAGCGATGACTCTTTGTGTCTTGCCCTCCTTGTGCGAGGTGTCAATGGTCGTCTTTTGGACAACTGTCAAGTCAGCAGTCTTCCCCGTGATTGTGTAGCCTACAGAACTGGACTGAGAGACCATTTAAAGGCTTTAATTAGCTGATTAGAGTGTGGCACCAGGTGTCTTCAATATTGAACCTTTTCACAATATTCTAATTTTCCCGAGATACTGAATTTGGGACTTTCATTAGTTGTCAGTTATAATCATCAAAATTCAAAGAAATAAACATTTGAAATTCATCAGTCTGTGTGTAATGAATGAATCTAATATACACGTTTCACTGTTTGAATGGAATTACTGAAATAAATCAACTTTGTCATGATATTCTAATTTTATGACCAGCACCTGTAATGAGACACAACTGAGGGAGTGCGGAATGAAAAAAATACACACTTTGAAGCAGGTAAATGTGTTGGTGGGGTAGGGGGGTTCTTGGGTGTAAGAGGGTATTAGGGGATGGGGTTCAGAGTTTTTATATGATTCACTGTGTCAAGTGCAATAAAATCGTTTCAAACCTGGATCCCCGTTTGGAGAGGTTTTGGACCGGAGAGGGGGACCCATGGCACCAATTGCTCTCACGATTTATTTCTTTGTGTTATCGACAGGTAACATTTGACATGTCTGGGGACTCCTTAAAGGTGAAAAAAGCTGCCCTGACATTACTTGTACATAAGATGTGTGGTATCAGACAACAAAAAATGTAAAAAAATGACTGTTTTTGCTTCCCTTGTTTAGCAGCAGTTTCTAAGTAAAGGAAGGTTTAAGTTTGACACAAACACAGATTCTGTCACCTGTGAAATGTTTTCTGTCAGGTTTTAGTGAAAAATGGACTGTCCCTCCCTTTGCTTTTTGAATAATAAGGCTTTCTTTTGGGGTACCGCCACCCTCAGGCGGAGATTGCTGAAAAATGCCCTCAGGGTGTAAGGGGGGTCTTAGCAAGAATTGTCAAACGCAAATTAGCAGTTATGTGAGAGGACCCCAGCAGCGTCCAATGGTCAAAAGTAGAGGGGCAGGCCGAGTCATTGTTTTTGTGTCTAAATTTATGGTGGCTTCTGCAATCCCCAGGTGAAGGCGATGGGATTTAGGTGGTGTGGTCTGGGTGTCTCCATTTTGGACTTTCTCTGCTGTATGTTAACGGTGCCAAGGTCTCTTTTTTTTTTTTTTTTTTTCACCTTTTTGGCTGTCGATTCTTATTCTACATGAATTCTTTGTTTAATTAGTACTTGGAATGCACTATTAAAGCAGCGCTGTAATAGTTGCTGATTGATATGTCCTGCCCACTTTGCGAATCCCAAACCTGTCATCATATGACCTTAATTAAACCGAGCAATGTGCTAAGCTTCCTAAAAGCAATCAAGCAAGCAAGCCCGGTATATGCCATGGTGCTCCCATGGGCGTTATGATTGGTTTCAGTTCTGACACGTAAAATTTGCTTAACCAGTGAAAAGTGTGCTGAGCTATGCCAAATGTAACCTCTAGGGGGCGCAGCTGAGCCCCAAACCACAGACACAGCAATACCCAACACAATTGCAGGTTCAAATACAGTGGTGCTTTGGTTTGCAAACATAATTCATTCCGGAAACGTGCTTGTAATCCAAAGCACTCGTATATCAAAGCGAATTTCCCCATAAGAATTAATGGAAACTCAGATGATTTGTTTTACAACCCAAAAATATTCATATAAAAATGATTAATCCAAAATTATAAAGTAAAAATATGTAAAGCAAATTAACTGGCACTTCAACTTTGAAAAGAATCGTGGCTGGTGTGAGGGAGAGGAGGGTTATTGTGTAGGACGACTTTCACTCTGACTAACGGAATCCCTGCTGTCTGTTGGCTCACTGGAATCGTCTTCTTTTTTTGCGACTTTAACAAGGAAACCTCTCCAATGAGAGTTGCTTTTGCCTGAAGAGTCACTACGCTTGGACACAAAATTTAAAAAAAATGCTTTACGCACTGTAAGGTTCCCAAACTGTTTTGGGATCCCAACCCCCCAACGGGACGGCATGTGGAGGAGCGTCCCGAAGCAACCGCAGGCTCCCAGCGCTGTGGCAGTTTGCCATAAAAGTGAATCCGAAAAGATCGCGGTTGCTCTATTAGCGCCCGAAGTTGATGGGTGATGCAAGGAACATTATAAATGCGCAGGGCACAGTATTACTTGCCCACTAACCTGCTCACGACCCTGCCTGACTGCTGTGTCTGTGTATAGGAGAGCGGCAGATCCCGCTACAATAAAGAGCCGTGCTGTTCCTGTTTCACGCTGAATAAAGCTGGTGTCACTAAAGTACTGAGACTCAGCCTCTTGTTTTGGGGTGCATGACAGGGACCTGCACGTTACAACACACACACACGTGGTCACCATGCTATAGTAAGCAGTATACGCTTGTACGGATGTTGACTATATGAGTGATGCACGGCGACTGAGCCCGAGAATGGGAGACGATTACCCACAATCCCGCAAAGAGAGAACCGCCATCAGCTCAGTTGTGATTACGTGACGCTCGGCAGACAAAGTATATATGTCCTACTCGTATTGCAAGACCTCGCTTGTTTATCAAGTTAAAATTTATTTAAAAAATTTAGCTTGTCTTGCAAAACACTCGCAGACTAAGTTACTCGCGATCCAAGGTTTTACTGTAAATGATTTTTTTTTTTTTTATTTGACAAGACACATTCTCCATAAAAACACCAAAGGAATAAACCAATCACGATTCTTCCTTCCTCCTCCAAAAGAGTGTTGCCCACTGTCTCCCGACTCTGACTTAGTCTTGCATGGCCAATGGATATATACCACGTTTGTGAAAGAAGTAGTCCAACTTGACAAATCCCAAACTTATCCTTTAAGGTAAAATTGGATTCTGGTGATAAAATTAAGTTTTGACTGCAGCAAAGGTGTGAGATTAAAAAGGTCTGTCAGCTGTCTATTGAGACCCCAAAGAATCAGTCCCACTAGACATAATTCAGTTGTCTTAGGGATGAGTTGGACACCACTTGAGGATGTTCTGCCTGGCAGATGTGCATCCAGGCTTTAATCAGGATGGGTGCTTAGGACGTCCACTTGAGCTACATTATTTGTATGAAAATGTGCTATATAAATAAATGTTATTATTGTCCAACATATGAAGGAAGAGAGGAAAGCCTTGTTGTACTGGCAGGCAGAAAACTGGACGCTTCAAGGATGTTGAGAGGCAGTAAGTAATCCCTGACTGGCAGAAATGGGACAGTACTGGCCATCTTAGAATGCATGTGCCGAAAGAACTTCCTTACCCATTTGGCAGAAATGAGGTTAATGATGTTGTGGACCCGGGTGCGGCTGAAAGGCATTCTGGCATGGTAAAGACTTGGCCGGACCCGCTTTAAGTAAAATTCTGAACTGTGACCCAATAGTAATTGTGGATTGAGGTTTAGTGAACTACGGAGACATCTGAATGGTGAAAGAGAAGGCACGTTACAATAGAGAGTGCTTGTCTTGCATGGAGAACGGGCGCGTGAGGAAAGCCCCTTGTTGGACCTTCACAAAAAGGAGGTGTTGAGAAAAACCTCGGGTAGCAGAAGCCGTGTCGATTGTTCACGTTTTATTATAGTAGTTTGAGCTCTGCCTATAATCGTCTCTTCTTTTTCTGCTTTCAGCGGGCTTCTTTTATACTGGACCCGGAACAACTTCTGATGACCCGGTCAGACTTGTGGGGTGCACTTCTAGGTTGTTAGAAAACCAGGATAGTCCTCCCCTGACCTGACAGTGCCCTCTTGTGGCACCTAGGGACCCCAACAGGGCTGTACTTCCAGACTCCAGTTCCCATGAACCCTTGCGGGTGCCCAAACTGGGACTCCTCCAGTGGACCATATCCACCTAATGTATGAGGGATAGAAATGCTCCTGGCCTCCTCCTTCTACTTGTCCATCCCTTGGCACCTTCCATTTTATCCTGAAGTCATGTTGTTGTCCAGCCGGGATGCCAGTCTGTCCTCTGTGGTACTCGCACAGCATATTCAAGATAAAATACTGTCTCTCAAGCTTCTTCTGAAATAATGAACTAACCCTTGATTTGAAACTCTACAGAGCATTTCTCGGTTTTAAGGACTGGCAACGTTCAAGAGGGTTGCTTTGGGCAAGACACATTAGTTCATATTTGTTGATCCATCCATCCATCCATCCGTCTTCTTGACCCGCTTATCCAGGGTAGGGGCCAGCTGGAGCTGAGAATTGCTTTGGACGAGACAGATTATATGTAGTACGTATTTATTGATCCATCCATCTATCTATCCATCTTGTTGACCTGCTTATCCAGGGCAGTGAGCAGCTGGAGCCTATCCTAACAAGCAGTGGGAACCAGCTGAAACAACCCCAGAACAAACCGGACACCTGCCCATTGTGGAGTGAACACACACACAAACACACACACACGTCCAGAGATGATTTAGCATCGCCAACTCTCCTAACCTGCATGTCTTTGGACTTATGAGTAAACCGTGCCTTGCCTTGTGTTGCTTTGTACTAGCCAGGGGTTGACGGTGATCCTCTCCCTAGTGGGGCATTTTGAATGTATTTTGGGACATTTCAGAGTATATATTTTTTTTTAAATTCATAATGTGTATTTTAAATGTGGTGTAGGCCAAAGCCAACCACGGACGTGACCATTAGGCTGTCTTTCGGTGCATCTTTTCTAGGCTGGTTGGTGGGAGTCGGGCCTGCTACCCTGCTTGTTTCTAAAGACCTCACAGCAATTACATCATTTTGGGTGTGTGGATCACTACAAATGAATGTCAAAAAATGCAAAATTGAATCCACTCTCAATCAATGTTGTATAACAAGAAAACTGGGTGGGAGCGGTGGGGGTTTGGAGAAATCCGGTGGAGTGAAAACGTTTTATAGGCCCCGTTTGTTACGATTTGAGTTGCCTCAAGCCCTCTGTACTCACAGGCTCCCACCAAACGGACATGTATTTTCTTCTTGAAGGGATAACTTTGGCCTAATTAAAATAAACTGTCCTAATTGTGGTCTTTGGCCAGCTTGTCATCCTGGCCAATACCCCCAGGCCACCAGAGGTGCCCCGAAGACCAGCAGGGAATCATGGACGATGTAGTTTTATACACAGCCCTGCTGGATACCACAGGGGCCGCAATAGGGAGCTGCAGGGAGGACCGAAGAGTCATATATGCCCTATAACCCGGAAGTGCGTCATAGGAAGAGCGACGACAGAAATGACGTACTTCCGGGGTGAAGAAAAGGACTTGTACCTGACCCGGAAGTGATAAAGAATCACATGGACTGGGGATTGGGAACACTTCCGGGTCAGGGAGTATAACAGGACTGTGGGAGCTCCCAGACGGCGAGCTGAGCTGGGTGGTAGGAGGGCAACGCGTCTGGGAGAGGTGGAGAGTATTGTAGTGATTGGTGATTTGTATGAGTATAGTGGAGGAGAGGGTGCTTTGTGCACTGTGGCATTTAAATGAAGTCAGCATTTGGACTCTTTCCTGGAGTCTTGGACAGGGAGCGCTATCGCTCCCTTGAACCCCTATCTGTCACATAATATATAAGGATGTGTGCATGCATTTGTTGGGCCAAGTGCATACGTGCTCGGGTTCTCCTCAGAAGATGCTTTTACAGTTATACCCCTTACAGGTGGCTTTATTTGCTGTGTGTCTGTAGGTCTTTCATATTCCCATTTGTTCTTTTTCTTAGGTAAACAAGATATGTAATAGCTTGTGTAACACGTACTATTGCTGTATAACAAGGGTGTCCCACTCTGGTCCTGGTGGGTCGCAGTGGCTGTTGGTTTTCACTCTATCAATCTTCTTAATTAGTGAGCCCTTTTTGTTGCTGATTAACTTGTTTTGCCTTTGTTTTAATTGACGTGACATAGACCTCTTAGTTCAGGGGTCCTCAGTCACACTCCTGGAGTGCCGCAGTGGCTACAGGTTTGCATTTCCAGCCTGTTTCCCCAGTTAGAACTCAGCTCTTGCTGATAATGAAACTTGGTATTTAACTCTAGGCCTTGTTAGCGATTTCATTCGTCAAAGACAGATTTTAGTTACATTGTTGGTCAGAGGTCCTCAATTACAGTTCTGGAGGCCCACAGTGACTGTAGGTTTTCACTTCAACCATTTTCTTAATTTGAACCCATTTATTTACTACTAAAGCAATACAGTTCTTGGGATTTTAGTTATTTATCCTGTTACAATTCAGAACCCTTAATTGCCTATTTTAGATTTTAGCAGCTGCATTTAAGTTTTAATTATTGCCTGTTTAATTAACCAGACATTACTTAGTAATGAAATGCAGATAACCAATAAATCAGCAGCTCTTCCAGCTAAAGGGCTTCCTTTTAAACCTGTCTGTATGCACCATCAGGTATCTGTGTTAAAAATAAATTATATATATATATAAAAAGCTAAATATCACTGACTCACTAATCACGAAATCTCCCAAACCAATGGACTTGGGACTTGAAATTTGGAATGTTGGTTACTCTTGGCCCATAGGTGCTCGCTAAGAAACGTTTTGAAAAGTTTTTTGGTCCAAGCGCGAAATTTCTTCTACAGGTAGTTTAGACCCGTTTGTATGTCTGTCCGTTTTTCACGAGAGAACTACTTAACGGATTTAGATCAGGTTTTTTTCTGTATTTTGCTTGAACATTCCGTTGATTTTGCGACTTTCTCATTACGCTAAGTATCATAGTTTGCTTGTGGTACCGATTTATTAGCGTGAATCTGAGAGAGACTCCTCGTGTTTTGGGGAGGGGATTATGGCCTCCTCACTCACGCGTCTGCCTCGGGGTGTAACCTTAACTGCACTTAGGTAGCGAACGAGAGAACTACTTAACGGATTTAGAGCTTTTTTTTTCCCTATAATTTGCTTGAACATTCCGGTTGATTTTACAATTTCTCTCATCGCGTTAAGAATCATAGTTCGCTTGCAGGAGTGATATATTCGCGCTAATCCAAGACAGAGGCTGTGGGCCGAGGGGAGGAGGAAGAGTGACGTCAGCAGTAGAGAGCTGGGCCGGGCCCTCCTCACTATCCTGTTTCATTAATACGCGGGCGAAGCTGCAGGGGATGGCTAGTAAATAAATAAATAAATGAGAGAGGAGAGTTAAGTTTAAATCTGTTTTGGTCCACAAAACACATGGATAATGTTTTCAGACAAGGAAACTCTACAGTGCAATTCAAATTTCACTTGGATGAATGAACACACTAACAAGCCAAATAGTTATATACCAAGTTTCATTATCAGCAAGGACCGTCTTCTAATTAAGAAACTGGCTGGAAGGAAAAGCTGCAGCCACTGCGGCCCCCAGGACCGTGATTGAGGATCCCCTTTCCTTTGTTGTTTCTTTTTCCTTAATGAGCAGCCAAACAATAATGAGACACAAAACAAGCCGCCACACGACCAGCTAACCTGAAAATAAAGAAAGGTGAATGTCTCGGTCATGTTGGTCTGCTTAGGTCAGCGAAGCATCTTAACGGTGGTCTTGGGGGGGGGGGGGGAGGACAGAAAATCACCAGTCTGCTGTGGTGGAATGAGAGCAGCGACAAGTCCTGATATTCAAACTTCATCCAATTTTACTCCAACCAGTTTCATAATGAGAAGCCAATTCTTGCTGTTAATTAAAGCCGTTGTTGACGTTCCAGTTTAGCTGGTCATCTGTTGGCTCGTTTCACATCTCATTTCTGTTTGGCTGCTATTTAATGAAGAAAAGAATCCATTCAGAGGACTGAATCCTTAAAAACAGGGCTATTAAAATGAAGGGAAAAGGAGTTAATTAGCAGCAAAAACTGGCCACTAATTAGGAAAAGGGTTAGAATGAAAAGCTGCAGCCACCGCGGCCCACCAGGACCAGAGTTGGACACCCCTTGCTGTATACTATCTCGAACATAAGTGTCTCTGTATGTAATAAAAAAACAAACAACATAACATTCTCACATCTGCTGCCTTGTGTGTCCAGCTTGCTGGTTTTACACCCTAAACGTGGTTGTTACCCAACTCCTTGTGTCTGCATGAGTTTAAAATCTGGATCCTGGATTTTTCCTTCTATAAGTTACGTTTATCGGCCACTCGACTTTGGCTTTTTGACATACTGGTGTCTTATGCAGGGCTAACTGCTGCCCTTTCTTGCAATGCTGCTGAGATAAAACCCAGAGGCCCCGAGCTGGATTTAGCAGCTTTGAGAATGTTGTGTTAAAAAAGAGACCACTGTTTTCATACTACATAATAAATGCAGTGACTTATTTAGCCGGCTAAGTGTGGTCTCAGTGCATTACTGGATGTCTACAAAAGCACAGCAAGTGTGCTCTGTGTGGTGTGAACCGTAGGCAGCGTGCATGCCCTCGCTGCTGGTTGAGCGCTCGGATACGATCATCTTATTCCTGCCGTTTTGAAAGGGATGTCATTGTGTTTTTCAGGCTAATTGTGTCACTACTTGCTCCATTTACCCATCTGCTGGCTATCTGCCTACGCTCGCTTTCTTCAGCACGTGTGTCCTCGCCGATTTCATTCATTCTTTGCAGACTGGAATACTAACATTTGGAGAGGACACCATAAATAAATCTGTTTCTGTGGCATGAGCAGATGAATAAAATCATGAATGGCTTGCTTTTTTATCACTTGTATTTAGTTTGTAAATGCCCTGTGTGACGGACAGGTGTCCCAGACGGCTGGGATGGAGGTTGGTTTGCGGCCAGAAAGGGAAGTCACAACAGAAGACAAGAGGTGTCTCCTGCCCAAACCCGAACACTAATGTGGGGAACGGTGGAGGAAAAAAATAAAGATCTTGTATTTGAACCCAGGACTGTGTAGTGTAGATGTGTCTGGGGGGTTTGAGGCACTCCTGGTGGTCACAACTGTACCACACAATCCTGGGTTCCTTCTTTACAGGTGCACCACAATAAATTTGAATATCATCAAAGTTAATTTATTTCAGTAGTTTTGATTCACAAAGTGAAACTCATATACAGTGATCCCTCGCTATATCGCAGAAAAATTCAATAAGTATATTCTACCGGCAGTGTACTTGGCAGCCAATTCGTTACAAAGCATACGGTTTTCAGCAGTCACTACAGTAGACAAAGAGTTTTGCGTTACAGTACCCAGATGATTTCTTACAAGGCCCGTTATTGGCTGAAAGAGGAGACTCGACCAATCAGAGCAGGTTTTTCATTCTCTTGGACTCTGATTGGCTGCTGCTAATGTGGTGTAATCTCGCAAGAACAGCAAGTGTGGGTCCCTGATGCATCTTAGTCCTCTGCGTATTACGTACCTTGCTTGTTGTCCGATTTCGTTTTGTTTTAAGCCCTACGATGGACCCCAAGCATCCTGCATCTTTTACGAAGGGAAGGAAAGCGTTACACGGACGTCGCTTGCCATTACGACTTGAATGAATCGACGGTATGCTATATTATTATTATATTATTATTATGTTACTCACATACTTAGCTCGATATCCACATATCTTATGTGTTTACAAAGTGTGTTTTAATAAGTTTACATGTGTTTAAAGCGGGTGGGAGGGGTATTTTAAGGCTTAAACTATAAAAAAATGTTTATTTATATGGTCTTTCTGTATCGCAGGGTTTCACCTATAGCTGATGGGTTTGGAATGTAACTTCAGTGATAGGCGGGGGATCACTGTATTATATAGATTAATTACACACAGAGTGATATATTTCAAGCACTTATTTCTTTTCATTTTGCTGATTATAACTTATACCTAATGAAAACCCAAAATTCAGTATCTCAGAAAATGAATATTGTGAAAATGTTTGCTATTGTAGACTCATGGTGTCCCACTGCACTCAGCTAATTAACCCAAAACACCTGCAAAGGGGTCCTGAGCCTTTAAATGGTCTCTCAGTCTGCTTCACTAGGCCACACAATCAGACTGCCGACTTGACAGTTGTCCAGAAGACCAGTCATTGAGTCCCTCCACATGGAAGGGAAGCCACAAAATGTCACTGCTAAAGCTGGCTGTTCAGAGTGCTGCATCCAAGCATAGTAATGGAAAGTTGAGTGGAAGAGAAAAATGTGACAGCAGGAAAAGGTGCACATGCAACAGGGATAAGCGCAGCCTTGAGGGGATTGTGAAACGCAGCCCATTGAAGAATATGGGGGAGATTCACAATGGGTGGACAGCGGCTAGAGTCAGTACTTCATGAGCCACCACACACAGACAGACGTATCTGGGACGCGGGCTACAGCTGTGTCAAACCAGAGACAATGTCAGAAGCGTCTTACCTGGGGTAAAGAGAAAACTGACTTGACTGTTGTTCAGTGGTCAAGTCCTCTTTTCAGATGAAACTCCATTTTGCATTTCATTTGGAAATCAAGAGTCTGGAGGAAGAGTCGAGAGGCACAGAATCCAATTTGCTTGAGGTCCAGTGTGAAGTTTCCACAGTCAGTGATGATTTAGGGAGCCATGTCATCTGCTGGTGTTGGTCCACCGTATTTTATCAAGTCCAAAGTCAGCCCAGCCAGCCATCTACCAGGAAATTTGAGAGCACTTCATGCTTCCCTCTGTTGACAAGCTTTATGGAGATGCTGATTTCATTTTCCAGCAGGACTTGGCATCTGCCCACACTGCCAAAAGTACCAACACCTGGTTTAATGACTGTGGTATCACCGTGCTTGATTGGCCAGCAAACTCACCTGTCCTAAACCCCATAGAGAATCTATCAAGAGGAAGATGAGAGACAGCAGAGCCAACAATGCAGACGAGCTGAAGGCCACGATCAAAGCATCCTGGGCTTCCATAACATCTCAGCAGTGCCACAGGCTGATCGCCTCCATGCCATGCCTCATTGATGGAGTAATTCATGCAAAAGGAGCCCCGACCAAGTATTTATTGAGTGCCGTACATGGACATACTTTTCAGTAGGCCAACATTTCCGTATTAATTTTTTTTTTTTTTATTGGTTCTATGTAATATTCCAGTTTTCTGAGATATTGAAGTTTGAGTTTTCATTACCTAAAGGCCATAATCAGCAAAATGAAAAGAAATAAAACACTTGATATCTATCACTCTGTGTGTAATGAATCTATATAATACATCAGTTTCAGTTTTTGAATCAAACTACTGAAATAAATGAACTTTTCAATGATATTCTGATTTATTGAGATGCACCTGTATGTTTACCTCCAACGTTCTCCAAATTCTCTTCTGCAAAACTTCAGTTAACAAAATAAATCTCTCTGCTCCTTCGACACCTCCCCTTGATGCCTCGTCCATACTCCACCTGACTCTTACTACCCTTGCAGGAAACCTCGGCTTCTTTAATGCCATACTCGGAGTACTTCTGGTGCTACAGCACTGCACACTGCAAGCACTTCCAGGTCAGGTGGAAGTCTGTTAAAGAGGTCATACTGTCCCCTTATAGTTCCCCCTGACGGCACCCAAGAACACCAACAAGGCTGTCACGTGGAATTACAATTCCCAGCCTGCCCTGCGGATATTCTAATGGGTGTTCCAACAGTGGGATGCTGCCACTGTGTGTACGGGGGAAAAACACATCCCAAGAAAGAAGACACTCCTCCTGCCTTTCTGTGTAGGCCTCCCATTTGGGAAAGACACCTGTACTCATCCTGAAGAAAAGGAATTAACGTATCTTAAAGTAATTTTTTATTCCTAAGCTTTCTGAGTCATTGTCAGAGGAAAATGATTACCATACATGAAACCAAGGCAATATATGGCAAAAATGGGGGGGGGGAGATTAATGAAGTGGGGTTCAGAGGGTGTGGGTCATAAAATCTTATCCAATGAAAACGCCATTAACAGACATTTGCCATCAACAGGCATTAGGACTTTAAACCCAGCATATGCAGGCTTGAAAGGAGACCATAACATAAACATAATAAATAAGTCTTGTCATATAAATGAGCTGAAGACGTCATAAACGTTTGGGGCAGCCACCCGTATATTATGCCCTGGCAGCAAATTGGGTCAAATTGTTCGAGAAACAGCTCGTCTCTAATGTCCAACATAACTGCCGACAAAGGCCTGGACCCGAAGTGATGTCCTTGTTAGTGCCGGAACCTGAAGTGACGTCATCGGAACCGGAAGTGAGGTCTTCATTGGCCTGTGATGGGAAGTGACGTCATTACAGGTGCTGGAACAGGAAGTGACATCATCATGAGCACCAGAACCCTCTGGGATTTCCTGTGAATGGTCTGCAGAGGATTGCGAGAAAAAGTCAGTGCACCTCGCCACCCCCTGGTCAGGCATGGAATTGTCAGTATTCAGGCCCTTTAGCTGCCTCCCATGCACACGTGTGCGACAGCCCTTATGACCAACACCGATCAGCGTCTACCTTTGGTGATAGTCAAAAAGTGAACAGGAGCTTCACCGGAGCATGACTGAGAGAGGACGCGGCATGCAAAACCAGTTGAGACATACAAGGATACTAAAGAATACTAAAGAATGGCGTAGGAAGAACACTGAGGGTACACCTAAGGCAAGAGATAATTAAATATTTTTGCTTTTATTTAATTACCTGCCCTCGACAGGTATCATAGCTAGTTTTGTATAATAAAACCAGGATTCGTGTCTCCATGGCTTTGTCTGGGGTTTGGCAGTCCAAGACGTCACCTAGTGGTCACAAAAAAAGTTTTTCAACAGATAGAACACATGTGTCCTTTTGGTGGGACCCCTGTGGGCGCTGAAGGCTTGTGGTAACTCAAGTCATCCCACACTGGGCCTGTCATGTCTTATTGTTGCATTGAGTCCCATTGGATTGAATTTGGCTTTTTTGACATTAATCACCAGGAAAATAAAGACTCCTTAATGTCAGAGTGAATCAAGATCTCTGCAAAGTGGTCAAATTTAAGTGAATTACAAATATAAAACACAAAATGACACAAATAGCTGGAGTTCCATACCCCAATTCCCTAACCTTCCTAATCCGGCTCATGTTTTTTGTTAAACCCTATTCTCCTATAGTGTTGCATGAGGGTTAGGTTAGGGCTAGGGAAAGACATTTTGGGTGCTTGCCCAGTGTCACACACACACACATGTCACCCTCAGACTGACACAATGCCATTTGACCCAACGAGCCCACCTTTAAGGGTCCATGAGGCTACCCTGCTAACTGCCGTTCTACTATGCCACCCTTAATTATCAGTTGAAAGCTTCTGTATGTAGGTGGCATTTGTATGCATTTAATACTGTCTTGCTGTAGACTGGGGTCTTATCTTGAGAAGTGGGAGTCATTCAAGGCTATGTTCACACTGCAGGTAACAGTGTCTCTATTCTAAAATCTGCTTTGCCTCATATCTGGTTTTTATTTATTTATTTTATTTTTTGTTGAACTGTTCAAACTAATTTTGCAAGAACACAGATTAATGTGCCCCGCATGCACTAAATGAATAAAACTGTTTTGTCAGCCTGACATGACCGAATAACCACACACTGGTTGCTGTGCTACCTCACATTGTTTCAGTGCAGGACTTCTTAAGAATTTGTCGACTCACGATAACAAGGAAGAGAAACGGACAACAGAAAATTGGAGCTGTTGTTTTGAGCGAAGTTATCACTGCCATCTGTTTGTCTATACCTGTGAACATGAGAGAGGAGCCAGGACCGAAAAGGTGAGGTGTCAGTGTTTTGGGGGGCAAAACAGCGATTTTTGAAAGTCGTGTGAATCCTTCCTGAGCTGTTATGCTCCCATGCTGATTTTGTTTTTGTACAAAGATCCAACTTTTCAGCTCCTGTGTGACACACATCTGGAATTGAGCTACAGCGTAAACAATGTTTTGTTCTGTTTTTGAATGTCAAATGCAAGGTTGTACACGCACACTGCTATTGGGCTTCAGGCTCTTGTGGTTTAAGAACAGCACAGTTACTATCAACAACAGCTTGGTCATTTTTGTGCGTCCCTAATGGAGTGCAGGCTGAACAACTCAGATTATACCAACCACTGAATACAGAACTAGTACACACAGAAATACAGATTTGTCAAAACGCACGGACAGCAAAGTAAAAACTGATCAAACACAAATGGAGCCCAATAATATCTGCCCAGTTAATTACTGTATATACTGGCGTATATGTTCTCCCACGGATAAGTCTGGACTTGATTTTACTGTATAATTTCTGGTATTTTATAATGTCGGTCGTATAAGTCAAATGCGGAAAACTTACGCTATTGGTCCAAGAGATTGTGATATACTAATGCAACTGAGAGAGTAACCACGGAGCACACTGCCTTTTTATTCTGTGTATTGTGCCTACGTGACCACACGGTAATACCCGAACTATTCCGAAGCGACGTTTGCACCTCTTTGTGTTTTTTGTATCTCACGCCCTCATACACCTTTATTGTAAGAGCATCCCTTATCTACGATGGAGCATTCGATCAGAAGAAAATATGAAGCTGGTTTTAAATTTAAGTCATTTGAAGTAGCGAAAGAAATTGGTAACTGCGCTGCTGCAAGAAAATTCGATGCGTCTGAGAAACTGTTGTGAGGATGGAGGAGGCAAAAAATAAAATGAAGTGTCGCATTTTTGAATGGGCATATAAGTTGGGGTCTGATTTTTATGATTTTTTTTTTTTGGGTTTCAAGACCCGACTTATATGTGAGTATATACGGTAATTGATGTGCCATGGCCAGTTGACAACGGTGGAGATTAAAATTGGGAAAAGAGAAAGTCACTGTCGTGGAGGCCTTGACCAACTGGCTGCCTACCTGCTCCTGGGTTTTCTGTAGTAGTCTATTTTGGTCATCCAGTGTTATGTACTGTGACAGATTAGGGTTTTCTCACACCCTTGTACCCTCGGACACCACGTCAGACACCAGATAAAAGTCCAATAATAGGATTTATTATAATAATATAGTGCACAAAGCACGCTCCTCTCCACAATTCTCCAATAAATCAAAACAATCACAATACACAATCCTCCTCTCCCAGACGCTTAGCCACCCAGCCTCCCAACTCAGCTCGTCCATCTGGGATCTCCTACAGTCCTTTATACTCCTTGACTCGGAAGCGTTTCACCCTCTCTGTCCATGTGACCTGGAACACTTCCGGGTCAGATAAAAATCCTTCTTTTTCTTCACCCAGGAAGCACATCATTCCCTTTGTCCACGTGACTATGACGTACTTCCTGGGCGTAAGGCAAATAGTCTCTGGGCCTCCCTGCAGTGACTCCTGGCGGCCCCCATGGTATCCAGCAGGGCTGTGCATTAAAAGTCCATTGTCCATAATTCCCTGCTGGCATTCGGGGCACCTCTATGCTGCAAGGAGGGCTCCATCTGGTGGCCTGGGGGTATTGGCCGGGATGAACGGCCGGCCGTGTACCACAGTACCTGTCCATCTGATGTTTCTGATGCTCCTTTATTCGAGTTGACTTTTCTCTATGCGAGGAGAGCAGCCTGGCAGTACAGCAGCGGGCATCAAGTGCCACATACAGCTACCAAAAAGAGAAACATGATAAGAGGGCAACGTTTAAGAATATTGTGATAGTTTTATGGAAACAGAAATGCAGTCTGCACAGCAAATCAGCAGCTCTAGCTAGGGTGTACTGGACTAAATGTGTGAGTCTTCATCCTAAGAGTGGAGGGGCATCTCTTATAGTAGGTTAGGAGCATGCACTAATACAGCGCATTGCCGCACCCAGCACACAACAAACCAACTCAGGATCCCATATTAGGACCCAAGTACAGCCATGCAGTGGGTGACACCTCAGCACCACACTACTTCAGATGGAGCGGAACAGTGTGAGGTTTTTTTATGGTGGCTGGAGTGGAAATTCTGTCACCAACCCCCAAGTTTTTCCGTGCATGTTAGAGGGCCTACTTGCAGGGATGGATGCAGATTATCGTCATACCCAGGATGGAGCAATTGCAGGTTAAGTGCCTTTCTCAAGGGCCCAACAGAGCAGAGTCCCTTTTGGCATTTATGGGATTCGAACGTGCAGATAGATCCCTAGCCTCAGAGCCACCACTCTGTCCAGTATAGTAGCAGGCAGACTATTCCATAGCTTCAGGGCCCTGTAACTAAAAGCTTGATCTCTCACTATTAGTGTGTTGATCCTTGGAGTCATAATCAGGCTGGCGACTTGAGATTTTAATGTGTGCTGCTCTGGTTTGTGTGTAATGTTAAGTTCTGATAAGTAAGCAGGGCCTTGACCATTTAATGCTTTATATCTGAAAAGGAGGATTTTGAAATTGACTCCAAACTTAACTGGGTGCCAGTGTAAGGAGTTATGTGTTCCTATTTTTCAAGTTTTTGTAATAATTCTTACAGCGGCATTTTGAATTAACTAAAATCTGCATAAAGAACAGTTAGAACAGCCAATGAATAGCGCATTGCAGTAGTCAATCCTATTAGAGATCAATGTGTAAATTAATTTCTCAATGTCCTGCATATTTAGAAAACGCCTTAATCTTCTGACAATGAATAGTAATGTAAAGCATCAAAACTGACAATCATAATTCTACATGTTAAACAGAATAAATCCGGACATGTTTTGGACTGGATCACGACTACTACACGTAAAAAATAACTGCAGTGAACCTAGCAAAAAAAAAAAAAATGAAACCAAGCAAACCCTGACCGGCACTTGGGGGGGATCCTGAAAATCAGATCCTGAAATCTTATGCAGCAGGATTGCGTCTTGGCAGAGTAGCTCTTGTTGTTTCTTAATTTGAATGTCTGACCATAACTTGTGACCCCCCCCCCCTCTTTCTTTTCTTTCTTTTTTTTCTCCCCCCAGCCCCCCCCCCCCCCATATATAAAGTGATGAGACGTCCATCCATCCAGTGTCTGGAATGTAAGGGCTAGAATGTCTGAGGGAAAAGAACAAAATCTTACTTTTCATGCGTTTCCTGCTTGAAAAACTTATCCCGATTTTTAACACTTTTCCTTTGTTGGTCACTAGAAAAACATTAAATGGACTTCTATTTTATATGATGCACATTGATATTTGCAAAAACTAATGTAACACAGGCCTTTTATATTTTTATGTTTAAAAAGAAAACAAAGTTTTAATCTGGAGTTATTTTTGCATGCGATTTTCACACAGGTCTAGGCAATTGTTCTGCTGTAACATCCATTCTCATCCTGAAGAAGTTGGCGTTTAATGTTATGATTTATGTTTGTTTATGGAGGAGGTCAAGTTCATCAGGAATAGTAAAGGGGAATTAAACGATACAGACAGTGAAATAGCGGATGCCCTAAACTTACATTTTTCTGAGGTGTTTACAAGTGAGGAAGTGGATAACCTCCCAGAGGTAAACGCAACTACTAAGGAGGTGCTGAGGGATTTGGAAATTGTAGAGGGAGAAGTGCTGCTCAGATTAAATAAGATGAAATCAAACAAATCACCAGGCTCAGATAATATTTATCCTCGAGTTCTTAAGGAGGCTAGTGAGTACATATATAAACCCTTGACACATATTCTTAGGAAGTCACTGAGCACTGGAGAGATTCCGAAGGACTGGAAAATGGCAAATATCATTCCATTATATAAAAAGGGTGACCGGGCAGATCCAAGCAACTATAGGCCAGTAAGCTTAACATGCATCACAGGAAAATTAATGGAAGGAATTATT
>JANRMT010061414.1:8772840-8789641 GCA_026402145.1 Polypterus bichir lapradei | reverse complement strand
AGGTGTGAAAAACTTGTTGCATCTTTCCCAAGAAGACTCATGGCTGTGTTAGCTCAAAAGGATGCTTCTACTAAATACTGAGCAAAGGGTCTGAATACTTAGGACCAGGTGATATTTGAGTTTTTCTTTTTTTCTGCAACAATTTCAAAAATTCTTTTTTTTTGTCTGTCAATATGGGGTGCTGTGTGTACATTAATGAGGGAAAAAATTTAATTTAAATGATTTTAGCAAATGTCTGCAATATAACAATGAGTGAAAAATTGAAGGGGGTCTGAATACGTTCCGTACCCACTGTACTTTAAAAAGTAATCGGACTACATAACACACGTTACTTTAACACATTACCCTACTGTTCTTAAGAGCTGCACGATCAGCTTATCAACATATAAATTTAGTGATTTCTGAAATATTTGGACAGATTTATTTCTGCCAGGGGAAGGAGTAATGTGTCCACAAAAGAAATCTCCAGAGGCAAATGTTCAGGTGATGGCTTCTACCTGTGGCTGCTGAAACAAATCCATGTGCAGGCAACAAAATCTTTAACAGTAACCCAGTTAAGGGTTTACATGGCCACATAATTGGGTTATTTATGTTCTGCCTCTGTTAATCATTTTTTTTTTTTTTTTCTTTTTTCCAGAGGCCAATTTCTCTAATGGACAGTTGCCAACGATATTCATGGTGGGGCAATGTGGATGGCTTAAACTGCCTGCAGTGACCCGTCGCGAGACACTCCATGAACCATACGCTACCCTTCACACACAGTCAAAGCCCTGCAGACCCAAAAAGGTATCAACCTAAAAAGAATCGCGATCCCTAATTTAAGAAACTTTGCTATATAACACCAAATCATGACTTGGGTAAACAGCCCCAGGTTGCCCTGCACTTTGGGATGGGCACTGCCTTAAACAATGCATGGTGAGTGCCATGCATACTACTCCATACTGCCACCTATCACCAGGTGGACACCTAATGCAGACTCCAAAATCTTTAACAGTAACCTGGTTAAGGGTTTATGTGGCCACATAATCGGATTATTTGCAGAGAAGTCTGCCTCTGATAGTCAGGTTTCTCAGATGTCATTGACCCAATTTCTCAAACCAGATTAAGGGTTTATACAGCATTTTTTTAAACCAGTTTTCTCTGAATTAACTGGGTTTTTGAAGCACTTCTGTGTGAAGAGGCAGTGCTAACCGCTGTGTGCTATCTTGGTTCACCCACATGTCTCATCGTTCTTTATTTTTTTCCATTCCTATGACTCTCGTCTGTTTGGTAGGTGTTTTAGAAATGAAATGATTTATGAATCATCGTAGAGATTCCCCCCTAATACTTGTACCAGTACTGTTCAGTTACTGTTGTTAAATCCACAGCATGCTGAGCTGCCTTTGGTGTTTCCTATCCTCGTGGTCCTTGTTTTGTTATCTCCGCTCGTTGACAATGCACCAGCTGCTCCATATGTTTGCCCTCTGTACTTCATAACCAGCTTCATGGAGCAGATGATTATGCCTTCAGGCAGCTTTATTTTCACATTTACAGCTGTGCCTTCCCTTAACTCTGGGTAACTGTGCCACATTGCATTCGACGTCTGTAGTGGCAGGTCGGAGTTTTGTGTACTAAATGAGTTGATCCAGTTTCTGGTTCACAGGATGCTTGGAAGTTTTTTCCAGCAGCACTGGACATTATGGCAGGAAACGGCACCTGATTGGACGACAGTCCCTTACAAAAAACAAACTCCCACAACTGTGCTCACATGGAAGAAGGTGTCCTGGTTTTATAAATCAAATTTCCTTTTAGATCACATGGACAGATAGGTATGTGTGTGCACATCGTCTACCTGGGGAAAGGGATGGCAGCCTGAGTACACCTTATGGAAGGAAGGCAAGCCGGTGAAGGCAGTGTGATGCCGTGGGCCATGTTCTGCTGGGAAACCTTGAGTCCTGGCATTCACGTGAATGTTACTTTGACACATACCACCTGCAGTACCTAAAGACTGTAGCAGACCACGTACACCCATATATGGCCATGGTGTTCCCTGATGACAGGGACCTCTTTCAGAAAGACAAAGCTCCCTTACCGCATGGCAAACATGTTTCAGGAATAGCTTGAGGAACATGAAAAAGAGCTCAAAGAGCTCCAACCTCACAGATCTCGGTCTACAGCATGATATGCTGTAAAAACAAGTCCCATCCATGAAGGTCCCACCTGACCACTTACAGGACTTGCAGGATCCTCTGCTGACGTCTTGGCACCAGATATGACAGGACAGCTTCAGAGGTCTCGTGGGGTCCGAGCTGTTTGGGTGGCACCTACACAATATTTAATGTTGTGGCTGACCAGTGTCCACTTTCAAGAATTATTTACTTTTATTTACTTACTTTTTTGGTATTTTATAGTTAACATTGAAGGAATGAGGAGTCTCTTGAATTTTTATTGAATGTTGCTTATAGAATTTGTCACAAAAAAGAATGTACTGTCACGATTCACAATTTAATAAAAGCTCCCAAGTTTGATATTTCTTTAATTGCTTAATCTCATGCTAAATGAAGCACGTAGTTGAGTATATTGACTTTAATTTAGTAGAGAACTTCAGTGACAATTTGGCTTTGGCCTTCCCCCCCCTAAGAAAGTTTTTAATGAATCTGAAGCTCTAATTAATTCATAATTTATTCATTTTCATATGAGTTCTTTATTATACGAGTTAATCACGTTTCACATGCCTGAACTTTTATTATACTGAAAATGAGAATGAATATAAGTATTAGGAGAGCAGAAAATCAATGTTTAGTAAAGGATTAAAATGGCTATTTAAGTTTATATGCAATGAAAGCAAGAGTTTCATACATTTTGAAGTATTTGTTATTTGCTGTCGAAATCCTGCTTGTTTTCAATAAGAACCTTTTTGTACGTTGTGTCGATCGGCAAAACGTTTCACTTTGAAAAACTAGGGGGCTTCACCCCCCCAGGATGCGCTTTGCGCCAGCCACTTCCTGTCTCTGCTGCTCACGTTTTTTGGATTTCACTTTCACCAATCAGCAAATCTTTTAATTCTTGCGGATACGCCTCTTCATTGGGAAGAGACACTACTTTTCCCTGATGAACATGAACTAGACAATCTACAAGTCTCCGACTTAAAGTGTAAAGCCAAACGATAGATATCTCCATACTTCTGTCCTATCACCTATGTCCATATATTTGATCTCTTTTCGCTTTTACCTTTTCGTCAATATTGCATTGAATTTTGATTCCGTGTTTGGAATTCCATCGTGACAATGCAACGCAACTCCCTGTGAGTGAATATTGTTTCTTTCTCTCTACATGAACTGTGTCTGACAATAGCATTCACACAAATGAGAGATGATTGAACAGTGTGTGTGGCTGTAAAGGTTTTAGATGTGGGTGGGACTTTTTTAAATCTCTTTGCATAAAGTTTTGTCTCGTGGGGCTTGAAATTTTCTCTTGCAGGATTTCACTTTCACCAAACAACCAATCTTTTAATTCTCATGGATAGGCTTCTTAATTGGGAAGAAACACTACTTTTCCCTGATGGCAACACGAATTAGACGATCTACAAGTCTCCGACTTAAAGTTTACTTCTGTCATATCACCATTCGATCTCTTTTCGCTGTTCCCTTATTTCATCGAGTAATAATTTCCGTTTGTTTGCGGTAATGCGATCTTTACTATCATTTTTTTGAGACTTTCCAATTTTCGTACTTCCATTATCTCTAACCTGCTCTGCATGTGTATCGAGCCAACGTTTTTGATCCTCTTTACGACGTTCTACTCTTTGTTTTATTTCTGACCCCGCTTGGAGCTGAGAGCGCTGGATCTGTGACTGACAATAGCATTCACACGAATGAGAAGTGATTGGACCGTGGGCATTGTTCGAAATGTTTGAGAGGAGGGTGGGACTTGTCCATATCTCTTGGCAAAAAGTCTTGTCTTGCAGGACTTGAAATTATTTCCTTTTATAATAGAAAGATGTATTTGTAGCTGCCATTGTCTCTAGAATTTTCTGTTTTGTATACTCGTTTATTCATTCATCATGATTGCAATCCTAATTGCATGTTGCTGACATTTATTCTGGGTGGTTTCCTGCATTATTGACTGAATAGATTCTTAGTATGCGTGTCATTTTATTTTGAATAATTCATATGTTGCTATGAAAATGATTTACACTTATTTTGTGAATCGTTTGCTGTCGTTTTTGCATTCCCTTTGCCGCTGTGCATTACACGATTACTCGTGGTGTCCTCGAGAGTTGCATTGGATGATGTTGTCGTCTTCATCATCCATTTTTGTTTAACGAATAGAACCAACAAATGTACATTAGCCAAATCTATTGCGACTAAAATTGGAATAAATTCGGAAGAATGAAATGAAAGCATCCTGATCTTCATCTACCAAGAAAAAGAGACAAACACTCATAAAAAGAGCAGCTCAATACAGTTGCAGAATTTTATCTCTAATCCTGAATGAAAAAGGGGGAAACTTTAGATTGTGCACGGGACTTGTTTCAGTGTGGTGTACATTTTGCAGCTATTTTAATCACTTTTCGATATGTCAGCAATTCATGTTTCAATTTTTTCGTCACTTTTGTTCTTGGCAGTCATTTGTTTATTTTTCAAAGCTGTGAAGGAAAAAGGAAGCGTTTCAAAGTTGTTCATCATTTACAAATGTATTTAACGTAAACATGTTGCAGTTTGTTTTTCTGTGTTGATTACCGCATTAATTATTGCTTTCCTCAACAAAAGGAAGCTTTTAGAAAACAGTATTCTCATTGGAAGGTCTGTTGTTTTGACTATACATTGTAACCACAAGGGGGTGCCACTGAGCCAGACACAAACCACAGGCACAGCAATACCCAGCACAGGTGCAGGTTTAAATCAAGGATTTTATTTGCCACAAACCCCCTCTTCACAAGAATAACAGCCAAATAAATCAATTCACAAATCTCTAAGCGTGTGGGCCACTGTCTCAAGACTCAAGTCCAGTGAGGTGGTGGGCTCTCTTTTAACTCTTTCAGGGCAGATGTTGACTTTTGTTGAAATTCAGGTGCAGGACAAAACTTGCCATTACATTTTAGCTCGACTCACTTTGCTAGAAGGAAAGTTAGCAGATTTGACCGAAGATTCTCGGCGCATGCAGGAGTAGTGAAGAGCAAACAACTTCTAAAACAGCATCCACATCTGGTGAGTGACCAAAACGAATGCGCAAAGCAAAATAATCTGTGGATGACATTTTGTGTATTATTGTTGCGTTGGACCTCTGACTTGTCGGACTCCATCTCCAGATCACTTGCATCAAAATCAGAGGTCGAAAACAAAAGTGAGGTACCAGTGCTGAACACATTCATGTGGCCGATGAACCTACTGCAGCGTTCACCTGGGAGGTCTGCCACTTAGAATAAGTGGTACAAACCAGATTGCCACCGCCGCCCAGGGCCACCTGATGTGTAAAGACAGCCAGGCAGCTAGACGCGGTTGCCAGAAACAGCAAACAGGTGCCAACAGCAGCCACAGCACACAGCAACAGAAAAAAACATTCAGCTTTCAAGTTGACCCGGGAACTGCTTTCAGGTTTCCTGCCCTAAGTCCTCCAAAGCACTTCTGAGTCGTGTGGAAACCAGGACGCTCTCCCCTGGTAGCGACTTCTGGTCGTCCCCAAAGACCCTGACAGGGCTCTGTCTCCGGACTTCTATTTCCCATGCTGCAATGCAGGTGTCTTAAAACTGGTCCAGCCATGATGAACACTGCAGCTTGTCGTGTGGGGGAGTGAACTGCTCTCGGTGACCCCATTCACCCGATCCTTCCATTGTGGCCTCCTGGCTTTATCCTGGCCAGGATTCCTATCCTTCCAGGCACCTACAACATATTATAGAAATTTTGGACAAATTAATTTTCCTGTTCCAGTTATTATAGTAACCTTGGTCCAATTTTAATGAGGCCAGGTCTCGTGTATTGCGCTGTGGAATTGTTTGTCCTTTAACTCCTGCTTCTGTTTTTTTCTTTTGCAGTCTGGTTCCCAATTGTGTGCACATTTCTCTTTCCTTCTTCGTTCTGTGCCTCTGTTTTGCACCCTTTTGCGTCTTTGGCTTTCTTACTTTCTAGCATTTCATGTTGCTTCTTGATTGCTCATACTGTCATAATAAAACATTAAAATTAAAGTGACACTAGCTTAGTCTTTAGTGACTTCAAATTATCATCATTTGTAGGCAGAAGACTAATTACTTAATTTTAAGTGTGTGTGTGTATAGTAGTAATGAAACAGGACAGTGAGGAGACCCTGCCCGGCTCCCTAATCCTGATTTAACTCTTCCCCCTGCCCTCGGCCCGCAGCCTCTGTCTAGGATTAGCGCGAATATATCGCTCCTGCAAGGCGAACTATGATTCTTAGCGCAATAAGAGAAGTTGCAAAATCAACCGGAATGTTCAAGCAAATTATAGAAAAAAAAAAAAAGCTCTAAATCCGTTAAGTAGTTTTCTCTCTTTTGCTAACTAGTCTCCCCGATGAGACTCTCTCGGATTCGCACTAATAAATCGGTACCGCAGATGAACTATGATACTTGGCACGATAAGAAAGTTGCAAAATCAGAGGAATGTTCAAGCAAATTATAGAAAAAAAAAACCGGATCTTAATCCCTTAAGTAGTTCTTTCATGAAAAGCAGACAGACATACAAACGGGTCTAAAAAAACTATAAGAAATTTCACGCTTGGACCATGAAATTTTGAAAACTTTTTCTTAGCGAGCACCTATGGACCAAGGGTAACCTACATTCCGAATTTCAAGTCCCAAGTCCTCGTGGTTTGGTAGATTTTGTGATGGGCGAGTCAGTGGTATTTGGCTTTATTTATTTATTTATATATATATATAATATAATATAGTGTAACGGGACCCGGACACAGACAGACAGACATTGTTTAATCTCCCAACACACGTTTATTTCCACTGCAACTATATACAATATTTACAATTCAAAGTGCACAAACCCAGTGCCTCCAGCACGGATTCCTCAAAAGTCCGGGCCTTTCACACAGTCCCAAGTGCCTTTCTTCTGGCCGCCTCCAGTCCTCTCTCCAGCTCCGTCCTGTTCTACCCGACTTCCGCGCTCGAATGCAGGGAGGCGGCCCCTTTTATACCACCCCAGATGGGCTTCAGCTGCTTCCCGGCACTCCTCCTTGGACACGCCCCCGTGTGGCGGAAGTGCCGGCTGCGCACCCGGAAGCCCTCCGGGTGTCCCCATTCTTCTTTTCCCCCAGCACTTCCTGGTGTGGCGGAAGTGCTGGGTTCCAGGGTTCTTCAGGCACCGGGGTGCTGCCTGGCGGTGGCCACGGGCCCCTACAGGGTTGGACTTCCAAGCCCCCTACCCGAGGCCACCAACAAAACCAGGGCGGTCGCCCCCTCGTGGTCGGGAGGAGGCACCAGCCCTCCTCCAGTCCCCTCGGGCGTCCCGGCTGGGCTCCACCCCCAGCCGCCTGTGACAAAAATATATATACACACACACACACAGTGGAACCTCGAGATACGAGTTTAATTCGTTCCAGCACTGAGCTTGTATAGCGAATTTCTCGTATCTAGAACAAACCTCCCCATTGAAAATAATGGAAATCCAGTTAATCAGTTCCGCACCCCCAAAAATATCAACATAAAAATCAATTTTCCTAACAAATAACACTGAGAAATAATATATACAAGTAGAACCTCGGTTTGCGAGTAACTTGGTTTATGAGTGTTTTGCAAGACGAGCTAAATTTTTTAATTAATTTTGACTTGATAAAATGTGCGATGTCTTGCAATACGAGTAGTATGGATACACTTTGTCTGCTGAGCGTCATGTGATCATAACTGAGCTGATGGTTCTTATCTCTCTCGCTCGCTCGCGCGTCTCTCTCTCTCTCTCTCTCTCTCTCTCTCTCCCCTCTTGAGGGCAATCGTCTCCTATTCTCCGTCTGCATGTCCGCGATATTTTTGGATACGCTTATACGGCGAACTGCTGCAGCGAAACAATGAAATCACAAGCGCACAAACGCGTAGATCCTCACGCTACGGGAGAACAAGGAACACTGGGTGAGCTGACGGGCTGGCAGCGTCAGCTTGGGTGAATCCCTGAGTCGAGGTGGATGGGGAAACGCATCACGCATACCCACAGCCTGGCTCGTGGCTCGTTACGCGAGCCAATGCTCGTATTTAGATCCGAATTTTTCGCTCTTACTTTCCTCGTATCTTGAATTTCTTGTATACAGAGCTGTTCGTATCTTGAGGTTCCACTGTATATATAAAATATTGTGGTGGATGTTTGGGACCCTTGCCCAATGCCCCTCTGGTGGAAGGACTATGGGAGATGGCATTTGTGAGGCACTACCTCCCCTGGGATGCTAGAGGGCAGCCCTCCTGGGCGGCTGTGGCACCATGGATTCCCACAGGGCATGCTGGCAGTTGGAGTTTGGTGTAGCCCTGTTGGGTTCTGTAGTGGCCATCGGGGGAGCTACAGAGCCTTTTCTTGAACTTCCATCACACCTGGGAGTGATTCCAGGTAATGCTAATGAACCACCTGGAGCACTCCCAGGAGCAAAATAAAAGGGGCCGCCTCCCTCCATTCAGAGTTGGGAAGTGAAGTGGAGGTGGCTAAGAAATGGAGAAAGAAGGGACTGAGCATTTTGTGCTGGTACTTTTATACTCTGCTCTGTAGTTTGGAGTGAAGAAAAAGCGCTGTCCCACTTAAATAATATTGTGTGTGCTGGACATCATTGGTGTCTGTCTGGTGGTCCACAATATAAATATATATATATATATATATATATATACACACACACACACAGTGGGGGGGGCCACTTCAACCTTGACATGTCTTTGGACTGTGACAGGAAACAGGAGAACATGCAAACTCCAGGTAGGAAGCCCCCTGCCGCATTAATGCTCACATTCTCCATGCCAGCCCATACTTTCACTCAAAGTAAACTGATGTCCGTCCATCCATCCACCCATTATCCAACCTGCTATATCCTAAGTACAGGGTCAAAGGGGTCTGCTGGAGCCAATCCGAGCCAACACAGGGCGCAAGGCAGGAAACAAACCCCAGGCAGGGTGCCAGCATAAATTGATGTGACTTTTTTTTTTTTTTTTTTTTTTTTTTTTTCCCCATATATGTGTAAATTACTTTGGAATGGCATTAATGCAGAATCCAGACATTTATGTTACTGACATTTTCTAATTTCTTCCATTGTCTTCAAGATGGGTTTCGGCTGAATATGCATTGTTCTCCTGTGTCACCTTCTTCTCTGTTGAAAGTCCCCAGACTGACTCCAGTTCTC
Source organism: Polypterus bichir lapradei (assembly GCA_026402145.1). Classification (NCBI taxonomy): domain Eukaryota; kingdom Metazoa; phylum Chordata; class Cladistia; order Polypteriformes; family Polypteridae; genus Polypterus; species Polypterus bichir. The sequence goes on along the minus strand of JANRMT010061414.1, from coordinate 8,780,332 downwards.
CTGCCGCCGGGCTTTCGACAAATTCTACACGCATTTGCTATTGAGTTTCCCCACTGCGTTGCTAATATCCATTTGGAATGATGAGAAGTGATTAGATTAGCACCTTTTTGAGACCTGAGGTCGGAGGGAAAGAGCGACGTGGGCTTCTAGCCTCTCATCGCCCAGACTGAGTGTTAGAAATATGTGGGTGGTGGCATGTGTGTTGCCCACACGCTTCTTTCTAGAAGAACACTCCATTCTTGAATGCTTCTCATCATTGCAAAAAGCTCCTCTCCACCCAACTCTACCAACCCAGAACAAGATTCGAAGGTTGGCTTTGTGCCCTCAGGTCTCAGAATTAGCCATCCTTGGCTTGGCCTTGTTTGCTTATAAGTATGTGGAGTTTAAGGCGACCTGCATAGCAGTAGGAAGCTGCACCGCCCTTGGAGTGTTGCTTTTGAGAACAGAAAGCTTGCGACAGTGTTTCTGCTTTTCTGCAGTAGATAATCAGCGGTCTTGACAGCACTTGTTAGAACAAAGCACACTGAGCAGAGTGTAAACACACAAGGCACACATGTCTCATGTCTCTGCTATTACGGCGCTGGGGCCCTCCTAGTCCTGACTAGTCTTTAATCATTGCATACCTAAAGCTGGAAGACTTGCTTTTACTTTACTTCTTGCTTTTAACCTTATCACAGATTAATAAATAATAAGAAAACCCGGGGGGAGGGGTTAACATTTATGAATTTCTTGGTTCCAGGTGCTTATCTGCACTCATTAATGCACTTCTAAACAGAATTTATAGGTGGGAGATATAAGACCCCCTAGTCCCGTTAATTCACCATAAAACCTGGATGTTTTGGCCAGGCCAGTCTTTGGGTGGGATATCAACCAGGAAAGCTGGTGTGGCCAGCAGAGGGAGCTAACCCTGTGGAACGCAGCTCCCCTTTGCAGTGATGGGGACACCATGTTCTAAAAATGGGTGCCATTCTTTGTATGAGAGATAAAAACCGAGGTCCGAATTCTCAGAGGTAGGGGGGTCCCATGATGTCCTAGCTGATTGCCCATCATGGCCTCATCCATTCTGGACCCTAATCATCTTCCCTTCACCACTGCACTTTAGCATAACCTGGACGAGGACAGGCCATTCCGCCCAACAAAGCTCGCCAGTAAAGTCCATTAGTCCACCACTACTTGGTCACAAGACCTTATCCTAGAATTCTGCAGGCTCTCTGAAGTCCTGTAATCTGGCCATCCTGTTTTTGTGGTGTTCATCTTGCAGTGTGGCCTCCTCTGTGTTTCTTTTCATGAAGTCTACTGCTGATAGTCATCTCTCACACACACACACACACACACACACACACACACACACCGGCCCCCTGAAGATACTTTTAATTTGAAGTTCAGTATCTCTCAGTGTGCTGGTATTCTCATGGCCAGCAGGTGGCACACTGTAGCAAAGGAGTGTTCAGTTTTGGGTGGTAGTGCTTTGGCATGGGAGCAGATAAAAAGCCATTTGAGAGCCATGTGTGGTATGGAGCTGTACACGCAGATTTATAGTCCAAATATTTAATCTTTTTTTAAAAAATATATGTATAAAAAATCTGATGGGAGGCTTATGCCAGACTTTTCTTAGTACTACAAATAGAAGCCCGGGAGCAAACTTGTTTAACTCTGTGGAGATGTGGCATTCACCCCCATTATTCCTGGTGGTTGAGAAGGGACGCCGTTCAATGGGAAGGAGAATGGTGACCGGGTGTCTGGTGCAGGTTCATCTTTTGTCTCGTCTGTCCACAAGACCTTTTTCCCAGGATTCTGCTGGCTCTCTGAAGTCAAACTGTGATCTGGCCAACCTGTTTTTGTGGTTTGCACCGTGTAGTGTGGCCTCCTCTGTATTCCTGCTGTAGCGTTCAGTGACGTTCCAGTCTGAAGACCTCCTCATGCCAAGCTAGTCAGTCTAATGCAGGGTAAAATGCTTAGCTTCGTGCAGAACATTCTCAGTGCCCAAATTACAAGAAAAAGTCACCACTGCCCTTGTGTCTTATCACTTATCGTCTTTGTATTAATTGTCGCAGTAAACCCGTCTGCCTTTGAAATCAACACACTGGCTGCTCTCGGTTTCATTTCTTGTAAGTCACTGCTCCTTTACCGGGTTTACTCTTTTTATTCTTATTTTTTTTAATTTTTTTTCCCTAGAGACGTTATCTTGTCAGCTTGATGGTGAAGGTAGTTTGCTGATAAATTGGAAAAACAGTACGTCCCGTTAAATGAAAGATGGCAGGGTGTCTCTCTTTTTCCTTGAGTGTGACGTCTTCTGAGTTTTTTTTTTTCTTTTTTATGATGAAAGCTGCCAAATGGAACTCTGCTCCCGAATCTAAAGATGAAAACAGAAAATTCTTTGCTGTGTGAAACTGATGATTGTTGACGAAGTATTCATTTTTTATTTTGTGAGAAGCTGGGACTCTGATTAGTGTATCTGTGCCTGTCACATGACTGGATGATTTGACATGTGGATGACGTGAGACGAGTAGCGTGAAATTTGTGTTGTGGAGGTTTTGGTATTGTTTCCTGCTGTCGTCAGTTTTGGTCACCATAGACCCCTCTGTAATATCGAGGGATGGGTGAGACTCAATGCGTCCGTTACTAGTGGAGTAGGACGAGGGGTTGACTGTAGACGAGACCAAAAAATAATTGGCATGCCAACTGGGCAAAACCCCATTTTGAGACGCTGCCATAGAAAGTAAATTGGCAGTTGCTGTCGTGTCGGTAGCTCTGAGGTGTCTGTGTGACCTTCCTTGTGGCTTTGTCACGTATGAATTGATGTCCCTCCTTTATACCGGCAGGACTTCTTTGGCTAAGTTGCCCTCAAGGGGTGGTTTCTTGAGGATAGGAGGGTAGAAAGGAGACAAGATTTTTAGTAACAGTACCCCTTCTTGTTTCAGGGTGGTACAACATAACATTAGTTGAGCCCAGAAGGGGCTAGAGGGCCTAAAGATTAACGTGTGTGCACACACACGCAGATCGTATTTGCACAAGAACACGAGTGCCAGGGATATCATTCTGAGGATGGCACCCCAGATTGGAGCCACTTGCTGATAAGGGTCCATTTGTACCACTTATTGCGTTTTTGGCTTCTGTATGGCATTTTTGCATATTCTGCCCATGTCTATGTAGGCTGTTCCTCTCACGGTCCCAAATACATGTGTGTCCTGCTACTTGGTGCCTCCAGATTTGCTCTTGGGTGGGTGGGTGTGAATCGAACCCACTGCAATGTACTAGTGCCCTCTTGTTTTGTTTTTTTTTTTTTTTTGTTCTTTATTTCACCTTATACAATTTGTCGTATTAGGAATTTGTTAGTTTTTGCATACCCCTTGGGGGTCAGAGCGCAGGGTCAGCCATTGTACAGCGCCCCTGGAGCAATTGAAGGTTAAGGGCCTTGCTCAAGGGCCCAGCAGAGTAGGATCTCTTTTGGCAGTGACGGGGATTCGAACTGGCAACCTTCTGGATAGGCCTTTATAGTTGGATTTAAGGAGGCTGACGACTAAATGAATCAGTTTTGTAATTTATTGTTTTATGTTACACATCTTGAACTGTGTGCGTGAACCTGTTACTGCCCGAGTACACCTCAGCTTCCCAATACACAAAACAAACAAAAAAAAAAATTTCTAAATAAATGGACGTTTTGAGAAGTCAAGTAAAATTACCCCTTTTATTGGCTAACTAAAAAAGATTGCAATATGCAAGCTTTCGAGGCAACTCTGGCCCCTTCTTCAGGCAAGATACAAGGTATCATTTTACTTGACATCTCACTACATTCATAACTCGGAACAACATCCTAGTACTATAATAAATGGATGGAATTTTGTTTAATTGATGCTTTTTAAGTTTGACGTGAAGTGGATTTAGAAAGTATTCCGCCCCCTTCACTTTTGATACACCTTTTTTTGTGTGTTACAGATTTGATTTTAGAAGGGTCAATTTGCCATTTCTACCCCTTCACTTAAAAACCCATAATAACAAGGTGAAAATGTGCTTTCAGAAAGGTATTGGAAATCAAAAACTGAAATCTCTCATTTACAGTAGCATTGAAACCCTTGATTTGGTACTTTCTAGAAGCTGCTTTGGTAGCAATTCCAGGTTTTGTCTTTTTGGGTACTAGGGGGCTCTGCCCCCACTCACTTTGCTCGCCCACCTCCAGGTTTGGTTAACCGGATATACAGTTTTAAGAGGTGGTTATTTTTATGGGAATTGTTACATATGCATTATTTTCACTTTTACTTTAAAACAATATTTGGAATTAACTTTTCGTCAATAGCGCATTGAATTTTGATTCCATGTTTGGACTTACATTGTGACGGCGAAATGTGAGTGAATATCGTTTTTTTCTCTCTAATAAATAAACCGACTTTTTCGAATGTTTGTCCAGGCTCTTTCTTCTTCACTTATTTGTTGACGTGTCATCTTGAACATATAAAATTTATGTTCTGATAATATTTATAAGAGCTGAGAGTACGTATATTTTGTTTGAAAGTAGTTGTAAGTAGGGCGTGATTTGAAAGAATCTCATGTTAAAAGTATCCATCTGACAGGACTTCATACTGCACCAACATTTTTGGAACGTTTTCGAATTAGACCATCTACAATCTCCGACTTAAAGTTTAAATCCGAACAATATATTTGATCTCTTTTCGCTGTTCCGTTATTTCACCGAGTAATAATTTGCGTTTGTTTGCACTAATGTGATCTTTACTATCATTTTTTTGAGACTTTCAAATTTTCGTACTTCCATTATCTCTAACCTGCTCTGCATGTGTACCACGGCCAACGTTTCTGAATTCTTTACGACGTTCTACTTTATCATCTACTCTTTGTCTTTATTTCCGGCCCCCTGGCGTGGTTAAATCTCTTTCTCATGGGACGTATAAATGTCTCTCTGAGAAAATCACGTCTCGTCTCCTTCCAAGATTATTTTTTTATGTGTCTGTGAACTTTGATCTCCTGGATTTGGGTAGTTTATCCCATCATCTCAGACTTTGTTAGGTTAGATGGGACGCGTCTGTAGACTACCATCTTCAGGTCTCTCCACAGATGTTCTTGAGTGGCCTATACTTAAAACCCCACAGGACATTCTGAGACAGGCCTGTCCCAAAGCCACTCCAGCACGGTCTTGGCTGTATGCTTCAGGTCATTGTCACGCTGAGAGTGAGCCATTCCCCCCCAACCCACAGACTGAGGTGCCGTGCACGCCAGAGCAGGTTTTCTTCAAGGACCTCTCTGTATTTGGCTGCCTTCATCCTTCCCTCTATTCTGACCAGTCTCCCTGGGGCCACCACCATGCTTCACTGCAGGGATGGTAATAAGCAGCTGATGAGCAGTGCCTGGTCTACACCAGACAATGTACTTGGAGTTCTGCCTAGAGACTTCAATTTTTGCCTCATCAGACCTGAGGGTTTGTGTCCTTGTGTTTTCAGAGCCCCTTACATGCATAATTGATGGAGTGCTGCTGAGATGTTCATCCTTCCTGCGGGTTCTGCCATCTCGGCAGCATTCATTTGCAAGCCCAGTTCTAGTAAGATGCAGTCAGTCCTGTAAATCCAAATTGATTTGTCTCATCTTTATTTATTTATTTCAGAGGAGTGGGACGGCCTCGTTTGAAAATCCTGACCGGAATGCCACATGTGTTCGCATGATAGGTAAGATAAGCCAATTGTATGGTGAAGTGTTAATTATTATAAAAATGATTTTGCACATCAGAGCTGTATAGTATGGATGTGTGACAATCAACATGGACAGAGGTGTGAAGCCACCGCTGTGTTGATCTCTGCAGCTCATTTACTTCATTTGACCCAATGTGTTTAGTTTGACTTTAAAAACTATTGAAGCTGGTCACATGACTGAATATCCTGTTCGTTTTATCGGTGTACACAATAAACATTCAGTACTTTACTGTACTTGATTGTATATTATTGTACAGTACCATTGGTTGCATTGTACTATAATTTCTTTTCCTGTGCAATGCCCTGTGGTATCACTCAAGTGTGCGTTACATGGAAGTACTGGATGGGCTTTTCTATAGCGATTTTTTTTCTGATCTTGATTTTTAATTTTGAAGATAGATCCGTTTGATTTTTTTGGTTTTGACTTTGGCTTTTTCCTTGATTGTGTGCATCTCCCAGTCACTTAATTCCTCATGCTGTCTCTTTCAAGTCAGTGAAGATTGTGATTTTAAAGTGATGTAGTGGTTAGTGCCATTGCCTCAGATTTATTCTCTTGGATTCAAAGCCTGCATCCAGTCGTGGTCCCTGTGAAGTCTACGCATTCTCTCCATGTCTTGGTGGGTTTTTCTCCCCCAGTTTCCTAATCCCTGCATATTAAGTTAAAGGGGCACTGGTCCGTTACGAGTGTGTGCCTACAATGAATTGGCGCCACTGCGACTAGGATAGGCTCCAGCCCCCTGTGACCCTGAATTGTATCAAGTGGATTTAGGAATGTCTCTTCTTGCTATATAGCTTAACATTAAATGACAGTGTCATTTTAATCAGTATTGTTTGTTTTTTATTGCTTAAAGGAGGCTTTGCTTTTTATCTTATTTCAGCAGTCTGACTTAGTGCCTTGAACAAAAATGTGAAGATTCAGAACAATTTTATTTTTTTTTTAATTAGCCAGAGTAAATGCTGCTTTGATAAATGAGTCTTGAGGCAGCAGTGACGCACGCAGTGTACCACATCTCAGACACCAAGGTCATTTAGATAACGTGGAATTTCTCAAGGAAACCTACTGCTAATTGTGTTATGAAACTTGAGAGTTCACAAGCACAACGTCTCCAAAAAAAAATGCCCACTAAAGGGAGAACCCCCTCAAACCCAGCTAGTAACAAGGGCAAAAATAAAAATTCAATGCAAATAAAAGATTTTTTTCCTTTAAAAAAATGCTCTGAGCAAAATGCAAGCTCTGTGGAGCCCAAAAGGCAAGAAAAAGGAGTTACCAGCAAAGGTAATCCAAGGCAAACGGTGTCCCAGTAGGAAATTCATAGAGTGGTCAAGAACAGAGCGTAAAGGTCAAAAGTCCAATAAATCACAAATGCACAGAACAAATCACAAAGAAAAGCTCACCAACTCCTAAGCGCATTGGAATGAACCGCAAGGGACTACTGTGGGCTGAACTCGCTCGTTATGGTGATAGGCAGGTGGAACCACCCACAAAACACAAGGAATGTAAAACATGCACAAGGAATAAAACAGATCTAATATAATATACATATATATATGTACACATGCACACACACACACAGGGTGGTCCATATGTAATTATGCAATTTTCATTACGCTATAACTTAAGTTTGTAGGGAATTCACAAAAAATTCTTTCTGTTGCCGACAGATGGCAGCACCTGCCCTGCATTCCAAAATGGCGGGAAGACGGTTGTCAGTCGAACAGCAGTTCTTTTGTGTTATATTGTTTTCCTGCATTGCATTAAAAGTTGCATAATTAGATCTGGACCACCCTATATATAT
>JANRMT010061414.1:8755972-8772440 GCA_026402145.1 Polypterus bichir lapradei | reverse complement strand
GTTGATTTTGCGGCTTCTCTCATTGTGCTGTATATCATAGTTCGTTTGTGGTACCGATTTATTTGTGTGAATTTGCGTGACACACAGTGGGCCGAGGGGGAGGGGCGGAGCCTCGTTGTGTGTACCTTACTCCCGCTTATCTAGCGAACGAGAGAACTAATTAACATTTTAGATTTAGATATGGGTTTTTTTTTGTTTTTTTTTTGTAGAATTTGGTTGATTTTGCGACTTCTGTCATCGCGGGAAGTATCATAGTTCGCTTGGAGGAGTGATATACTCATGCTAATCCGAGACAGAGGCTGAGAGCTGAGGGGAGGGGGAAGCATGGCGTCAGGAGTGAGGAGCCCGGCAGGGCCTTCCTCGTGGTTCTGTTTCACTTCTAAGTGGGTGAAGCCGCAAGGCATGGCTAGTAATAAACAAAAGTAACATCGACATAAGTCGAAGACCCGACATAAAGCAAATAAGACATAAAATGAGAATTTGAACCCCAGCCAAGGGAGGAACTCCCTGTGAATTATAATAAATTGCAGTCTCATCCGTTTGAGTTGGCCATTAGTCCAGGCTGCTCAAGTATGCTTTATTGGGTATATAACCAAGAAGAGCGTTAAAGGAGCTTTGGAGAAAATTGTTACTCAGTCCGGTTGCTTTTAAGGTGTTGGCGAGATTTTGCATTTGTGTCAGCTTGTTTCTTTGACAAATTCAATCTATCCATTATGGCGCCCTCATATGCTCGAGCCATAAGGATTTTTAAGCCCTGCCACGGCCCCTCGTGCATTCTAAGGTCGACTGCGCCCAATTCACAGTGACAGCAGGAAGAAAAGCATTGACGATCGCTCCCGATTCACATAACACTCTTGATGAGCGTGTGCAAACCTAACCCCCTAATCTGTATGTGCTAAAGTCACAGAGGGGATACAATTTGGTTCTGAGAAGCTCCTGGTAGGTAGCTGATAAACTGGCACGTCCATGACACTGCAAAGGTTGGGAAACACTGGCCACCCCGTTATTAATATTCATTTTCCAAACTAAAAATTGCACAGGAATAAACAGGTGCACAAGGGGAGCTAGAACACAACATACACGCTTTAATCCATCTGACTGGGAACTCTGCCATGCTGTGAAGCCGGGGCACATGTGAATTGCCACCTCCTGGGGACGGGCCCCTTTTATACGCTTTAGACCAGAAGGGGTCGGAATGGTGGAAGGGATGGGGGGGTCTGGTCAGTCGACTTCCTCGTCCTCGGTTGGTACCACATACCTGCTGAAGAGCCGGTAAGGTGATCCTTAATCGTAGATGTGTGACAGCATGACAATGAGACCTCGCCACACTAACTGGGCACAGACGTGGCAGAGGCAGACGTCTGACTTGACCAGACGAGCAAGCATTAAGAATTTGGCTGCTTCACTGTCTTCACCATAAAACAGAGTAATGTGAGATCCACTGCTGTGTAGTTTGAATCGAAATCAGTGAAAGGTGCGTCGATGTCTGGCACACTCGCTCTCACGTCTCAGCCATCTTGAGTGTATCATGAGAATTGTTCCGGTACTTGTGGTGAGTTTGTGCTGTGGCAGTCCTAATCAACTGGAAAAAAAGCTAGTGGACGCAGTGGCGTGTCGGTTAAATGGGGTTGCGATTCTCTGTACTCCTTTGAGGAGGTGACTCACTAAATTAAGTGTGTGCGTGTGCAAAACACTTGACCCGTGGCCCCTGCCGACTTTCACATGTTGTGTGCCGACAACTTTCAGTCTCATTATACACAGTCTGGATAACACTTCTTTCAAAGTGCAGTCAGTTTGTCATCTTGTTACCTCAGTTCAACTCGTTCAGCCAGATTATTAAATTTCCCTGCTGTTGGCAAAAGAAGTTTTCCTTTTGCCTTTGTGTTTCATTTCAGTCATGTGTCCATGTCATACAACACATGGCATGAGGCCATATTTCGGATTGGTGGTATTTTGTATTGTGAAATTCAATTGAAACGAAATTTTAGGTCCCGGCTAATCAAAACTACACCAGCAACAGGCTGTAGTCGGTCAGCACTCTGTATTGTTTATCCTGAGTCAACGTTCTCTGAAGTAGAAACCTGACGCATCAGGAATCAGATGTAAGGGTAATATATATAAAAAAAAGAACTTTTTAAAAACCATGCTTATATTAAGTTAAAAAGTGTACTAAAAAGTAAAAAAAATAAGTCTCTCTTACATCACTTCTAAAATAAAAGATTTTATTGATTGATTGAAAAGCGCCCATGCTTTTATTGTACGAGTGATGTAGAAGAGACTTATTTTTTACTTTTTAGTACACTTTTTAACTTAATATAATATGATATATTATATATATGATTTTTAAAAAGTATTTTTTATATATATATTATTTTCATCTTTTTAGTCTTGGGTTTGTTTTAGTATAATTTTGTAACACTTCCTTTTAATATTTCTATCTGTTACTAGTGCCATCTGTTGGTGAAATCATGAACTATTCGTCATATGAAAATTTAATTTCTTAATTAAGATGGATTAATTGATCAATTTAGGAGGCCCAGTTTCGCTTCCCGGGTCCTCCCTGCGTGGAGCTTGAATGTTCTCCCCGTGTCTGCGTGGGTTTCCTCCCACAGTCCAAAGACATGCAGGTTAGGTGCATTGGCGATCCTAAATTGTCCCTCGTGTGTGCTTGGTGTGTGTGTGTGTGTGTGTGCCCTGCGGTGGGCTGGTGCCCTGCCCGGGATTTGATTCCTGCCTTGCGCCCTGTGTTGGCTGGGATTGGCTCCAGCTGACCCCATTGACCCTGTAGTTAGGATATAGCGGGTTGGATGATGGATGGATAATTGATCAATTAGTTAAACTGATTATTGATTCATGTATTGTCATTGGAAGTGAGTAAGTGTGTAAAATTTCAAGTCTTTGGACAATAGGAAGTGGGTTAAATATTGATTACAAGATTTGTACCAGACAACAAACAGGTGAAGTTAAAAGAGGCATGGTGAAAAAATACAACTACCTGATGCCCTGTGGCATCACTGGGACTGCCCTCCAGTGGTCTTGAGTCCTACCTTTTTAAGCAGATCCTACCTTGCGGCCTGGCAATGAGAGATGTCAAGGGTGCACCAAGGATCAGTGCTGGACCCTCTGCTCTTCTCTCCACATGCCTCTTTGCTAGGCCCCATCATCTTTCCCTATCAGTTCTATGCTGATAAAAAGCAGCTACAACCTATTGATACCTCCAGAGGACCACACGGTATCAACTATAATGTCTCCATGTCTCACTGGATGAAGGAACGCCATCCCCAGGTCAACCTGGCATAGATAGGCCTTCTTTTTGTCCCAGCTCGTGTCTCTATTCAGCACACTTTTTCTGTACAGCTTGGCTCACCATTGCCAACACTTGCCAAGTTGGTACTCAACCTTGTGGTGGTGATTGATGGCCAGCTGTCCTTTCCTAACCATATTAGCTATGGCAACCACATCTGCAAGATCAGACCATATCTGACAGAATATGCAGCACATTTCTAGGTTCTGGCTTTGGTCTTGCCATGTCTGAAGTACGTCAACTCTCTGCTGTCAGGTGCACTGGCACACCAGCCTCTATAGATGACTCAAAATGCAGCGGCACATCTGGTGTCCAACCCACCGAGGTGGGCACATGTTGCTCCTCTTTTCAGATAACTATACTGGCTCCTTGCAGCAGTACCCATTATGTTCAAATCCTTGGTGCCTCCCGACCGAGTAGTCAGTGGTCTGCATCTATGTATATGGAGCAGGAGAGCATCAAAGGATAATGATAAACAGTTGGGGTACCAGCCTGGCAACTCTGTATAATTGAATGGCAAGAAAATGGAAGAAAACGTGCAGTAATTGTGGAGAGGTCTTTACAGACTTGAGTTCAGGACATAACTGGCAAAGAGATGGCAGAGATCCCAGTTTTCAGTCCTCCCGATGGGAAGAGGTGGGTCAAAGGGGACAGACACTGGAAGTGGTGTCAGTGGTGTTCTAGCCATCAATCATCCAGTCGGCAGAGGGAAGAAGAGAGGACACAGCGCCAGCTGGTGGTAGAATTACAGTCACTAGAGCCCTTCAGCTGTCCCCCATGCACATGCGTGTGACAGTAGACACTTGTGATGTCCTCTACTACTTCTCAAACACTCAGGTCAGGTGACGCCACCTCTCCATGGTATCTAATCTGAGTCCTGACTCTCTAAAGTGTTTCATGTGCTCTTGTCTGGTGGAACGAGCAGCCCACCTCCATTCAGAAAGCTTGACCCCCTCAGTGAGTTTAAGACGTGTTTGAAGACCCTCTTGTTAGATGAATTAACTAATATGAGCTGTTAAGGTTCTGTAACTTAGGAATCTGAACTCGCTTGCTTTCTTCTCTCAGCTGTTCACTTGATAATCCTTTTTGTCACCTTGTTCTGTTACACTTGTTCCCAAACAGTCCCCCAGACTGATGTTTACTTGGTCATGTTGACCTTTTTTTTGTAAGTTGCTTTGTAAAAGTGTCCTCTAAGCCAATAAATGTAAATGTCATGGAAATGTAAAATGTTTAGAATGGTGCTGATTGTGAAAGGCACTATATAAAGTAAAAATTGGTCAACGTCCAATCAAATGTTTGCTTGCTTGGCTGTCACAGTATAAGTCTTCACTTCCCAGTTGGAAATCATCTTGTTTTTCTTTTTATATAAAGTACTATGTAGACGTATGTAACCGTATTATTTAGCTAAGGCATCCACGATAAAGGTTTTGCTTGCATCGCGTAAAACAAAATAATGAAGTGAGTTGTGTTTTCATGCATTTCTGACCGATGAAGCAAATCTGTTCTCGTGTAGCCCCTCCGTGAATTTCATAAGCATGTATTTAGTAATAGACGCACGGCTTTCTCAAAGCACGGTATATTCCAGGATGAGGTGGCACGCGTCCATTTAGGTTGAACATGAACTGATTTCAATCTGCCTAATTAAAAAAGCAGCTACAAAATATGCACGCTGGTGGGAAAAAAAAGCCAATGCTACTCAGCTCCTACTTTCCTTCGGAAAAGCTTAAATTAAAGAGGTTAGGAGCACGCACTGATACAGTGCATTGCCGCACTCGCCACAAACCAACTCAGGATCCAGATTAGGACCCGAGTACAGCCATGTAAAGGGTGACACCTCTGCACCACACCAGTTCAGATGGAGTGGAACAGTGTGAGGTTTTTTATGGTGGCTGGAGTGCCAATTCTCTGCAGGTTAGAGGGCCTACATGCCTCCCAGGACAGAGCAGTTGCAGGTTAAGGGGCCTGCTCAAGGTCCCAACGAAGTAGAGTCACTCTTGGCGTTTACGAGATTCGAACCGGCAACCTTCCGATTGTCAGTCCAGATCCCTAGCCTCAGAGTCACCACTCCACCCATGTATTTTGGAGCACATTATATAATTACAGTGGTACCTCGGTATACGTCCTTAATCCGTTCCAGATCCTTGGACTTATACCAAACAGGACGTATACCAAACTAATTTTTCCCATAAGAAATAAAGGGAAAATGATTAATCCGTTCCCATGAAAAAAAATCCTATTGTTATTGGCATATTATACATTGATGGGGTTGTATAAAATAATTTAAACACGGCTTAATACTAAAATACATAAATACAAAAGCAATTATATGCAATAAATGAAAACTTAACCTCACTTTACCTTTTAATAACGTCTTTGTTTTTCACAATCGTAGATATCGTTGTTCTCGGCATACGGTATGCAGCAGCCATGTCCCGGATACGCATACCACCTTCATACTTTTACATGCAGGGATGGATGCAGATTAGCGTCATACCCAGGATGGATGGAGCAATTGCAGGTTAAGAGCCTTGCTCAAGGGCCCAACAGAGCAGAGTCCCTTTAGGCATTTACGGGATTCGAACTGGCAACCTTCCGATTGCCAGTACAGATCCCTAACCTCAGAGCCACCGCTCCTCCCATATATTTAAAAAAAAAAGAAAAAAAAAAGTACTTTGGGAAAAATATAGCTTTTTGTTTTAATTTATGCCCTTTTGCAGAATGGTGGGGTGTGTGGTGGTCTTGCATCCCTTTGATTTTCAGCTAGAGAAACAACTTCTGTGTAGTTTGTGTGAGTTTTCCCAAGAACTCTGTGTGCGCCTTTCTTCTTTATACCGTCCCGAAGACACAGCAAACGTTCATAGTGTATGCTTTACAGATTGGTGTTTTTTTCAGTATATTTCTACAGTGTGAGCACTGATAAGATTGTCACTCTTTTGAATTGTCGGCAGCTGTCCCACCTACGCTTCAGAACAGCTCAACCATCTGAAGTTCGGCCTGAACAGGCCCATTGAGTATTTTGATGGGAGACCATCTTGAAAAAGCTTGGGTTGCTGCTGGAAGAGGTGTTTGTGAAGCCAGTAGGGGGTGCATACCCTGGGGTCTGTATGTGTGGATCAGTGATGGGGACACTGTGCTGTAAAAATGACGCAGTCCATCAAATGAGACATAAAACCGAGGTCCTGACTCTCTATGGTCATTAAAGATCCCTGGGCATCCTTTGTAAAGATTAGGTTGTATCTCGATGTCCTAGCTAAGTTGCCCATCATGGCCTTGTCCATTCTAGCCCCCTATCCCCCTAAACCCATCTCCCTTCTACACCTAATAGCTAATGTGTGGTGAGTGTACTGGTGCAATAATGGCTGCTGTTGCATCATCCAGTGGCTTACCAACTACGCCACTTTCTTTGAGAAACACAGGGGGGAAACAAAAAGCCACTGGGCCCCCCGAGGTGGATCCCCTCTGTCTATATAAAGCACTTCTGAGGAGCAAGAAAAACACTATATACATGTAATTATTATTATTGGCATTAAAATTTTGATGTTGGTATTTATACCCACTTTCAGGCCTCACTCACTGCTACCAAAACGGTTCAGAAGTAAATAACGGGTAATTCCAAAACCCCACCTTCTACTTGAGCCTTCCTGGTGTGCCACGCTATCGCACCCTCTTAATAGCTATAAAGTCCTGATTGTGTTGAACCAATAAGGGGAGCGGAGGGGGGAGGAAATTCCCCCCCCCCCCCCCCACCCCGTGAAGTGCAGATCATGTCAAAGCAATGAAGGGGGGGTTGGGAGGTGCAGTAGAGACGCAGAGAGAGATTAAGGATTTGGAGTATCCTTTTTATCTCGGGGTGTCACAATGGTGCAGCAGCTCAGCTGACATTTTTGGACTCGGTAGTCGGTTCCAGCATAGCTGGCAGATGCTCAGCCTCTTGTGTGGCACCTTCTCAAAAGCTGAAAGTCGAGATAAATAATATCGTACGCACCACATGTATCATTTTGTTGCTTCCTTGCGGACGTCCAGCATGTTAGTAAAATGCGCCCTACCTCGTCTGAATCCATGCTGACTGTTTGGCAAAACTCCTGTTCTTGCCATGTGCTGCCCAATCTTACCCTTGATAATTCCTTCCATTAATTTACCTGTGATCCACATTAAGCTTTACCGGTCAACCGTTTTATGTTACAGGATAATATTTTCCATTTTCTAGTCCTTTGTAATTTCCCCAGTGCACGCGTCAAGGGTTGGTATCGGTGCTCGCTATCCTCCGTAAGAACTCAAAGATGAATGCTGTCTGGCCCTGGTGAGTTGTTTGATTTCAGTTGGTTTAATCGAATGGTTATGGGATGAGCTCTTCATGCCTGCCAAAGATGGTCAGAATTTGACCTGTAGTTCGTTCTGTGATAACCAGTATGCTTTACATTTTGCCCTCTTCAAATTTGTCTCAATGATAATTGAACCAAAAGATTTTTTTGTTTTATACAAGTGGGTAAGAAAGTTTTGCACGTCAAAATACTCCAGCTGTGAGAACGTCAATGCAAATCTTCCTCAAGTAACCAATCTCTTGCAGATTCAATTCTGTCGACTTTTTGTTTAATAATGGCTTAGCTGTGGAATCGAGTAGGCTTAACAGCATAAAGAACTGGTTGTACTTTAAAAGTTTGATATAATCCTGAACATACCAACTCTCCGAATGTCGTGTTTTTTTTTGTCTCCGCCAAGGCTTTTGAAGGCAGCTTTGTCTTGCAATTGAACTGTCCCATCTGTCAAAAGGGAGGCCTGCTTTTAAAGTCCTGAATGAATGTTTACAGAGAAACGCAGAGGCCTATTTGCCAACTGACCATTGGCGTGGTCGTTTGTAAGGGTCAAAACTGGCCTGTAAAGGATCAAGAGCTGTTTGGAAAATGAATGGAGGGATGTGTAGCTGTCATTGTAAAATGTAGTAATGTGGAAGAGTTGCACACCGATTTTTATCGTTGTGTTACTCGTGTGGATGTTTGTATCTCTTGGTGACCTGACAGGTAATGGCTCTCCAGACTTTTTCACCAGTAGTGATGGCTTTCAGTATTTGAATTTGGTTTTAACTGGTTTTCAGCTGCTTCCGTGGCGCGGTCTTTTCAAACCTGCTTAACCTAGTTTCAGGAGTTCACATAAGACCCTCTCACCTTATTGCTTGGGAACAATTGCGACTTTTCAGGGGAGATTATTGCTGTGATGTGGTGTATGGTGTGGCACACCAAGGAAGAGTGTTTGAGGGCAAGTTAGGTGCGTTTGGGAGTTCACGGGGGACCCTCTCCACCCACCTTGTTGCTTCAATGCAGTTATGGTGTGGTGCACCAGCGACGAGGGAAGTGGCGAATGAAGAGTGATGCAGGGCAAAGTGAAGTGTGTTCGGGAGTTCATGGGGAACAACCACCTTATTGCTTCGATGTGGTGTGTTCTGGCGTGGCGTGCCAGGGAGGCATCCATGGAGAGCAATGCAGTGCGAAGTGAGGCCTGTTTGGGAGTCCATGTGGGATCGTGATGAGTTCACGTGGGACCCTCCCGCCTCATTGCTTCAAAGCGATTGCGACTTCGCAGGAGGGATGACTGCTTCGTTGCGGTGCATGGAGTGCCACACTAGGGAGGCGGCTATGAAGAGGGATGCGTTGTGAAGTGCGGCGTCTTTGGGAGTTCACGGGGAACCCTTCTGCCTTACTGCTTCAAAGCGATCCCAACTTCACAGTGGGGATTATGGCTTTGTTGTGGTGCATGGCGCACCAGGGAGGTGGCTGTGGTGTGAATTGTGGCACAGTCGAGAATTCACATGGGACCCTCCCACCTTATTGCTTCGAAGCGATTGCGAGTTCACAGGGGATGATTACTGATCCCTTCGATGCGGTGCATGGGGGTTGGCAGACCAGGGAGGTGGCTGTGATGAGTGATGAGGTGCAGAGTGCGGTGCTCCATCATCCACCTTACTAACAGATTTGCAAGATGGCACCAGCGCTTGTGGTCAACCAATCAGCACCATTCATCTCCTAAGCTCCACCTGCAATAGTTCCTGGTTGAATGAAAAGCACATTCCCTGGAGTAGGAGCTAAAAAAGGTACCAGGAACTACAAATGGCTGGAGTTCCTGCGGTGGGAAGGCGCCTTATACTCTACTATAGACACAGTTGTCAGCCTCTTAATTTAAAAATTTTTAATGCTTTGTGTCTGTGAAAATTGCCAAGTTGGATCCCAGCATTAACCAAGTTTGTCACTTTGCACGTCACGGCCGCATTCTTGGACGCCCGCCTAAACTGCTTGGTTCTGTGTATTGTTGGACTCCCCGGGGGGAGAGGGCAGGGTGCCCAGATAGTTTTGGTTTGCCATACATATGCAGTGGGTACCCAGTGTGTACTGATGCCTTTCTTTTCTTCTCATTGCCATTGCCACCCAGTCTATGGCATGGGGTTACTTTTGTGCCCGACTGCATTCCTACTTTGACTGATGGCTTTAGTTTTGGCCGTGACAATCCTCTGTGATGAACACTAAATACAGTAAGAATGTATTGTCGACCAGTGGTGCTTTTATACTCTCAAAGAAAGACACATGGACAAAAAGGAGACACCAAAGCTGGATAGGGTGGTCTTATTGAAGTGAAGCAGTATTCGGGGGGGGGGGGGGAGATGGGTAAGCAGAAGGTACTGTAGAAGAAAGGATCTGGGGGAAAAAAAAAGAGAGAGACATGCGTTTCCACTTAACAAAAGCAAAATGCTGCTGATATGGGAATTAACAACACTTGGGCTCAGAGGAATATTGAAGAACTGTCAAGAATCTAGGGCAGTTCAATAGCAAAAAGACAAAATGGTGCAGCGTGCATCAGACAGGAAGGCCAAGTTTACTTGGGCAGAAAAGTGTCTGCACTAAAAGCCCACGAAACCTCTCAAGTTTAACATATTTTCCTTTTTTTTTTTTTAATTTTTTTTTTATATCCCGAAGATGCCACATTTAAAAGTAGGCATGCAAATGGTGGCTGAAAAGCTTTTATGGTCGTGCATTGAAACTGTGGGATTGGCCTTTACTGTCTGTGGTCCTGGATAGCACGGCTGGTAGATGTGCCCCTCGGTGACTTTTAGAGGTCCAGCGGGAGCTTAGAGCATATGCACAGAGTGGCCACTTTATTAGGTACACCTCTCCTTCACACCATGTGATGCGTCACGTGGTCGCGGTATGTGATGGCCTCAGAACATGTTCAGAATTCCTTAAATTTTTTTTTTTTTTTTACAATTTCTTGCGGCTTTGCACTAAAAGCATTCATTTTCTACGCCTGCTTAATCCTGAGCAGTGTCGCGGGTGGCAGAAGCCTATCTCAGCAAGCAGGGAGCACAAGGCAGGAATAATCCCTGGACACAGCTCCAGTCCATTGTAGGGTGAACACACACACAAAAGGGCCAATTTAGTGTCACCAACCCACCTAACCTGCATGTCTCTGGACTGTGGGAGATGACTGGACCACCCCGGAGGAAACCCACATGGACACTGGGAGAACCTGGGAGTTCACTTGTGGGATGCGGGACGCGTCTTGTTACTGCGAGGAAAGCAGCACTACCACTGTGACACCTATGCTAAAATCGCTTTCATTTTTCTCCCTCATCAAACATGTAGTACTCCAGAATGGCAAAGCCAAAAGCAGGATTTCTGGTATTTTTGCAAATTTATTGAAAATGGAAAAACTGAAATATCCCATTTGACGCAAGTATTCGGAATCTTTACTATAACACTTTGGCTCAGATGCATCCCATTTTATTGATCATCATTGAGGTGTTTTTGCATCCTGTTTGGAGCCCACCTGTGGTCAATTTAGTTACACAGACTGTTTGGGAAAGGCACATATTTGTCTATAGAAGGTCCACCAGTTGAGCAAAAACCAGTCCATGAGGTCGAGGCCCAGGTCTAGGGAAGGTGACAAAAAATGTCTACTCTAATAAGGTTCCAATAAGCACTGTGGCCTCCATAACTGTTAAATGTAAGAAGCTTGGAACAATTAAGACTCCAGCCAAACTATCGGGGGGGGGGGGAAGGGCCTTGGTAAGAAGGGTGACCAAGATCCCTTTGGTCACTGCAGCTGAGCTGCAGAGAGCCTGTGTGGAGATGAGAGAAACTTCCCGAAGGACAACAATCATTGCAATACTCCACTGATCTGGAGTTTTATGGCTGAGCAGCCCAGACAACACACAAAAGCCCTTTTGGCACCTAAACAAGTGTCACACTATGAGAAACAAATTTCTCTGGTGTGGCAAAACCAGTACTGGATTATTTGGCCTCAGTTCCCCTAAGCTTCATGTCTGGAGGAAAGCGGGCACCACTCATCTCCTGCTCAATACCATTCCAACAGTGAAACAACAGTAGGGACTGGTAGGCTAGACAGGGATGACAGAAAGCTGAACGGAGCAAAGTACAGAAATACCCTTAATGAAGTCCTGCTCCAGAGCACTCTGGATCATCAGACTGGGCCAAAGGTTTGTCTTCGAACAGGATAAAGCCAAAGACAACCCTGGGAATGTCCTGGAATGACCCAGTCAGAGACTGGACTTGAACTCAGTCGAACATTTCTGGAGAGACCTGACAACCGCTGCATTTTCTGTGTTGTGTGGCCACAAGGGGGTGGCACTGTGCCCCAAAACCCAATATACAGCAATACAGCACACTTTATTGTCATAAAATATTTATTCTCATTGGCACTTCACACAATCTTATTTCCAGCAATGAACCCCTGTTGCCTCCCGACTCTGACTCCCTGATGTGAGGCAGCAGACTCCTTTTATGTCACACCCAGGAATTTTTCCGGTGTCACACTGTGTCCTTGAGGAAGCATGTCTGGGCCATAGAAGAAGTAGAAAGGTCCTCCCCTGACAGCACCCTCTGTCGATCCCCAAAGACCCTGACAGAGCTGCACTTCTGGACTCCCAAGTCCCAAGCACCCCTGCAAGTGTCCCAATTGGGTTACCATAGGCGGACCACTGCCTCTTAGTGTAGGGGAGATGGAGCCAATCCCAATCCTTGACTCTTTTCAGTTCCGTCTATTAAATCATACCGGCTGGGTACAAATTTATTTCCTTGTCCCACTGGCCAAGCTGCTTGCGTCACCCCACTGCAGTAATGAAACATCCTCTGATCCTACCGGGATGCCTATTTGCCTTCTACAGTTGTTATTTGTTTAATTTCAGTCGCATGCCAAAAATAAAATCTCAAAGAAGTAAATACTGCTTGTTCAGAAAATGGACAGATATCCAGCAGCGCTAATATTTCCGCCCAGTTTCCTAAAGAAATCCGTTTGAAGTTTAGGTCTGAGGACCTTCCTTTGGTTCCTCGACCCAGCCGTAAGTACAACTTATTTCGGCAGACACCATTATCACAAGGAAAAGAAAATCATTTTTCTATTATAAAATGCCAGGAGTGGCTATGTATTTTTTTTTTTTTTTTAATTTATAGCAAACGCTTAACTTTTCCACAAAGTTTTGTATGGTAAATCCATACACACCATGTTTGTGAAGAAGTCACTTGGCCTTGAAAAATAGCAAATATATCCCTGAAGGGGCTAAGGGTCCGGTGCTCGGGGAGCACATTCAGTATGAAATCCTCCAGTTGACGGATTACGTCTGCTTCAGTGATACCCCTGCAGGTTATGGTCGTGTTTTATTGTTTCTTGAGGAAGTCTTTTCAGTGAAATGCTGAGAGAATCGTCTGCCAATATGTCCCCTTATGTCATCTGACTCAAAGTGCCCTTCACTGTTCATTAAGCTCCCCGACTTTGTCCTCGTCTGCCCTCTTTCTGTTTACTTACTGAATAAAATCCTCTTTGATCCCTTCAGATGTTTTCTTCCTCTCTGTTTATTCCACCTCACATTTTTCTGTAATTAACTTTTAATAAAGTAACTACGATGTGTCTTTGGGAAAGTCTGGTTTGTTAAAGCTGTTGATGGAATAATGGAAAGCAACAGCTGACTGTCCATAATATTTGAGTCCAGCCTGGCCTTGGGGTCCCAGTGTGCTAAATTATAACTTCAAAAACGTCCCTCCTTCATTTTTGCCATTACACCACAGGCTTGAAGGTTCATCTCCTAGGAACTTCTAAGTGGACATGGTCATAGATACAGCAGGCTTCTCTCTCTCTCTGGCATTTGTTCATGGTTTAAGTGTTTCTCGCTGTAATTTTAAGTTATGCAAACCAGTTTTGCTGGACCTCATAATGCGGATTATTGAGCTTGACCCTTTCCCTAGATGCGCTCTGTACATTGCATTTAATTCAATTTAGACATGCCTAGCTAGTAGATAAATAGTTTGTTGGACTTGCCGGACATGGTGGCACTAAAATGGGGTGTCAAGCTAGTAGTACCCCGTTTAATTGGTAGTTTTACAAAGAAAATGTCCAGGACAAAAACAAAAAAGCACAAATTAGTTTGCACCATGGTGAGTACACAATGTGTAAACTTCAAGCAGATTTCGGCTGCTGGGAGAATCCATCTTTCCACCACCTTTTTTAGGGCGGGGTCAAAAGACGGCCTGTTGGCTCCTTTCTTCTGCTCTGGGAGGGAGGGGCCGACGTCACACTTTTGGGGCGGCCCCTCCTCTCCTGAAGCCCCATTTCTAAAACTTGCATATGCACAGAAAGAGGCCGGAAATGTGCATCGGCAACTTCCCACGCAGACGAAAACTTGAGCTTTATTTATGAAGTTCTGACCCAAGTGTACGCAACAGTTTGGAGAAACTGGGAAATGATGACACCCTCGATCAGCTAGCCAAACCAGCCAAAATATGCGACTCTTGCATATAATAATGCATAACATTGAGCTGTTATTATAATGTGCATGCACTGAAGTGAAAAAATATTAAACCTCAAAAATGATGAATGGGATTCACAGACTGGATTTGAATTCCCTTTTAAGAGGGCCAATGCTGCGTATTTGCACCAAAGAACTTTTTTTTTTTTTTTTTTTGGTCCATTCATATTGGCTACCCGTTGTCAGTTCTGAGGGAACAGGAGTATTTCATCTAACCAATACTGGAACCCTTAAACTGCCCGGTAAGGCACTACATCCATGCATAAAACAAAATGTTTCTGACAACTTAAAACCTGGGTACAGTGTTGTGGCACCAGAAGTACTCCTGAGTCTTCCGTAAGAGTCCTGATGAAGAGCAGGAGGACAATACTTACAAGTGTTTTAGATCCCAGGACTTTTGTTTTGTATAATTGTGTCTGGTGTTTTAAGGACTGAGGCGCCCCCTACTGGCCACAATGGGTATGAAAGGAAGATATGAAAGAAACAACATAATATTTAAAAAAAAAAAAAGCTTCCATAAAAAGGCCCACCATGCCGTACCCCAGTTTCACGAGAAATAAAATATATGTTTAGCGAATTTCTGCAAATGACATGCAGCTAAAAATCCAATGCTGTGCTCCTGTTTGCAAGAATATTTCACAGCTTACGAGGGCACCTTTTATGCCTCCAGACTTGGATGTGAATACATCACCCTTATTAATATGCCTATCGTCGGCGGCATCTGCTTCAAATTAGAAGCACAAGATATTTAAAAACTGGTTGCACGCCATGTCTTTTTGAAATTTGGTTCTTTGTGCTTTTCACCGGGCATCAAGTGTGTTTTGAAAAATGATGGCTATGTGTTTGCCATCTGTTGTGCCCCTTCTCGGCCCAAATCCCTCCACTCCTTCATCTGGGGAATAAACACTTAGCAGAAAGTCTGAAGTTGAGCTTGTTAATATGGCAGGAGAACAACTTCAGAACACACTAGTGCTGGAGCCAATAACTCAACAAAGTAGCATTTGCAAAGGGCTTTGATCTAGTTAAGGACACTGGAGTGAGTAGAGCCTGTCCCAGCAGCAGTTGGGAGCAAGGCAGGAAGAACCAAACTTGGACAGGTGGGCAGCCGAGTGCAGGGTTTACTCAAACCTACACTGTCATGGGTGATTTAAAATCCTGCTGCCTCACCGATGTGGCACACCAGCTCACCTTCCATGTGAAGTCTTACCCCCCATTTTTCCAAGCACTTCTCCGTGAGTACTCATAAAACCTGTGCAGTGTGCAATACTCATCTACATCATATGGCACCTTTCACATATGTAGTGCTTAGTAGCAGGTTGTTGCATTGTACAAATGAAGTATCTGTACATTTATTATATACCATCTTTAATATCTGGCTGTTATATAGTACATTACATATCTATTTATCATATAGTGCCTTTCCTATCTCTCTATTGGCCTCACACATCTGTTTATTACATAGAGCCTTACACATCCATTCATCCATCTGTTATATAGTGCTTTACACATCCACCCATCCATCTTTCTATATTATATAGTTCCTCACACATCTATTATATAGTGCCTTACATATCAATCTATTATATATTGCCTTTAATATTTATCTGCCTGTTATATAGAAAGTCATTCACATCTATGTATCATAAAGAATCTTACATGTCTATCTGTTATATTATTCAGTACATATCTGTCTATCTATCATATAGTGCCTCTTGTATCTATAGGTTATATTGTACCATACACATCCATTCCTTCTCTCTCTCTCCCTCTGTCTACTATATAGTGCATTTCACATCCATTTATCTGTTATGTAGTGCTGTACACATTCGTCCATCTTTCTATATTGTACACTGCCTCACTCATCTGTTATATATAGTGCCTTACATATCTACATTTATCTATGTAAAAGATAATGCAGATTTGTATAATGTAATTAGTAAAACTGTACTTTCAAATATTCCTATTCTTGTAGCTTTTTGCTGCATTGAATTCATGTTGGGTGAGAGAGTGTCTCCGTGTCTTTTAATTATAAATAGAAGGATGCTCAGGGATCAGTAACACTTTGGATCTTGGCTGTGTGTGGAAAGCTTTTCATGTTTTAAGCGTGTAGTTTGCTGCTCCTGATTCTGTGCTGTGTTTATGGTTTATTTCTTGAGATGAAAAATATCTGCAGGCTATTGTACCGTAGGTCTCTATGGAGCAAAACAACTGAGTGTATTGTGGGATGTTGCTAACAAGCAGAAGCTTCTAAGAAAAAAAAAAAGGCAGTACAAAAAAGTAAGATAGATGTATGAATTTGTGTGTGTGTGTGTGTGTGTGTATATATATGTGTGTATATATATATATATATATATGTGTGT